>CM026200.1:22980214-23074639 GCA_014839995.1 Xenentodon cancila
TGCCTTCTATGAAAGCAGCTGAAGACGAATTCACTCTCTTCACAAAATCAGAGAAGTATTTTGTAGTCTTAAAAGCTTGTTTTCAATAAAGATACTTTAAGGTTTGAAACATCTTACAACATTGCCATTCCAGTTCATCCTCCTGTGCAGTTGTCGTTCCCTCCATTTCAATCACCTCCTGTTTCACGGTTCACCTACCTTCTTTTGCAACATTTTTTCTAATCACATATCCCTAGTCTCTTTCCAGGAATTGGGTCTGGCCTAATTCCCCATTACAGAGATTGATGGACCACTTGCTCAGTCCAGTTGCTGGCTGGGTCTATATAATTGTGTAAGTGTCTGGTGTGTGTGCGCAGCAGTAACACCGGCAACAACAAGCGTCATGTACTTACAGCAGTTTTTATTGAATAAGATCAATCAAAACAAAAATTTAGAAGAAAAAAAAAAATGTATGACTTAAATTAGGTGTATTGATATATTATTTAGGCTGCAGCATTAGTTCTTCATGCTCAACAAACTCTTAAATGTCAAAATGTATTTAAGAATAGGTTTAGGTGGGGTTTTCTTTGTCGTTTTCAGGGTTACAATATAACAAAGGTAAGTTCCACAAAGAAGAAAGAATAATAATGTTGTTCAAGCTGCAGTGCAATCTCGCCCTGCGTTTGTGTCAGAGCAACATGAAAGCTCCCAGTGTCATTCAGTCTAAAAATAGAGCAGAGAAAGCCCTCTTTGTGTTTGTTCCCTTCAGTAGACAAGACAGTTCCACAAAGTGGCCGACTGTTGTGCGTCGGTGAGAGCCTGCATGGTTGCCGAATACTCTGTGCATTCAGTTAACAGTTCACTCCTGATTGCAGGAGTTGAACTCGCTGTGGGCTCTCCAGTTGCCCCCCCCCCTCTCCCCCAAAATCAGGGGATGAATGGCACCAGTGAACTACTTAATGCACTTGAGAGAAATTAACAATAACCCAGTTTCTTTCCTCACCTCTTTCTTATCAAAGTCTAAAACTCATCCTGTACTAACAATCAACTTTGATTTGCCTCAGCAGTATTATTCAGTTGGGCATAAACAGAGCATTGTTTGTGCAGAGCCTGGCTGAAGTGCATAAATGGTCTTCAGTCCTTCATGTTCTTACTTCAGGAACAGAGTACCTTGAATACGTTAAAGACCCAGAATGATTAGAAGTCACAAAACTAAGGTTTAAGTGCTTGAAGACTGAAGCAGTTCAGGTTTGGGCAGACTTGAGTCACAACTTTTAGACCGCTCCCACTGGCTTCCTATTCGTTTTTAGAGAGAGATGAGGAGCCAACAGAAATACTGTTGGCTTGGCCAGTGGAAATTTTAGATGGGCGTTCTGAGAGTTCCTGTGTGCAAGCTGCAACCCGAAACAAAAAAAATCCTCATCATGGATTGCACCTTTTAGATCCTATCATTATTAAATCTTCTCCCTATTCAGACATTTTATTTCTACAATTCTCCTTCAAAAAAGGTTTGGGAAACAAACAATTAAAAAAGCAAGATCATAGCACAGCTGGCCCAGTAATGCACAGGGCTGATTGTATAAATTCAGAATTAATCTCAGCACATCAGGTACTAACTGGTTTGGGCATCTTTCTCCTCTCTCCAGCCGTCCCTTGCTGCTGATTAAACAGAAAGAAGTCGTCCTCCGTCTTCCTGCCTCTCTCTGGGGCACCAGCGCCTGAAACACAGCAACAACAAAATCATAAATGACAGATAGATGCAGTCAGACTATCACGCAGTGCGGTTCTCTGCTTTTCCTTTTGTGCATCTGACAGGTCAGTGTCACCGTAGGAGGACAGGCATCTTCTTGAGTGGCATCTCAAATCCAAAACTCAATTGTTCACAGGTTTAGTTCTGGATACTGCACTAGCAGACAAAACAAAAGAAAAAGCTAGAGTTTGAAAATATACAATCCTAACACCCAAGACTGCTCTCACTGAGCATTTTAGAATCATTTTTCATCACATTTCAGATTCAAAATTGTTCAAAAATTATATTTATTTGCAGTACACTACACAGCAAATGGCTTGTACTGATAAAATTGTAACTAGATGTACATATTGAATGTAAACGTTGATTTAATTGTGAAATACACAACTCTTAATTACAAACTATTGATAACCAAATAAACTACTAACTTAGATGAGCACCATGTAGAAGTTAGTCTTGGTGCGAATTATGAATTTTATAAAATCCCATAGGTATGACATACTTTGTAAAAGCATCTTGCTTCAGATTTAGTTCTCCTGTCCACATTAATCCTTTAGAAATTCATTTAATGTGCCACATAACTGAGGGCCATGTCCTCCAAATCAATACATGGCTCAGTCAGACCTTCCATAATCACATCGTAGTTACCTTCTGGGGCCAAATTATTCAGGATGCCAGGCCTGGGATTCATTTTAATGTAAGCTGCTTCCTCAGGACACAGTACAGAACATACTCTCAATACTGTCCATTCAAAATGTCAGTGTCAAAATACAAACCTGATGGAGTGATAATACAGAAGCAGGTCCAGGAGAAAGGTCATGTGTCATGCAAGGGGACACTATGGAAGCAGGCAACATTAGAGCACTAAGCAAACGTTGCTCTAACTGCTATCTCAGCAGTACAGAGCTTCAGGGAATAGTGACACAACTGATCACCCCACAGAAATTCAGCTGCACCAACTGAAGGCAAAACAATCAGACAGTACCCCACCAGTTACATTACAGCACCTCCTGAGCTAAGGATTACAAGTGTTGCCACAATTTATCCCCGTCAGGGACTCCTCTTGCTCAAGAAAAAAAAAAAAAAAAAAAAAAAAAAAAAAAAAAAAACAGACAGGAGAGATACTTGAAGATATTAAGCCTCTATGAAGAAAGAGTACTCCAAGTAGAAGGTTTAAAGCTATGACCACAAAAAAATATTTTTCACTTGACAAGACCTGTGTTTGTTTGGTTTTTCTTTTTTTTTCTCGTGTTTTTAATAGTTTCCAATGAAGGAAGAGTGAACTTGTCCAAGCATAAGTATAGCAATGCCATAATATGTCAGACAGATTATGACAAAGAAAAAAAACAAAAAAAACAAACTCATTTGCAAGAAGCAAGTTGGCTGGTCACAACAATGAAATGCCACAAAGCTGAAAAAAAAATCCATCAAAATGAAAAATGTTTAAATTGTTCAATCTACTACCCCTTTAGCAATAATTCTTCGTCATGACGGCACTTGCTTCATATCGTCAACTCAATAAGCGCGTCACAACTCAGTCTGGCAGCTAGACAGGTAGTCAGTGGATCTATCAGTAGCACAGTTCTGCAAAGCCACTACCAGGGGGAACCTGGTTCAAGGGCTACAGTAGACTGGCCTAGGAACCACTGACACTTTTAAAAAAGCACAGCTTAAGGGAGCCCATCAGTTCTGCTGTATGCATTGGAGCATCTGTGTGGAGTATGGGTTCGAACGCACCAAGTCATGCTGAGACACGCAACAGAAAGCTGGTGAGAACAAAGCTAAGATCCTGTAGCACAAAGTTCCTGACAGACGAGCGTATGCTGGCCAACCAACCTGGCTTAAAGGTGGTAGACAAGGAGCAGTCAAGACAGCAAGGCAAGTCAAAACCAAAGCTGAAATACATGTAGCAATCTGACAGTAAGCCTAGGAGGAGAACCACATTTACAAGTCATGCGGATATTGCAAGTAGTTAAAACAAGAGGTGCCAGCCGTAGAGAGTTTATCAGCGTGACCGTATCATTTTCTTCCACCTCTGCATTTCACCTCATCAGGGCTAAGAGATAATACGAGGGAAAGAAGCAATGAGGGAAAGACAAATATTCAAAGCTTCAATTGACCCATATACCTGCAGCCAGGAGATAGGTGAAGGAAATTAATGCTGAAACAGCTCGCTGGCTTTTATCAACCTTTTCTTTAAAAACTTTAGAACAGCTTAGGAAAATGGTCTGAACATCAGAAGCAGAGTTTGGGGGTTCATTTACTCTCACTGTTATTTCACAACTCAGGGAAATGGATCAAATAATCATGTGGGATGAAACAACTCATCAAGTGGATAAAAGTTGATCAAAACCAATTCACTCTGTTTTTATTTTGGAATGGTGGATGTAATTACAGTCTACAAAAATCTAACACTGCAGGGCTTTACAGAAACACACACGCTGTGCTGCAAACACACACCCTCAAGGTGAAATCGATGCAGTGTGCTTTAAAGCAAAAAGGTATAAAGCAAGCTTTTCTAAAAGAGTACAAGTCTGTTCAGTATTCCACCTGGATATACAAGTGTTCAGGGAAAGTCCGTATTCTGTTAAACCAGAGGGTCATTCCCAGTGGAAAAGAAAAAATGCTTCCAGCATGCCATTCATGCAGAAAGAAACAAATCTCCTTGAGCACATTACGCTCTTTCATCTCGCTTTCTCCAGGTCAAATTTGGTGCATTTTTTACACACACACACACACACACACACACACACACACACACACACACACACACACACACACACACACACACACACACACACACACACACACACGTTCTTCTCTGCTTTACACATTCATACTCTCTCTCTCTCTCTCCCTTTGCTCATTAGGATTGTGTTGCATCTGTTAAAGCATCACCAACTCAGAGTAGGAAAGTTTTTCTCCCAGATGGCTTTGTACATTTCAGTATACGTGGCCTCTATTCTGACACACACACACACACACACACACACACACACACACACACACACACACACACACACACACACACACACACACACACACACACACACACACACACACACACACACACACACACACACACACACACACACACACACACCTTCAGAGCAGAGGATTTTGCTGCTCAACAACTGAGTCATTTAGGTGCCTTTTGGTAAACTGTGTTGTGATTTTTGGAGAGAAGCGGCTTTGGTTTTAGCCACTCTAGGCTGGATGATGGAGTGCTACACCAATCCATGTCCAAAAAAAGAAACTAAGTCTCAATTATAGTGATCAGTTGTTTGCTGGTTACCCACCATATCAAGGCCCTTCAACCCAAATAACTGCCTGGTTGTGCATCCAAGTCAAGTAAAGCTGTTGGTGGTCCTTTCTGTGCACTGGCACGATCATGTCTGATGGTTTGAGCCCTTCTTTTGACCAAATGCCTTGGTTTTCACTCTGAGTGCAGTCATGTCTCAATATGTCATACACCATAAGCTTTGTAACGCTTAGAGGTTACTGATCAGTGCAGACAGCTTATTGCTGCAAACAGGACATTTTATAAAATAATTGAAATCTGTGAATTTGTAGCAAAAAGGATAAGCAGCCTCTGTTTTCCTGCAAATCATGAGCACATGCCAGAGTTTTACTTTAAAAGCTTTAGTCAAGTCGACGTCATTCTCCTTCAAGTCCTAGTTCCTCCAAAAGCTTTTACTATATAATAAAAGCTTTAACAACCTGCTAAATATCTGGGCTGAACTACAAGTGACAAGAAAACTGGTTTATGCTACAAATAATTTGAATCTTATTGGACTGAGGTGATGAGAGACAGGGCTGTGTTCTGGACACGTGTATGAGATGCCCCTCAAAGGCACATCGCTAAGGTGACCATACACGAAAAACAGCCCTGAGTAGGATCAGGATTCCCCTCAACTATGATTCAATAAAATCCAAAGCCAACTTTCACGGCTAGAGTGCTCAATGTGAACAATGCCATTGTGGGACGGCAGAGCAAATTCGTCTACCGTTTGCCTCACCTTCAGAGCAGGTGTGTTTCCACTAGAGGGTTCTGGGCAGTTTTTCAGGGGCCAGATCATTGACGGGTGTCTCAATTACCAGGACCGGCCCTGCAGAAGAGGCCTTCTTTGCAGGGTGAAAAACATTCCTATGGCAGGACACATACTCGGATCGGCCTAGTGGTACCAACTACCTGGCAGGGGGGCCTCTGCTGATTGGGTGTTCTAGCAGCAGGAAACTACTTTCAGCCCTCTCACATGAACATAAATCACGTGAGCCCCACTCATTTAAACCGTTTGGACCAGAAACATTTTGCTCCAAGTACATTTGATAAAGATGGAGATTAGGTACAAGAAAATGGTTCATTCTTTTAATCTCAAATGTGACCACCACGGTGTATGCTAAGGCCCTGTTAAGAGGTTCCCGTCTCGCAGGTTTACCCCAGACCCCCCACTAGTGGAAACCAACCTTGAGTTTGTTTTTAGTATTCAGCCACAGTTGCATCACATTAATATCCACATGGCAGATCAACCTGGCAGGTATTCAAGCAAGCGTGGCAGAGAATCTGGTCGATGTTTAGAATACTAGCCCTTGGTTTCTCAGTGATTCAGCCCTACTTGCTGTCCACTTAAGGCTGCAACTTTTCCTATTACATTTTAGTTTAAATAAGCTTTTACTAAGCAAGTGAAAGCTCTGGGCTGATAATTTTATAGTTTATCACAGTTTGCTTGTAACTGTGTCTGTGTATTTTACTAGGATATTGTGTTAAATGAATGATTGCAGAGGCATTTTACTGTAACAAATCAAGCAAATTTATGAGAATGAACCCAAGTCCTTTTAGTGGAGAAATATTTTTACATTCATCTATCACTCCATGTGGGCCTTTTGTGGCTACAAAAATGCTCTCTTCAAGTGCCATAGTTGACAAATATCCACACACACACACACACACACACACACACACACACACACACACACACACACACACACACACACACACACACACACACACACACACTTCCAACAGTAGGAATCTGTAGCAACTGCTTTAAGTTTTAGTTAAACCACTGAGGAGGCAAGTGATTTATGACAGAGTGGAGCTGGGAGTTTCCCAAACAGCACAAACGGCCTGTTAAGGCTGTGATCCCACAAACATAAACAAAAAAAAGGCAAATATTGCAGTTTAAACGCCAACACTGATAAAACTTTGCTCTGAAGGCACTGAGTGTTTCTGCCTCATCTTGACACATTCTTAACCTGCAGGCTGGAATAATTACAAGAACAGAAGAAAAGAAAAACAAAAACACAGTGAGTTGGTGCATCAGACTGGCTCTTAACAGTCAAGCACAGAAGTTGAAGTTAATCTGCTAAATAAAATCTGGAGGTCCAGACACAAGACTGACAGGAGTGCCCACTCCTTCAGAACAATTCCTATCAAAAAAAAAGTAAGTCATTTCTGAAGAACAGTAATTATGAGTTGCCAATGCAAGAAAACAATGAAAGAAGATAATAGTGAGATGCTAAAAACAGCGTCAGTTTCATCCCTGTCTGCATCTAAATCCTAAACCAAAATGAAAACAAAACTAAGCTGCTACAAAAATTTGTTATTTTGTATATTGGTTTAAATATTGAGAAGAAGCTTAAATCCTCAACAGACAGAATGACATCTCTTTCTATGGCAATTACTTGTCATGGACATATGCAAATATTTATCCCTCCCACTCTTGAAAAAGACATGAGGTATCCAGTTTTAAATATGAATTTCATTTAAATTTTAAGGGGCAGTGTAGGTATAGTAAGAACATGCTGTGTTGTATACGTCTGTGAAGCCAAATACTACAACTTCAAACTGGCTTCGACTAGTTAGAAAAAATATGAATGCAGATGTGCGATCAGAACAACAAAATGATTCTGCTCTACGCTTGACCTATAACATTAATCAATAGGGCACATGAGAAAAAAAGAAAGAAAATAGCACGTCTGAGAGAAATCTAAAACCAGTCGTCAAAAGGTATCTCATATCACGACGCGCGGAGCCTCTTTCTCAAATGAGCTGTAATTTGGTCCCCAAAGGGGCAGCGTCGGAAGCAACAGGAGGATTTGAGCGACGTGGTTATTAACCAATTAAAAAACCCCGTTGTTTCAACACGGCCAATCAGCAGCGGCTGAACTCGGTGACGCTGGCTGAGCGGCTGCTTGTGCCAGATGGACCGCTGGCATCATGTGTAGGCGCGCGAACGTAACCGTTTTCAGAAGTCATTCGTTTACGAGCGAAATCCGAAAATGTTTGCACCAAAAGCACTAAAGCTTACTCAAATATTTTTAAAAAAGGGCCTACAATTAAATCTAAATTGTGGACTGGTCCGCCTAAACAAATGACAGACGACTTTCACGTGATAAAATGTAAACAATTGGGCTGTAACGTAGCGTATTAAATACTAACGAGGAAAGCTCGAGAAATAGCGGAATTTGAATTTATTCATGTCCGTCTTTAATAAATCAGACTAACCGGCAGGCAACAGAGCTCGAGTGTGACGGTGTGCGTTTGTGTTTTTGGCGGATGCAGAGAGAAAGACGCGGCGTCAGCACGGCACTTGTACTTATTACAAAAAAGTTGCAAACGTCGCAAGAAACAACGTTTCCGCTTCTGATTTTGTAGACACTAAAAAACAAAAACAGGCGTTGATGCAGTTCAGCTACTCGACGAGAAAACACTAGACGGCGCGTCTCTCGCTAAACCGCAGAATTTCAACAGCGACTGAGGAAACCTTCAAAGCTCGGCGATAACGGTTGAACCCACTGAAACCGCCCGATGAACACGACAACTGGGAAACAGGTTCCCCCGAATCTGGTGTCCTAATGTGGACGGAAGCCACGAGTCGCCTTCGGGTCATTCAGTAAGGACGTATCCAATTACTCAGGCTGCTCTCTTGCATAACATTTCACTGACACACGGCACCTAGTATAACTGGCCTTTGACTCACCCGTCCTGAATGGTGCAAGAATCCGCTTAAACGCGGAGATGAAGCACAAAAAAAAAAAAACAACAACAACCGTGGCGTCGGACCACGCCGCCCCAAGCCAACCTGCCTGATAGGTAAACCAAAGTTAACGGCGACGCCGCGTGTTAACGGCACCGAGGGAATATGTCCTTTGCCAGTCTTGAGGCTGGACAAGAACATAAATCCCCTCTCACTTGACCCCGGCTTAAAGGAAGGGAAGAAGACAGGCAGGGACGAAGGCGATAAAAACTCACCTCTAACGCCTGGCTGCGCTGAGGATGTGTCCAACTGTCACCCCCCTCCAGCTGGCAGCAGTACTTTATATATCCACGGCGAGTAAAAATAGCGCCTTTCTCCACCTTCCTGTCATCTGCGCCGTTTGCCGGACGCAGAGAGAGCGCAGTCGGGAGCGGGCGGTGATACGAGCGTCGCTGGAGACAAACTCCTCCGCCAGCGGGTCTCCCACGATCGGAGGAGAGGCAGTCAATATGGCTGACGACCTCACCGTGCCGAGGCGTGGTGAGTCCTGCAGAATCGCCCCCTCCCTCCCCGAGCCCTCGCCCCGTGACTGAAACCGCAGAGCAGCCTGGTGCGGGGTGCGAGGGGGCTCCGAACTTTATCTCCCCCACTAAGGACAACTCCCATTCCAGTAAACGTGCTGGCTGATATTTAATTCTGAGTAAAGTTCACCCCTTCTGCTTCACGAGGCGCGTCACGGGTCAGCACAAAGTGCGTCTGGGAGAGATGCACGCGAAGATGCATTCAAATGACACAGAGCAGCCCGGTGTGTGATCAGCTCCCGACCGGATCAGATACAGCAACATTTAGCTCCAGCATGACAGCATTGGAGAACCCGTGAGAAATTACAACCAGGAAAGCTTTCTGAAAAAGGCTCAGAGTCTGTGGTATTATGAGAGTATTTTCTGCAGCTGATTAGCACCTCCTGGAGCTTTGCAGCACTCCAGCGTGCCCGTTGGGTGGTAAAAGCCAACTATAGTGAGAAAAATAAATCCCAAGTGTGAGAAGGAATCAAAATCCAAAAGGGTGCCATTAAAAGTAAGTCAAACTGTCTATCATAAAAGTTTAAGTCACTACATTTTGGCTCATATTTGACATGCAAAGCTTACAGGTTCCTCTACCTTGTTCTCCACAAATGAGCTTCTATAACTCGGATGAGGGATCCTTCTTTGTCTTAGGAATTGGTCTAAATGTTGTGCAGTCTCAATTAAAATATCACTAAATGCCTTATAACTCCACGCTCCAGAGGGAAGACATATTGCTCAAAAGAAAGAAAATATGCATACACCATACAACCCAGGAATCTCTATTCTGAGCACGGTGGACATAAATTGGAAACTTTTCTCCAGAACTGCAATGTCAGCTGCTGGACAAATGAAATTTAGAAATACAAATTCACTAAAAGTAATAGCCAAATATCTGTTTTCTGTCCACATCACCAGGCAGCAATGCTGATCTCCAGCTCCCAAAAAAAGCTCACCATTCATCCAAGCCTGCACATGAAGGCTTATGAACATCGCTGCATTGGGAAACGGTCCGTGTGGTGATGAGGAAGAGAGATGTGTCATCTCTGGGAAGAGAGTCACCAGCATGTAACTTGCCTGGACCTGAAGTTATGATGAGAAAAACACACAACCCCATCAGGGATCAGTTCTGCAGTTCTGCAGCTTACTCTGACTCGAGTCTGACTCAAGCCAGTAACAGTGTTAAGATTGTTTCATAGATTTAGTTTCCACTAACTATTTTCTTACAAGTGTCTCTAATATGAGTTTTTGTTTTTTGCATTAGTACAATGTCTCATAGTGTTACCTTGATTCTCTCTGCAAATATATGGCCTTTCCCTTTGTGTGAAAGTTATAGTTTACACTCAGGCAGGCATTAACAAATTACGAATATACATTTTACACCTTACATGACTGCTGTTTATGAACCTCGATGACTGTTTTTTCTCATTTCATCTTTGATTTTTCTTCAGCTTCAGCGTTTGAGCTCGGAAGAATGTGTGCTGCTGTGCGGCTATTTCAGATGCCAACTTTGAGGAGAAAGTGAGAGGAGCTGGATGAATATAGAGGCCAGATTATAATGACAGATCTCCTGGGAGGCTGATTCATCAGTTTGCATCGCTGGCCTATTTTAACATCTCTGACATAAATGAGAAATATTGGGCAGAGAACGTAGCAGGACGAACATGCAAAACGTTGAAACGACCTTTTTATTTTTGTGAATAAAACAATTTCCTTGAGATGTAGGTGTTGATAGTTTGTCATTGTGACAACAATCTTACACTAGTCTCCAGTTACATGAGACACAACCAGGATCCCAGGTTTTGAGAGAGTGAGGTTCAAGTGTGCAGCAGCTGGCAGTGTTATGTGTCGCTGACTTAAAACTCTGGACATTTTACATCTTACATCGACATCGAAGCAAGAAACCATCCAAACGCCTTGCATGTTTAAAATTTATCCACATTTCCCCAACACGTGGTTCCTCTAATTTTCACCTCTTCAATATCACGTTCTTTCACTTTCCCCAGTGCTTTCAGCGAGTAGTTTTTAAGAAATAGTGTTGTACATTAAATTAGATTATGGTAATCCCATGGCATCGCTCCAGTGACACAGTTGGGCGTCTGATTCATTCCAAGAAACTGGTGGATTAAAGTCTCTTGCAAAGTGAGCCAATGATTCTGGAAACAAGTTAATTAAACTTTTTCAATGTGGAAATGGAAATGGTTGCTCATGCATTTTTGACACTCATCTTTCTGGAAGCTGAATAAGGTTTTACCCCAATCCTGAGAAATTTGGATCTCCCACCTGCAGCACTGTAATAGATCTCTGTATATCGTGGTATGTTCAGACCTTTTGTCAAAGTCTGCATATTTTGTGCCAGTTTAAGATGATGAAGGCTAAGATTATGGGCTAAATGTAACCCAGATGGAGCAGGAATCTGGATGCATACATGGCTATATGCAGGATATTAATACATTGAACCATCACGGTTTATGTAAAAAGAAAAAAAGTATAAAAAATAAAAATGAAATAAAATTGACCCATTGGCGCGCGTTTTACTGTGGAGATACTGCTCAAGTCTTTTGTGCTGTGCAACACTGACATCTGCTGGTCAGTCTCTTTATGACTCAGCTCAACCTGACGCCTGACTTTTCTTTTCTTAATGTCAGCAGTTGAGCTGAAAGTGAAAGATCTTTTTAATGTTTGGTTTTGAAACTTTGTTTATAGTGTTTTAAAAGGTTATTAGTCAGAAAAGTGACACACCGTAAAACATCACTGTGCTACAGTTTGATTTGCGCTAATCCCGACTTGAATGCGTTGCATCATATCGCGGTTTTTTTCAAACACAATTTAACAGCATTAGCATGAACTAAAAGTGGAATAGCACTATGAAATTGGATAACCAAATGTGTTGCCATGACAACAAATGAGGGGTTAGAAAACATGCATTCCTCTGATCTTGTGTGAAGAAGGGAGATTAACATATTCAATTATAGCAGTTTAGAGGAAGCATCCTATAACTGTCCCATTCAAAAGGGTTTCTTTCAAACAGGCCCCTCTTTTTTCACGTTAACTGATCCCAACATTTATTGCATGCCCTAGGCTGTAGCTTTTTTAGTTTAGGGTTACCAGCTTCATGTAAGCTTTGTTGGTAGAATAAGTCAGAAATGTAGATTTGAGTCATCTAGTCACACTTAACATTGGTGATTGTCATTACATTATGTGTCTCCTTGCTTCCTTCCCTCACTTTTCTTGTACTTTAGCTCCTCTCTCTGGTGATGTGAGAAAGAGATACAAGGAACTGAAGTGAAGATGGAGAAGCCAAAACTTGTAAATTGTGAACTCCTGGTTCCTTTGCCTAAAACCTCAAACTACATTAAAAGTTTGTGGTATATGCAGTGTTGCAAGATTGATCAGATAAGTGTTTACTCATGCTGAGTTCCTTCAAAAGGCTCCTCTCTCTTCACTCATTGACAGGGCTTGAAGGATGTGGAAAATCCTGGAGAATGCCAGATTGGGAAATGTTTATGGATCAATGGAAAGAGGAATGTGGGGAATTTAGTCTTCCTGGAGAAGAGATTCAAATCTAAAAAATAATCACCAGACAAGAAAACGGGACAGCAATTCTGTCAAGAATTAGGACCCGAGATAGATGTGGTTCATAGGTGTTCAGACTGGGTTTCATCAGGATGAACTTTTACTGATAAACTGATGTTCATCACTTGTATTCTGCAGCAACGCTGCATTTTATATAAAAACAAATGATAAATAAACTGATTTATCAGGTAACAGGAACTCTAGCTTCATAACTGATGTTTGTCATGATTTGGATTTTCACTGGTCAATATCATTATAAATTTTATCGTTTTGGATTTTTATCAGATAAGCAACTAAAAGTGTGCCTCCATTTAAGAGGAGTGTTTCTTCCTTTTATTACTGTTTAACATTTGAGTTTGACTTTGCAGACGCTTGACTCTAGAGGGACGTTTTCACATTCATAGATCAAAATACACGTTCTCTCCACATGAGCCCACAGAAACGTTCATCTAAACATGCAGGACCACAATCAAAATGTGACTTCACAGAGGGCCTGGAAACCAATCCTGCTTCAACATGTGGACAAATATGTGCGTAGCTCTACGTTAAAGAAAGAAAACCCCAAATTGTACACTGAAATAAACTGAAACTGACAAAAGTAATAATAATAATTGACTGAAAATGGAGAAATAATAATCAGACATTGCTTTTGAATTGTGGTTCAACAGAACCATAAGATCAATAAACAAACAAACTAATAAAACTGGTCTGGAAAAACAGCTGGTACCTCCAAAAATATATTATATAAAGGTGGTTCCTCTGCTGTTTGAACACGAGAAGCAAAGGAGAGAGTTGTCTGAGGAGATCTGAAATAAAATAGTAGACAAGCAGGTCAAAAGTAAAAGCTAGGAGACCAGCTTCAAGCAGCTTGATGTTCCTGTGACTACAAACTTTATTCAAATGTTTAGAGTCCACAGGACTGTGGTCAACCGTCCTGGACGTGACTGGAAGAGGAAAACCTATGGCCAACTGAAGAGATGGCTAATATGACTGCTTACCAAAAAGCCCAGAACAACTTCCAAAGATGTTCAAGTTGAACTTCAAAGTCACAGTACATCAGTGTCAGTGTCTGTTGGTGTTTGAGCCAAAGCAGACGTAAGGAGAGACGACTGAGGAGGACCACAGATGAAAAAAAAATCATTAAAAAAGCAAGAATTGAATTAGTCAGTGTGGATACTTACACGTCACAAAGCTTCTGAGACGATGTCTTTTGGATGGGTGAGATGAGCTTTTTGGGGAGTCACATCAGCTTTATGTTCACAGATGGAAACATGAAAAGAAAATGACATAGCTGCTGTAAAACACAGAAGAGTCTCTCCGATGTTCTGGGGCTGAAGCGCTGCGTCTGGTACAGGGTGTCTTGAATCTGTGCAGGTGCAAATAAAATCTCAAGACTATTCAGATATTCTGGAGTGAAATGTGCAGCCCAGTGTCAGAAAGCTCGTTCTCAGTTGCATGTCAAGGGTCCTCCAACACAATAATGACCCAAAACACACAACTAAAACCCCCCAAAGCAATGGACTCTTCTGAAGTGGGTCCTGATCTAAATCCCCCTGAACATCTGTGGAAAGAGATGAAACATGCAGTCTGGAGAAGCAACCGTTCAAACCTGACACAACTGGTGGAGATTGTTCATGACAAGTGGACAAAAATACCTGACTACAGGTGCAGAAGTCTCACTGAGAGTTACACAAATCACTTTATTGCAGTGATTGACTCTAAAGGTTTAACAACATACTCTTCAGTTGAGGGTCTCATCATTTTTCTCCTGGCCTCCTTCGTTGGTTTGACTTCTAAACAATTCTCTTGAATCAATAAAAAGCAATGCCTGATTTTCATTAGTCAATTTTAAGTGAATTATTTATTACTTTTGTCAAGTTAATCCAGTTATTTCCGAGAGCAGTGTTTAAAGTGTGACTAGCAGTTCTTTTACTGGCCACACGGGGGGAGCAGATCCCCACCTGGTGATCTGGTAACGTCCTGCTTTTTTTTTTTTTAATAAAAAAATCATTGCTGGCCTATTAAATCTTTATATTTGCTTTTGGCATTCGTTGTATATTCTGTAAAGTTCTTAGAAAACCCATAGGTTGTATTTGTCTGACGTAAGAGCCAATGTAGCATGCAGTTCACATTATGTCCCCATCATGAGTTATTTAACAGCAGAGAGCCTCAGGGGCATACGTGTTTACTCTTGGAGGTGTGTTGCTATTATATGTTCATGTGACAAATTGCTCTTTGACCACAGAGTATGCAGGCTATGGCAGTGATTTGTAGCAGGGCTGTAACTTCTTCAAACCTCAGAAACTTTCATGGCAACTATCTCTTTCAGTAATTTTATCTGTGCTTGAGCTACATGGTGAAATATTTGGTCAACCACTAATTTAATTTCATGTAGTTTCATTTTGGAAATCCTTACAAATATTTTTCTTCCAGTTATATAACACATTTGGAATGGAAGCAAATTCATTTTTGTCCACATGTTGTTTCTAATCATCATTTCCTGAATTTATGCCTCCTCAGATCCTTTCTTTTTTTGTCTGAATCCACAAAACAGCTCCCTGGTTGTCACAGGAAGCTGAAGAAACTCTGCAGGGGTGTTTTGTGGCTACAGACTGGGATGCATTCTGGAAGCCACATTGAGATGACTTTAGTGCCATGACTGAGTGTGTCACTGACTATATAAACCTCTGTGAGGACAACGCCATCTCACCAGAACAGGGAACTGTTTCCCCAGTAAGACATTACTGGAGTAATAAGGTTCACCAGTGACCTGAAAGAAGTGCTCAACAAGAAAAAAAAAACTTTTAAGGGAAAGAGACAAAGTCTTATTAAGGTCAATACAAAAACAACTTGAAGTTAAGATTTGAGAGAGGATGGAGGTGTACAGGAAAAAGCTAGAAGACAAACTCCAGCAGAACAATGTAAGAGATGTGTGCTCACGGATGAAGAAGATCACAGGCTTTGAGCAGAAGGAGGCTCAGATAGATGGAAGTCTGGACAGAGCCAATGAACTGAACTCATTCTTCAACAGGTTCAGTTCAGAAACAAGCTCAGCATCGTCCTCACCTGTCCCCAGGCAAACAAACCTCCCACCTTTCCTTGACCAACAGCTTCCCTGTCGCACAGCTGTCTCATCTTCCACATCAGCTATGGATCTTGGTCCTTCTCCATCATTCTCTACAGCCACAGAGAGAGCAGTGTAGTAATCAGGTGAAAAGGCAGCTGGTGAGACTCAACTGTAACAAAGCTGCAGGTCCAGATGGTTTCAGCTTCAGAGTCCTGAAGGACTGTGCAGACCAGCTATGTGGGATTCTACAGCACTGCTATAACTTCAGCCTGAGTCAGGAGAAGGTTCCTGTGCCGTGGAATAAGCATTTAACCAACTATCCCGAATATCACACATCATGAAAGTGCTGGAGATATTGGTAATGCTCCACCTGAGTGAGCAAACATGCGCCTTTCAGGACTGTTGAGGAGTCTAAGTTGAAGGCACCTCGTATACCTCATCATCATATACTTCAACAAACCCACAGTCATCTGGACTCAGCCGGCAGCACTGTAAAGATGGTGTTTGAGTTCTCTAGTATATTTACAACAATCTAGCCTGTTAACTACATAAGAAACTCTAGAAGACAAAGGTGGATGCCTCCACAATCATCTGGATTACAGATTACCTGACAAACAGACCATAGTTTGTGAGACTGAATGGTTGTGTGGCTGACCAGATGGTGAGCAGTACAGGAGCACCACAGGGCACTATGTTCTCACCATTCCTCTTCACGCTGCACACCTCAGACGTTCAGTACAAGATGGGGTCTTGTCTTCTGCAGAAATACTTAGATGATTCTGCAGTTGTGGAGTGTATCAGTGATGGACAAGAGACTGAGTACAGAGAATTGGTGGACCACTTCTTGGCATGGTGTGGGACCAATCATCTCATCCTGATTGTGAGCAAGACAAAGGAGATGATTGTGGATTTTATGAGGAGCAAGAATAAGTCAAATACTATGTCCACAACGGGAGAAGAAGTGGAGGTAGTGGAGTATAAATACCTCTGTGTTCACCTGGACAACAGAATGAAATGGAGATGTGATGCTGATGCTATCTACAAGAATGGACAGAGGAGACTTTATTTATTGAGGAAGGTTAAGTTTGTCAGCCTTTGCAGCAAGATGTTATATATCCTCTGTAGGTCTGTTGTGGAGTAACTCTCTTCTGCAGTCATCTGTTGGAATAGCAGCATCAGAGCCTGTGACCTTTAAAAAAATGAACAAACTAATAAAGAAGGTTGCTTCTGTTCTGGAGCATCTGGAGCTGCTGGCGCAATGAGGGACGGTTTATTAAAATGAAAAGCACAATAAAAAACATCCTCTTCATAAGACAGTGATTCAACAACAGTGTCTTCAGGCAGAGGTTTCTTCAGATCCACTGCAACACCGACCACTACAGGAGATCCTTCCTGCCCACAGCAATAACCAACTACAATGACTCTTTGGAGAAACTTAAATTGTGACAGTTGCTGCAGCACATAATTGCCCTTTGGCGGATTATACGTTGCAGTAACTGTGTTATAGTGACTTGAATTGAAATGAAGTGAATTCTTGCCTGTAACTTGGAAATCAAACTCAGTCGACACAATCTGAAGGACGATTCAATTTACATGAAAGTCCCGTGCAAAAGAGAGAAGGGGAGAGGAGCTACAAGCAAACGTACACAGGTCTGTGACCATCGACAACATTAATTAAACGTCATAATACCTGTCCTGATATTTCATACTGCCCACCACTATCAAAAAAACAGTTCAAGAAACGCAAACAAGTTATTGTAATCAATTGTCCTGAACAAAAAACGTATAAAGGAAGGATAAGCGATTTCTGTGAGCCACGGGACAGTGAGGAGACGTTCACTGAATGTAACGAAAAGTGTTCTGAGTTAGAAACCACATGGAAATGCTTGCCTTGCCTTTAAATTTTCATTTTAACATTGAAGAACCAAACTTATTAGTTAAATGATTATCATAAAGGATTTTAAATTACTGAGAAAACTAAACAGCACTCAGAATCGGACTGCACCTGTACTAAGAGCTGTGTTGTGTGGATTTGAAATAGTGAAACTGGAGACGCTTCAATAATATTTCACAAGAACACATTAAGCATTTTAGTAAATATCTGTTTTTGCACACTACTTAACAAAGAGTGCTTTAGTACAGCAACAGGCCTTATATGGCTTAGAGATGATGACACGGAGCAATGGACAGGAAGCAGAGCTGGAGGCGGCAGAGTTGAAGATGTTAATATTTTCTTTGGGAGTGACAAGGATGGATGGGATTTTAAAACAAGCGCATCAAAGGAACAGCCAGGATTAGGCTCCTCGGAGATGAAGTAGGAGAGGATGGACTAGGATGGTTTGGACACGTGAAGAGGAGGGCGAGTGAGTACATCGGTGGAAGGATGCTGCAAGTGGAGCTTCCAGGGAGGAGATTCTTGGATGTGATGAAAGAGGAAATGCAAACATGGGTACAAACAGTCCGCTGTGGGATTTCATGGCAGTGGTTGGTGAAAAGCTCTGGTGGCTCACCTGGCAGCTGCCGTTTCCATTATTTGGTCTCACTGCTGCATAATGACGGCCTTTTATGATGCTAAAATGGGAGAGAAATCAAAGTGGGCTAAAGACAACATTTCCTGTGTTGCTTAGTCATCAGCTTGCTGAAAGGATGAAAATGAATTAGCTCACCTAAATTACAATAAATTAATGTTTTTAAACAATCAGGTCAGTTTTTCCTCCCACCCATCAACCTCTATCTCTAAAACAACCGATATCCAGTTAATTCTATTCAAATCCCTCCAAAAGTAAATAAACAAACCTGTTAAACGACATGTGAAATCAACAGGGAGTCATTGTTTGTGTACTTTTTCCCAAATTCGTTTGCGCAGGGTTGTTGTCTGAGTCCAGTGAGCCCAGTCAGTGACTGCGTGAAGTGGCACATGCTGTCGTCAGCCCCAGAGCCGCGACGTTTCCATCGCTTTATATGGTGGAGTCACATGAAAGAGAACAGGCCTAAAACAGGGAGGAGAAGGGAGGAGAGCGGCGGGCTGCGAAGATGAAGATGAAAGGTGAACTGAGATTGTATGGAAATCAGTGACATGACGCAGGAGAAAAGAAGAGAAAGACAGAGCGAGTGAGAGCGGAGGTAAAGACAGTTAAAGACTGAAGGAAAGAGGGGAAGAGTGTTATGGGTGTTTATGCCTTATTTTGGGTAATAGGTTCTGTCCATTTTCCCTTCAGTTTTATTTGGCCTCCTACAAAGACTGTTCAAGGCTTTTGACTCCACGCCCTTTCCCAATTTTAGTGTTTTCAAAGAAAAATAAACACAAGAGGAAACACGTCAAAGCAAGAAAAAAGAAACCTCTCATTTGTGAGGAAGGAGTGGATGGCTCAGATGGCTTACAGGCAAAGACAGGTGGATGGAAATCAAGATAAACGTATTTCCTTTTAAGAAAAACAGCTTCAAGGAGATGCAGTTGCAGAAAGTCCAAAATAACTAAAACGTGAAACATGAACTGAACTCAACTTTGCTTGAGGATAAAACTGTGAGGCAAACAGCGACGAGGATCTGAGAGAACATGGAGCAACAACGGGAGACTAACACTAGAGAAGACAATGAAGTGAGATACATGTTGGAGAAGGCGAACAGCATGGAAACAGCAAAACATTTTAAGTCCAGAGGTTTAACGTCAAGACCGAACTCCAACATAGAAGCTAAAGGATCTACAAAGATAAGAGAAACAAAGAAAATCATGACTGAATGCAGTATGAAACCGGAGCACAGCTAAAGAAATATCAGAAGTTAACCAGAACTGAGATCTTTTGATCGTCCTTTTGATGCTTCTGGCTGGTAATCTGCACCTGAAATGTTCCAGTTTCATCCAACCCTAACCTTGAAGAGCAAAGCACCACTCATCCACCTGGAAAGTTTGAACTTCTTCCAGGAATGGATGGTTAGTACTGGGGTCTTGGTTCGAATCCCTGCAGGGGGTCTTTCTGTGGGGAGTATGAGGGTGTGTTGCACCATCATCACAGATAACTGGCACATATATAAAATCATGAAGATTTTCAAACTCAGATTTCTCAACTCAGAAGTCATCGTTGCTAGAACTGATACTCCTTTTAGTAGCGTTGTTGTTGCTCACTCAGACAACGTAGGTATATCTACTGCGTAGGAGCCCAAACACTTCACTTTAAACATTTGTTTTGATGATGACATTTAAACATGGCATATTCATTGTATTGTGAGATGAAGCTGGAGGCTGAAATCCTATGAAAGCGGTAAAATCAATCATTGTTATTCCACAAACAAACAAAGCATTTTGCCATGTACTCAGTCTTATTTAATGGAGGTGGTTAATACCCGCGTCCAGGATGCAGACACAAGTCCAACTCGAGCTCAAATGTGAAAGACTTTTAACTTGACTCGAACTTGAACATTGTTGAGTTAGACTCAGACTTGGGCTTGTGCATAACTGTGTTCGATCTCATAAATCAGAGATTTTTTAAATCAGATTTATTTTATTTTATTTTATTTGATGAAAGTTTTGTTTATAAAGTGATATCCTTATTCATATCTAGACCAGCTTCATGGAAGTTGCATGTTACCACACATGCCATTGATTATATGTGCGTCATGTTTAGGAACAAAAAATGGCAGGAGAAAACGTCAGCTTTGCTTTTACTGATTCAGATAATAGGTTAGTATCCATACTGGTTCTGCTGGACCTCAGCGCTGCTTTTGATACTATAGATCACAACATTTTACTGCAGAGGCTAGAGTATGTTGTTGGGATTAAAGGGACAGCTCTAGGTTGGTTTAAATCATATCTGTCTGATAGATTCCAGTTTGTTCATGTTCATGAGGTTTCTTCCGTGGGTCTGCTATGGTGTCCAGCAGGGTTCAGTGCTAGGGCCAATCTTGTTCAGTTTATACATGCAGCCCTTGGGAAGTATTATCCGGAACCACGGCATTAATTTTCATTGTTATGCTGATGATACGCAGCTGTATCTGTCTATGAAGCCAGATGAAACAGAACCATCAGCCAAACTTCAGATGTGTATTAAGGACATCAAGGACTGGATGTCCACTAATGTTTTGCTCCTAACTTCTGATAAAACAGAGGTTGTTGTTTGTGGTCCCAAACACCTTAAGAATGGATTAGATGTTGTTGTGATGACCTCCAGTAAAACTGTGCGAAACCTTGGTGTTATTTCAATCAGGATTTGTCATATAAAAAACATTTGTAGGTCAGCATTTTTCCATCACCGTAATATCTCAACGATTAGGAGCATCCTCTCGCAGAGTGATGCCGAAAAACTAATTCATGCGTTCTTCTTCTAGACTAGATTACTGTAACGTGTTGTTGGCTGGATGTCCAAGTAATTCTCTGAACAGCCTCCAGCTGATCCAAAATGCAGCAGCACGAATGCTGACAGGAATCAACAAGAGAGACCACGTCTCATCTGCTGTCATCTTCTGCTGTAGACCTGCTGCAGGGGGACACCAACATGATCCACTGACTGGTGACCCTCACCTCCTCTGTTTCTCTTCTTCAGCTCAATCCTCAGTTATTAATTAGAAGTATCTCATAAGTATAATTGTGCTCCATTGTTCTTGTAGTTTGTTGTGCTGGTCTTTCCCCTCTTTTTCTCTCCTCAACCTCAGATCCTCAGGAGCTGCATGCTGACCTGCAGTCCCACCCTCTGACCATCCCAGTGTTTACCTCCACCTGTCTGTATAGACGTCTCTGTTGGAGACCTGCTGACATCCTGACCTGCAGTCCCACCCTCTGACCACCTCAGTGTCTGCTGTCTACACCTGTTTATATCGTCGTCTCTGTAGTCCACCAACTAACCATGAATCAGTCATATATACATGGAAGTCTTAGTTCTACTGCTGACAGATAGTTGTACTTATGTATCTTGTCTTTTGTACCTTGTTTTGTTTTAAGGTTTTTCTTGCACTAGAGGAGTTTTAAATGCTGTTGTTTATGTAATAATTGCTCGGGGGTCATGTTCTGGGTCTCTGGAAAATGCATAGAGACAACTTGTGTTGTAATAAAGCTATATAAATAAAATTGAATTGAATTGAATTGAATTGAATTGAATTGAATTGAATTGAATTGAATTGAATTGAATTGAATTGAATTGAATTGAATTGAATTGAATTGAATTGAATTGAATTGAATTGAATTGAATTGAATTGAATTGGATTGAATTGAATCCAACCTCAATCATTATCTGTGAAGAATCCTCTCATGGAAGTCAACGCTACATTAATGTTGTTTTGCTGAGTAAGCATGATATTTTTATCCTCTCTAGCTCTTGGCTCAGACTCGAACACCGGGAACTTGAGACTGGACTCCATCTAGAAGTTTGACTCCAACACTGATCTTGTGTATGTGCTCTGCATCAGTCAGCAGAAGCCATAAATTCAGACGGTGGGGACTCCAGGACCAACAGCATCTGCTTGCAACTGAACTCATTCTCACCCTCGAACTCTTTCTGTCTGTGTTTACAGTCTCGATTGGTTCATCCAGTTAAAAGCTCTCGCAAAAGCCACAACTGCGCTCATGTTATACTGTACGAGAGTTATCCTTCCAAGACAGGACAAGGAATTTTATTTGTTATAAATCTTATACAGATTAAACTTGCAAAGATGAAGGTGGTCAGTTCAAAGAAACATTTTTTGCTGAAACATGTAGCGCGCACTCTTGGCGTGAGGTCGTCTGCTCGTCGTACAGTCGCCCTCATCGCCCTCATCGCCCTCATCGCCCTCATCGCCCTCGTCGCCCTCGTCTCCCTCGTCTCCCTCGTCTCCCTCTCAGCTTTGATCTGTTTTGGTTTTGCACTCGATAACATCTTGTTTTCTGTGAATCTTCAGCCAGACTGAGGAAGGGGGAGAGAAAGAAAGAGGAATAGAGGGAGGAACAGGGCTGTGTTTCCTTACCAAAGTCACAGTCAAGAGTTTGTATGAACTCCTCTGTTCTGAAACTGGGAGTATTTTTGTTTAGCATATTTGACAAAGGCAGAAAAAGCGTGCTATACTGGGTCAATATAAAACCTTAAATGCAATCAGATCTGATGTGTTAGCACTTTGACACCGGCGTGACTGCCTTCTAGGGAGATATGATGTAAAAAGAAAAATGATACATGAATTGAGCAGTTAAAAGGTTTGGCTGCAGCAGGTGTTGCAGAGATCCATCTGTTTAAAGACTACAGGTTTATATCCCCCCCCCCCCCCATCAATTAAGAATATTTCATCTTGCAGCCATTCCTTTTATGGCATCTTGTGGCATAGAAATTGAATTTATATGAGATGTTAATTTTTCCCCTCATTTTGCTGTCTCCTCTCACTGGTGTCGTGTCAAGTACAAAAGTTAGAACTTGCTTTTTTTGGCCGTAAATAACAAAATAATGGCCAGCAAGCTGTTGTTTTTTTTTTAAGTTTAGTAATAAGTCTGCATGACCAATTTCAACAATTCCTCTACTAATGTTCCACTCTGAAAAGGAAAACTACTAAGAGCAAACACTGGCCAAAAAAAAGAAAAAGAAAAAGAAAAAAATCACCAACTAATATTTTCTTGGTTCAACTTCAGCTTTGATTGTAGCATTACTTTACAATTAAATCATCTTGATAAGCTCATGCAATGTCACAACTTTTGTTTTGAGCCATGATGTTCATATATTTTTTTAAATTTTTGACTATTGATTTTAGTATCAAGTCTTTTCCAGGATATCCCTGCAGGAATACGCTGGAAATCCAAGTTAAATCTATGTAGAAGCCTGGTGAATCGCGACATTCTTGTGTTGGGATGCGCCCGTGCCATCTGAGAAGATGGAAAATCCAGTGAATGTCAGTCATTCAGGAGATCAGCTGACACCAACAACATTTATTAAACTAAGCCTTAACTGAATAAATGCTCAAACTATAACCATTAGAAATTCCAGTGATACCTACATTTAACACCTTTTTCTAAACTAATTTTCTCTCAAAGATGACCCTCCTCTTCTATCCTTTCAGGTTTAAATAATGCATGGGACAATTATTAGCCCATTTTTACTAGTTTCAATAGTCTTATTTTATGTGCCTGGAACAACAACTGATTTGACACATTTGAAAGAGATTAGTAGTGTCTTGCACATGACTACGGGATCTGTCTTCCAACATAGTTGTTCAAGGAACGAGAGGCGCCTCTTTCCCTCGGTGCACGTTATAAACCTCTTCAAGGTGAAACATATAATTCACTTCCATAATTCATTTCCAAAGTGAGGCTTAGTTTTTGGCCTGGAAGTGTGCATATGCCTGTTCATCTTAAATACCACCAGGAATTCTTAATTATTGATCTATAGCTTGCTGTTGTTACACAATTAGAAACCTAAAACGATATTTCTAACATAAAAATGATTAAATCATATCATGCATACGTAAGAAAACTAATAACTGTTTTAATAACATTTAAGTATAATTTGACCGTCATATATCTACATTTATTTGACTTTGTGCCTAATTATTGCTGCCTTGTACCTGTCCAAGTTCTTGCGTTTCCTCTGTTTTACGGCAGGTGTTCATATATCAGCCTCTTTATCTCCTTTGTTGTCTTGCCCACAATATGATACATTTATTTTCATTACTTCCTCATGAGAAGTGGCATCAATCCAAAAACTGTGTAGAACTTTCTTAAGACTTTTTGAAGTCTGATAACGTCGACAGGGCCGCATGAGGGGGTGATAAGGACACGGTTCTGGTAAAGTCTCAGCTTGTTGTAGGTGTTGTTCTGTTCTAGTCTAAATGTAGACTATATATGTTAACAACCCATCTGGGTACTACTCACTGAACTGAACATCAGTTTCTGCAGTTATAGGCATACGGCAGACTACATGAGTAGATCAATATGCAGTTTTGAAAAAGTCCAATGTGTTCAAAGAGACAGTGAACATATTAATATAAGAAGACATGTAAAGCTCAACAGTCCATCGTGTTCACCAGTTCAAATAAAACTAAACAAAACCCCAAAACCTCAGCGGTGAAGAGGTCACAACATCAGACATGAGCGAGGTGCAGATGGCAGCCTCGTGAGCCGGCTGTGCAGGGGCAGAGTCACGTTACAGACGCTAAACAAAGTTAAAGGACATACTTTAATGAGTCACCCACAGTGTACTACATACTCAGTGTACTTCCATGTGCAGTATACAAATGAATGTGCAGGTACCAGAAAGGGCACTTTGGACTGTAAGTTCCAGATGTTGAATCTTTTCTCTCTTTTGTGAGTCTTTAACCTACGCCATCGTTAGCGGTGACCGTGTCTCACCAGTTCTGGCGCGTCAACAACACGCCGACGATTGACTGTACCTAGAAGTGCACGGCGTTCCACGCTCGGTTCTCTGACTGGTGGGAGGGCAAGTATCCGCAGTGAAGGCATACTTGTCACTGTGAACACACTTATGCACTCAACATACAGCCTCAGCGGGACGTTGAAGCTTTAACTGCTGACTTGTCACGACTCAACAATTTAATGCTTTTAAGCAAACACAACCGTGCTTCTTGAACTTGACAGCAGCCCTCCTTTAAGTTTGTGTCTTATTCCCCTCATGTTTTCCCTGTTTTAAAAATGTACCATAAATCTGTGTTGAGCCCTTTCTTAAATATTCCCTCCCTACTCCCCAGATAAAACACAGCTCACTTAATCAAACTATTTGCATTCCCTTCTTTATTTCTGGAATGTTGAATTTGTTATTTGGCCTCGAGCTGTTTTCTGTCATTTTTCTGTTTTCTTTTTTGTAGAACAGAATCTAATTTCATCTCACCGGACCGCAGCAGAAGGTGATGCTGCATGTGCTTCAATCAAATCCAAGAATTCAGGTGTTAAACAGGGAAAGATGATTTTAAGGCCTCGTTTGGCCTCACATGACCTGCACAGAAGCCACGGAGAGCTTCATGGAGCCGCATACCAAGGTGATTTAAATTACTGGAGATGCAGCTCAGCAAATAACCGCTGATACTGATTGGCTCCTCCGCGTCTAGACATCAATCTGTCACGCGATGTCTGAGCTAAATCCTGCCATTAATGATACTCTTTGCAAATATTTGTACTAAGTCACACAAAACTTTCCACAGGCACAAACTCTTAAAGAGGAAGTATTATATAATAACTATAAGCTGCACGTGGCTAATGTTTGTTTGAGCTGAAGGACTCAACAAGAAAGTTGTGCAGTTGGGTTGAGATGGCTCTGACATTTGTTTTCATTGGTTATTCTTGTCCTTTTATTTTATCTTGTAAATCTCTCTTGTCACTGGGGCTTTTCCTTCGTTCTTTGGTTGCTTAAAAACACCACAGACACTTGGCTTCACAACTTAAAATACATGGCCAAGGTTAGGGAAATAAAATAACTGCTTAGTTTCAGAAGAAAAGAAAAACATCAGATACACAACTTACATAATCTGCATGTTCCCCACAAACCATCACTGTGTTTAACTTCACGAGACTTTGGGTCCCCTTCGGCTGACGACTGTAGGCCCTATATGCTACATAACTGTGGTTTCAAAAAACATAAAATGCCCACATAATTCTCAGCTGGGGTGTTTTGGTTCAGTCAGTGGGGAACTTCATACCGCAGTAATCACACTGCTGAAAATATAATTGCATTTAAACTGAAAACTCTATGTTATAATCCTCACATCATATAAGCAATACTACAGGGGAGGCTATACTTTGCAAAAAAATTATGATTTTATTGTTCTTTTTCTTCTTCTTTTTTTCCAGATAGCATCAATGATAATAGGACTGAATAAAATACAAATCGAAACATAAGAAGATGTAACTAATAATAATAATAAGCGTCTGGTGCAACAACAGATAAAGAAATGGTTCAATTCTGGATTCTGAATCCTACAGATGGATTTACGTTTTTCTTGTGCGTCGGTTGCCTTTTACGCTCAGATGTCCTGTTGACCCCTCCCTTTCACCCGCAGATGTTGGGTGATAAGTCCTGACCCACAGTTGGTGTTCCAGTTCATCCTAATGCTCTTTAATGGGGTCGGGTTCAGGGCAATGTGCAAACCAATCAAGCTCATCCACACTAAACTAGAAAAAACATGCCTTTGGCGACTTGGATAAGCATGCAGATAATCTGAACTGCATCCTAGTAAATGCGCTGGTAAGTGACAGCTGGTGACCTTTGTCTCTCCTGACAAATGCTGGCCTGTGAGCCAATAGCAGCGCCGAATGTGGGTCAGCACGGCAGATTACGTTCCCTTCAGAGGTGGAGACATGCCCAAATATTAGGTTTTTTTTCTCTTATTGTTCAGTTTGTCAGATATAAATCACAGAAATGAACAAAGGCCAAAGCCTCTTAGAGCCACTTAAAATGATTATATTAACTAGGTTGAGAGATTTGAAAAAAAAAAAAATTCAAACCCCTTTGCAGGATTTATTGAGCTGATTAAAGCTCAAAATTGCTATGCTTAGTGTAATAGCTCCTGAAGATTTCATCTAATGGTATAATACAACAATAGTAACTGTGGCTGAACAATAAAAAGGTGCCTTAAAGAAAGCTCAGAACTGTAGGAAAGTAATAAAACAACCCACTTACATAAACAGATGTTTAATTATGAATAAATGAGGGAAGGTGCAGCTCTTCTAATGACACAAGCTGAAAAACAGTGAGCACAAAATCTAAATTACTTCTTGAGCCACCGTGATCTGTTCCCTCTGGGGGACTGTAGTAACACTGCAGTAGACCCTGGAAAAGGGTGACGGGTGAGTTTTTGTTGAAAAGCAATAAAACACACTATTCTTTTTGATGTGACTCTTCCTACAGTAGCTATGAAATGATGATGATGATTGGATGCAAGTCAGCAGAGCAGCATTCTTGTTCAGATCTTCTGGAGCCTTTACAGGACTGATAAATCCTGCATGGCCGTATAAAATCTTAAAGCAACAGGTAGAGCTGCAGGTGCATCCAGCTGTGCCAGGTGTGCCTATGTTTTTCCTTTCTGACACCGTGGACTTCTCTTGGGACATCAGATTCACTGACCTACAGGACAACTTTTCTTCTTTTGTCTAGCAATGTTCAAGCTTTTACCAATAAAAGTTCTTTTTGATACTTTTGTTATCTCAGTGCATGTTAAAGTACAACCCAGTTCAGACTTTGTCTGTTCTAAATGAGTTTTAAAACAAGATTCTAAAAACTTGGTTTTATCCATTTCCATGTTTACTGTTTGTCAAATAAAACGCTGATATGATTTACATTTTAGTCAGTTCAACAGATGCTTGGATGCGTCGGGTTGGGGAAAGATTGAGCCCAAATTCCAGAAGGCCAGGAGCCAGGAATAATACTGTCCTTTATGTAAGCAAAACAGGCTGTTCCGGTTCCTGTTCCTGTTCCTGATTGAATGTCAAATTTCCCTTTTTCAAATGGCGATGTACCTCTCTGTATCAGTGCCTAATCAGACATTCTTTCCCTTTTGGCTCGTCCCTTCAGGGGTCGCCTAAGCAAGTTATCCATCTCCATCTACAACTGTCCTCTGCAACCTCTTGACTCTCACCAGCCAACATCATGTCCTCCTTCATCACATCCATATATTCCTGCCTGGCAGTTCCCACCTTACCATCCTTTTCCCAATAAACTCACTATCCCTTCCTCTGTACATGTCCAAATCTTCTCAGTCTGGCCTCTCTGACATAACATGCGCTGTCCCTCTGATGTACTCATTCCTGATCCTATCCATTCTTGTCACTCCCTATGAGAGCATTTTCATTACTGCTGCCTCCAGCTCTGGTTCCTGTCCCTTCCTCTGTGCCATTGTATCCAAACCATACAACAGTTCTGGTCTCACCGCTGTCTTGTGGACCTTTCCTTTAATTCTTGCTGACACTCTTTTGTCACACATCACACCCTGACACATCCTGACACTTTTCTCCACCCATTTCAACCTGCTTGCACATGTTTCCCAACCTCTTTTCCACTTTATTGGTTGCACTGGACTGTTGACCCTCAGCAATTAAAATCCTTCACGTTCTTTATCTCTGCTCCCTGTAACCTCACTGTTCTGCTCGTGTCCCTCTCATTCACAGTCATGCACTCTTGTCTTGCTGTGGTTAAGCTTCATCCTTCTTCTTTCAAAGGCATACCTCCACCTCCTCCGTGGATACATCCACCTCCTCCCAGCTCTCACTACTAATCACAATGTCATCTGCAAACATCATGGTCCATAGATAATACTGTACCTTTGTGTATGTGCTGATTTATGGTGATGTTATTTATATGCATACAGTACGTCTTTGTAGTACTTACATGCAGTACAACCCATCAAACCCTTACACACCGCTGCTCTAGTGGAGTAGTTTGCTCTGTCTTTTTGTAAATTAATTCTAAATGTATGCAGGTTTTTATCAACAAAGTTATTCTTGGTCTGCTCCAAACTCAAACCAAACTCCAAACCAGACCTACCTAAAAGGGATGGGAAGTAATTGCATTTGTTTCATCGAATTACTCATTTTGACTATCCCCAGAGCACATATTAAATTGGCAAAAATTGTGTTAAAACGTGTCCTCAAAGGTTTGGACTTCTTTTTATTGGTACTCGAAAAGGTTGTCTGTTTAAACTGAGGGAGCATCTTAGATGAAAGATGAAATATATTTAAGAGCAAAGAAAAAAAACGTCAAGTGTCCTTCTAGTAAAGCATTTGGGGATTATTCTGACCTGGATGAAAGAGAATCTACACCTCTGCGTTAAAAATGCTGCTCCATCTGCTCGGTTTTAACTGCAAAATCACCTGCATCCTCAACAGTCAGTCAAAGCAAACACATTTATGCAAATTTCAAACATTTTTTTGCTGTAAATGTTACGATTGACCACTCTTTCCCAATTAGCCTACTTTGTTAACAAGTCAAGTTTTTGGTCCCATGAGCTTGAACAAGTTTTTTTTTTTAATTTCCTGACTAAATTAACTATAAATACATTATCGTGTTGCACATCTATAGTCTGATTTATATTTAGTCTGAACAGAACCTTGACAGTTGAATTCATTTAAAATGAATGAGAATGTACACTAATAATCTGAAATAGATGTGTTAAATTAAAACTTCCTGTAACTGCTACAAAGTTTTTACACATAAAAAAACTGGATTTAATTAGATTTTTTTTTTAGATGATTATTGGACTTTATTTAATTGGCGTGTCCTGATTAGTTAGATTTCTCTGTGAAATGCCTTAAGAAAACACCCAAACTGGTATTAGAAAAATAAACTCATACACCAAAACTGAAACTAAAATTATTTATTACACTAAACAGTGTAGGTCCATCTTATCTGACATGTTTTAGTTGTGTCTTCCAGAGCGACGGCACCATAAATGATGTAAAAACCCCTTGAACGTGTTCTGGGTCTGCCCTGGGGTTACGTCAAAGCTGGAAGGAAGTCTCGAACGCGCCTCAAAAAGAGGCATCAAAGAGGCGTCTTTACAGGCTCTTGTACTTGTGCTTTTGCACTGTGATTCTTTTGATCATACCCATGAGCATAGTTGACAGTATAAGTTATCAAAAAGCTGTGAAAAACAAGTACGGTTCAGAGCTGGGGATGTCTGAGAGAGAAGTGTAGAAAGGAAGTATGTCATCTTCGAGCCAGTTCTTAGGAACTTTTTGTCAAGTCAAAAACGCATTTATGTTTGCTCCATATCAAAGACTGTGTTGACTCCTGCCAGAAAAGTGTAAAAGGATCAGACAAAAGTGGAAGAAAAAAAAAGTGGAAACTTACGTAACGGGGCTAAAGGTCGTGACTACCACCTGTGACCAGGTAATGGGCTGGAAAATACATGCACACATGCACACTTTAGCAGGAACACCTGCCACGTCCTTTTAGAAGGTGTTGAACCACATCCTCCAGGCTCATGAATGTACACAGACACACAATTAAATATTCCCAACCAGCCTTTTATATTTCCCAGCTCGGTCCTTTGTTTGTTGTGTAACTTGGAAATTTGCCTGTGAAGTTAGCAGATCGTTGAAAAGGCTGTGCAAAGCCTTTAAATCAACTTTTTCTTTTCAGTGTGGTTTTTATTTTCAGCATGTGGCTTCTGGACTCAGAATGATTAAGGCTGAACATGTTTGGACTTGAAACAAGTCTTTGTTCCCATTTTTAATGTGAACAAAGTTCCATCGTAGTACAGTGTCAAATTGTCTTTTCAGTGTTTTTCTTTTCATGTTTAATTGTTTCTACAAACTCTTTTAAAACCTCAGGGTGTTGACATAATATGTTCAGTGGCTTAAGTGTTTTTTTTTTTAAGTTATGATGTATTGCATAACAGTAAATGTGCATGTGTGTAGTGGAGGGTGTCTGTGACTAATAAGAGCTGCGAGGTAAATGATTTTTGTTTTAAGGTCCGTGGACTTCCTCACTGTTGTACCTCACAGATATTTATAGATATATCAATTTTAATTACTGTCAGACTGAGAAAGGACTTTTGCTTTTTTATTTTGTGTGTCCACATATATGAAACAGGATTTCTTTTTTAAAAAAAGGCCACTTGTCTTGTTTAAATGACCCCTTTTCCAAATTCACTTACAAGAATGACACTATTTCATACTTGTACAGTCCAACTTACTATTTTCAGACTGACATTTGCAGGTTATTTAATAGAAAATGTTCTAAACAGTCTGTTGTGCAATGGTCAAAATGGCAGTGGGATCAAAAGAGGATCACATGTGGTGATCTATAAATACAAACAAAAGGAAACGCTTCATCCCGCAACATAAATAGCAGTAACTGTCCACCAAACATGACTCACAGCCGTGTCTGTCATAAAAGGGGACATGGAGTGTAGGTGTTAAAGGGGGGAACCGGGCTTTGAAGCCTTGATGTTGGCAGGGGGATGTCGGGTGTTCTTGATGTCTGCAGTTTTCCATAGGTCATGGCAGCATCCCCACTTCACAGAGCCATCCATCCATCCTTTTTCTATACCCGTTTCATCCTTTCATCCTGCAGGGCGACACGGGTCTGCCGGAGCCAATCCCAGCTCATTACAGGCGAGAGACAGGGGTCCACCCTGGAAAGGTCGCCACATATAGACACAAACAACCACACACGGGCAATTTAGAATCACCAATCAACTTAGCACGCATGGTTTTGCACTGTGGGAGGAAGCCGGAGTACCCGGAGGGAACCCACGCAACCACAAGGAGAACATGCAAACTCCACACAGAAAGACTCCCACCGGGCCCACCGGGCCCACCGAGCCCACCGAGGCCACCGAGGCGGCGCCGCTAACCACTAAGCCTCTAACCGTGCTGCCTCCTCACAGACCATTTCCCTCTTTTATATTTATCTCTATATTTCAGTTTTTGCAGCAGATTAGAACAATAAAAAAATAAAATCTAATAGTATTAATCTCTCCTTTCTATTCTGGACCATGTAGGAACATCTGTGACAAAACCTTTACTGTGATTAGATGAAACAAAGTCCGTGTGACAGAGTGGTCCAAATGATGCCGGTGTAAATATGACGCATGAGTTGCAACACTGGAGTTTGTCTATTTTAAAAAGTCCAAATTAAACAGTTGTTAACATTAGCCTTTTTGAATCTTAAAGGGAACAGAGGATGGCGTGATCGTTAAACTCAGGGTTTCTTGATAATATGTGACAGAAAAATTATGATGTAGTGTCACTGGTCCACCCTCCCACCTGACTGGCTGTCACATCACACTTCCAACACACACCCATGAAGGTATATTGTCCTTCAGGGCGATCCCAACACCACGTAATCGTCTTAGGCTGTATTAACACTGCAGGGTTCAAGTGTCAGATTTTTTCCCTCCTACGTCACGCAGATCGGATGTGACATTTGGAATTGTAAGGAGTAAAAAAGAGCAAGGACTTGGATATTCTCAGATCAGGTTCAGGCCTCATTCGTTTGTGGAAATCAAAGACTATAGTTCCTGGAGAACCTCTCTTAATTGAAGTGAAGCCAAAAAACATTTTATTTTACTCCGTTAGTTTGGGTGTGACACGAGCCTGGAAAGAGGTGACTAATGCAGACAGTTAATGCTGCGTCTTCTGTCCGATGATGCATTCAAGAGGTGAAACGAAAATGTTTGATATCAGGAAACATACTTTTAAAGACACAGCTTCCTCCACACGAGTCAACAGCAAGCTCTGAAGTTAAGCTTGAGCTTGTTTTATCATGTTTTATATGATATGAGGGGCTTGGTTTGATGCATTTTTTTAAGAAACAATGAATTTAGCAAAGAAAAAAATATGCAATGGTGCTTTAATTTCCTATATTGTAGGTTACTGAATCTAGTTTGGCCCACAAACTTTATACTTTTTTTGTAGCTAAGTCTTTATTATTATTTTTCAAAGAGGAATTTAGCTTTTACAAATTACCATGTATAAGTAGCCAACCAGTCGAGGTTAATTGAAACCTCAGACTGTATCATAGTTCAGTTATCTTCTTGCCGTGTTCGTGTAGCTTCATCTGGGCCGTAATGAACTGGTACTGCAGGACAGAGCTCAGGTGTGGCTCGACTCGCTCGTACTGAAAAGCTTTGTGTCATGGTCATGCTGCGCAGGACGCAGCAAGTCAAGATCGGTTTGCTCACCTTCTTTGGTTTACAGAGCAGGGGGCCAGTTGTGTCCGAGCACAACCACCGTGACATCATCAGTACGCTTTATTATTTATTATTAAATATAACTAACATATCATGGTGTAGGACTCTGTTTCAGCAGAAGATGAACACAGACTATTTTCTTTATCTGTACATTGCTCAAGTACTTTTTTTTATGCGGTGTGAACTATTCAATCTAAACTCTGATCACCTTTGAGGCCCAAGTTCAGACAGCCAACTGGAGCTGTGCTTGTGCTTCAAACTGCACCTTTACAAAATCATTCTGCTTATCTGGGTAGCGTAGGTTTATAAAGGCACTACATTCCAGTTGCTACCCCCAACGTGCCTGTGCTGCGGCCCCACTGTGTCTTTAAGCCTCTTCACCACTCCAGCATCCACCTGCTGGCTCCGGGGCAGGATATTCAGTCATCACTCCAGAACCTTCTCGAGAGAACATTCCTGGAAAAGATGTTCTGTGATAAACATTTATAAATATTTCAAACATGAGTTATCAGACTGAATTCTGTTCAAAAGAATACTGTTAGTAAGCATCTTAAAGCGCAAAGCCAGCGATACCAGATAGAAGCTGGTTCCAAGGCCCTCGGTTTATCATTTGTTCTGGTGGTCATTCTGAAAACAGGTCCATTACCCAGAAACCAGGCAAATCCGGGCCTTGTCCGATGAATGTGTGGCCAGAAATCGAAGCCAAACGTGAGCCAAGAAAACTGCAGACGTGATCCAAGTTAAGGCATTCATCCGTGTCAGGCCATTAAATAAATATTAGTCAGCTGCACATGCTTAAAACGCTCAACATCAAAATATTTCAGAAAGGTCCCAACCTTACTGGCGATGTGCACAGTGTGACTTTCTCTCAACCAGTGCAGCCCTTTTCTTAAATCACCATCAGAACATTTAAATATCTCACAATACACATACAGATGCTTTTTATCTTGACTGACTGGCATTTCACATATTTAAGCTTCAAATTATGTTTGTTAAAACACCCCCTGGATGCCAGAACACACAGCAATATAACACATAATGTAACAAGACTATAAACACATTTGAAGCTTGATGTTGAAAAAACATCACTTCATGTCACTTCAGCCACATTGTAGTTGTAGTTGTAGTTGTCAGTTTAAGGAATCTGTGTGGTTTTTATTTCGTTTGTTGTTGTGGTTTCTTGCACCAACTTCATTTCCAACCATTTTGCTTCACCTCTCGGATGCTTTACTGGACAAAAGACTTAATAATAAATGTATTAGCCGCCTCTTTCCAGGCCTGATGCTGCCAGTTCCTGTCACATCTCTACTAACAGTGCAAAGGAAAAGTATTTTCCTTTGCAAAGGAAAAGTATTTTCCTTTGCATCACTTATAATAGTTCTAATGCACTGCGCTGCACATTAGTTAAAAAAAACACACACACACACACACACAACAGTTCTTTTGAAGCTAAAGATTTAAGATCACCTGATGGTAGGATTCCTAGAAAATATTATGGGGTTCCCCCATAGTGATGGGGGAAGCAGGGGAATCTTCAAAGCATTTTTTATTGACTTCACGGGGAATGTGCACAGGAGTGTTGGCAGTGATAACAAAGAGGTAGATGAAAGTTAAGCCTAATCTATTTTTTTCATGCCAGCAAAGGTCACACTCACGTGCCTTCCCACCCACCTCCCCTGGCTCCCACACAGGGGACTCAAATACACAAATCCACTGACAACAACGGACACAAAGTTTCTGCATGATGCAGATAAATAAGTGCTCAAAAGAGACTTCCTCCTTTGAAGAATAGGGGTGAAGCCTACAGACCCACATTTAGCCTTTAATTGATGGAAGATTTTACCCAAGGTGCCTTGCAGCTGCATGGAAGTGCTTAGTTTTACCACAACAAACTTTCAATGCGTTTTATTTTGTTCACAGGCTTTAATTACATAAAAGGTTTCTGCAAGTCAGATGCTTTTACCCGAGCTTTGTCTTACCCCCAGCGTCAAATACATCCACTTTGACAGGTCCCCGTGTCATCCAGCAATGTCAGCATTTTTTACGGAGTGTAATAACCTGCAGACTGATCATCTGCTGTATATTAATGATTAATAATCATGTTAGTCTTTGGATTTCCTTTTAAAGGGGTTAGCATCAAGTCACAAAGCTATGCTCTGCTGTTTTTGACCACAATTTTTAATTAAACATAGTAAAGCTTTAACATAACGCTTGAAGGTGTCCACCCTCAGCTGTGGTCTTTCTGTGTGGAGTTTACACATTACCACTGTGATGCTGTTTCCTTCCATAGTCCAAAAACATGCATGTGCCGTTGATTGGTGACTAAATGTCAGCAGACGGGGTGGTTTGTCTCTGTGTGGTCTTGTGATAGTGTACCCTTCCCAGTGACAGCAGGGAAAAGCTCCAGAACACCTCTGGATAGGTTTGAAGCGGGAATGTCGAAGAAAGGAATGAATAAACAGCAGAACTTACATCGGAGCATAAACACACAGCGTATGTAATACGTAATAAACAATGTTGTTTAATTGTGAGCCGTCCATTAATCTTTTTTTTTTCAATGTTTTCTTCAGAAACTGGTTCGACAGGAAGTGTTTGAAGCTTCATGTGTCTTTTATTTGCCCTCTTATGCCATTATTTTATGCTCCCTTTACTTCTCTCATTTTTTTTTCTTTTCTCTAACTGAGGCTATTAAAATTCTTTTAAAGTTTCAACATATGTACTGTCATGGCGGGTGGCTAGTATTCCCTCTTTTAATTCCATCTGTTTGTACTGGAAAAAACATACCAGGAATCATCTAATCGGTTCAAGTTCAGTCTGAGAGGAAAACCAAAACGAGGCCAAAAAAAGAGCAATACTAAGTACCCCCTTAAAGAGATGTTTCAGCAGTTCCTGGTCTGAAGCATTCAGATGTGGGTTCAATAAATATGTCAATAAGAGAACACATATGCAATGGTTGTAGAGGTGCAGCTGCTGCTGTAGATCGATCTGACAAAAAAAAATAAAAATAAAAAATAAAACCAAACAATTAGAATTCAACCTTCCAAGGTGAGAAAGTGGACAGCATTCAAGACGGTTGCCAATCTTCTAAGGTGTGGATGTGCTTGCATATTTACCCCAAAGTCAGGCTGTATACTGCCAGACAAATGGAAAAACCCCTTAATGCTAAGCCTCAGACCACACAGGCCTGGCTGAGCATATTAACAGTTAAAGTCCCTGACAGCGCAATAAGAAGAAGACTGAAGGGCAGTTTGGGAGGAAGGGTTGTCCGGAGAACGTCTCTATGTCTTAAAGTTTCTTCAGTTGAACAAAAACAAATCTGAAGTTATTGTTTTTGGACCAAGAGAAGAACATTTAAGAGTCTGCACACAGCTTCAGGTGTTACAGATAGAAACCACTAGTGGGGTCTGAAATCTGGGTGTAGTCCTGGACTCAGAGCTGACCCTTCAGAGACGCATTAAAACAGTTACAAAGTCGGCCTTTTATCACTTGAAGAGCATCTCCAGGATCAAAGGACTAATGTCTCAGCAGGGTCTTGGAAAAACTCCTTCATGCGTTTATCTTCAGTTGACTTGATGACTACAACAGTGTCTTCACAGGTCTGCCATATAAAAAGCAATCAGACCGATACAGCTGATCCACAACAACTGAGTTCTCACCAGAACTAAGAAGGTGGACCACATCAGTCCAGTTCTGAGGTCCTTGCACTGACTCCCTTCTGTTAGTTTATAAATCCCTGAATGATTTAGGACCAAAACACATCAGAGACTTGTTGCCATATCAACCATCCAGACCTCTCTGGTCTTCTGGTTCACGTCTGCTCTGTGTTCCCAGAATCAGAACCAAACATGGAGAAGCAGCATTCAGCTTTTATGCTCCACAGATCTGGAACAAACTTCCAGAAAACTGCAGGAATGTTAAAACCCTCAGTTCCTTTAAATGAAGATTTAAATTATTTATCTGTATTTATCTGTATTTAGATTTAAAACAATTTTAATCTCAGTACTAAAATGTAACTCTAGATTAAGTCTAACATGTCTTTATTCTGCCACTACACTGTAACTCATATTTTTTCATTTCTTTTTTACTTTTCATATTTTTTTACGCAAAGCACCTTGAATTGAGATGCTGCTGAAATGTGCTGTACATGTTGCCTTAAAGAGCCCATAGATGCAGAACTGAGGTTCACAAAGCTGAATCCGTAAAAAAAAAAAACATTCTCACACACACACACACACACGCACACACACACACACACACGCACACACACACACAGAAAACATCTGGAACAGTGTGTTACGGACAGATGAGACCAACATGGAGTTGTTTGGCTTTGCCCAGCAACTCGTCTGGTGCAAACCAAACACGTCGTTTCAGCAGAAACATCTCATTCCTACTCTCAAGGACGTTGATGGAGGGGGATGAATTGAGGTTGTTTTGCTGCCACAGGACCCTGGCACTTTGTATTTGTTAAATCGACAATGAGCTCCTCAGTATTCTTGCATTGTGGAGGCAAATATCTGACAGCTAAAGCTGTTAAAACTGTCACAGTGATCACAAACACACCTGCACGTCTACATCAACATGGCTGAAAACTTAAGGAATCCACATTCTCTTAGGCCAATTTAAACAGCGTGAAAGGACCTTAAGATAAATGCCTAAAAACCTCTATGACAACGATGTAAGAGAAAAAAAAGAGAAAGGTGGATACAAGCTGTAGAGTCGGTGTCAATATGATATTATTAATTCATTTTTTTTGGTTCAGTTCTGTTAAATAAATGATGGGGAAAAAAAGTTGCATTTTGTTAATAGTAAGACCCGAGGATGATGAGTTTTAGGAATATAAGCGGGCGTACTACCTTCTGAACATGACTGTAACTGTACCATGGTGATGTTGAAATAAAAACACAGATCAGATATTTGAGATTTTAGCGGACATCCTGTACACGTGCCTCCGTCCACCGCGTTTCATTTAGTGACCAGTGTCCTAAAGCATAAATCAATTCTCTTGTTATGTAGACATCCTTTGCTGGAGGTCTTAAACAGTTCAATCTGTGCCCATGATTTGCAGTATTTAGATGTAAAAATGTCAAAACAATCATAAAAAAAAAAAACGGTATGTTTTTCTGTGGTTGTAAACATCTACAAAGTCCCATAAACCACCAAACAATCATATTTTCTGGGTTTTAGCTTGGGAGAGAGACGTTTTGTTTTCTTTTTTATGGCAGCTTTTCTATCACAGGGTAAAAGATTGTAAAACCGAGTGTAAGTTATGTTGCGAGCTGCAAGTTAATCAGCATCAGATGTGGGGTCCCGCAGGACCCTGAGGAGGGGTTTACTCACGCCTGCTTTTCATTGCAACATCACTGTTGCACCAAAGCAACAGAATGTGTGTCACAAAAACAATCTGCGGGAATTTTAACCAGGGTTACTCTCCAGGGATTTGCATGTTTTTCCAAGTGGGTCAACAGGAGAGCAAAAGGGGAGGGATTAAACAAAAAAAAAGGCTATGCATTGCTGTTTTGACTTAAATTCATGATGGGGATAGATTTTATCAGGTGTGACCTCACTGCACAGTAAACTATGTGTCGGCTGAGGAATCTCGCTGAAAAGTCAAGCAGCTTTAAAACCATCTTGTCCTTACAGAAATAAATTCAAGCTCTTCTACTGCCAGCAAGTCGAGGGTCGGAGAGTGCGAATTGCACCTGCAGTTTCCAAGCTTTGTACACATAGTTCAGGATTGCACACTATTTTCCTAAAAGTTTGTAGCTTCCTCCTCTGTGAAAAATGAGAACCGGAGCTCAGTATCCATTATGTTTCCTTTGGTTGAAGCAAACATGTGGACAACACGTTTACCACGGGAAAGTCCCAGACAAGCCCAGGCTGTCTAACGCAAAGGCTCTCAGTCAGAAAGTCCTGGGTAGAATCTGCTGCCGCAGCCCCTGTGTTACGGCCAGGGCCGTAAGGTAAAGGGCGTTGCGTCGTCCCTGCTTTTTTTTGGTCTTTTCTTTTAGGTTCAGCCTCATTGACCTTCCTGTGCCTCCAGGTCTGGCTGTGGATTGGTGCAGACAGAATATGCCACAGTTTAAATCCTTGGAGTCTGACGCAGGCGGGTCCCATCCCTGACAGCAGCGGCGTCTCGGATCCTCCAAACCCTTGTAGTTATAGTTCTTAAATTACAATTTGTAGAAAAGCGGTTCATTTTGGTTGTGTTTTTTTTCTCCTGTGTGTTTTAGTCTAGGGAGTTCGCGTGAGTCACTGTCATGTATTTACAGTGTTGTTTTGGACAGGTGAGGTAGCACTGGGTTTAAAGGAGCCTGTTGTGTTTGTTATTTTGACATTAGCTCACCCTGAGGTTTATTTTTTCCTTCACTCCCTTTTGATTATCAGGCTGTAAATAAAGGAACACATAATCATGTAAAAAAACTCTCTTCACTTGACTTGTGCGAAACGAGATCGGGAAATGCTAGACTGGGGGCGTAACACACTGCTGGAGGTCATTTATGTATGACGGCGAGGGTCAAGTCTCAACGGCTGACCTGCTCCACAAACCCTACATAAGAAGTGTTCAGAAAAATGATTCAGGGAAGAAAACAGGCCCCTTATCAAAGCATATTGTCTGTGTTCATTGTGATGTCTTAGGTTGGATCTGCCCTCATGAGGAATTGTTCCTTTTTTGTTTGATTTTCTTCACAGAAACGACACCCAAAGCCACCCAGAAGCAGATACGTTTTAGCTGTAGTTGGAGGACAATGTCTGCACCCCTGACAGATAAGCTGAGAGGAGTGTTCTTTTATAGTTGAACTCATTCCTATTTATCAATCCGCAAATGGAAATTATACAGTATTGTTGCAGTGTAAATCATGATAAACATGAGCTGAGAAACTGCTGGAGAGTAGACGTGGGTGAAGTCTCTGGACATCATCATGAATGCGCTGGGGCGATGATGTCACGTGCAGCATCAGCAGGAAACTCAAGTGAACTTTCTCAGCAGCTGGATGCAGAAACCTGCATAACATCTGGGGTGCAAAGGTGCTCCTTCACAGTCATTTGTCTATAATCTGTTGTTAACAAGCACCTCAAGCACTGCTTGAGTGACGTGTGAAGTCTTTAGTTCACCTGTATCATACAACATCCTTGTAGAGATGTTGGAGTCCAGAACATGCACTTCAAAAACATGAGAAGAAGAAGTAGGTATCTGTTCTGCTTGAAAGAAGTGTTGCTTCTTTCACATTGTGATTCATTTACTCTTTTCTTTTAGTTTCAGTCACTGTTTAGACAGAAGTAATTTCTAAGTGCAGTTTTTGTATGAGTTAAGACAGAGCCTGAAGAAGAATCCCATAAATATTGAGAAAACCTGATAACTGTTGCTTCATCCATCATCTCCAAAGAGTTTGAGTGTTGTTGAAGCAGCCAAAAACAAAGAAACATTGGCAGTGCTGAACGTGCTTTGTACTATGACCTGCTTTTCTCTCACTACAAACTGGGCTCAAGAGCTGATGTCAATAGATTTACTTTTGTTATCTTTGTTGTTTGTTTTATATCCAGCTGGTAAAACGACTCAAGAACCAAGTACATCCCATTAAGATCTTGTATGCTGTTGTTTTTTTTGTTTGTTTATTTGTTTTTTGTCCCAACCATTGTAACGTAGTTTTGTGCCCATAAGATTCTTTTGGGGATGGATGGATGGATGGATGGATGGATGGATGGATGGATGGATGGATGGATGGATGGATGGATGGATGGATGGATGGATGGATGGATGGATGGATGGATGGATGGATGGATGGATGGATGGATGGATGGATGGATGGATGGATGGACGGATGGACGGATGGACGGATGGACGGATAATCAACAATTCAGCTCCTTCATTGCTTTAAAGATGAAAAGTTGAGAACTTCTTTGAGCTCAGTCATCCAGTTGGTTAAGTACAAACTCCAACACACAGCTTTTAACTAAACCTCACCAATTAGTTTAATGCGACAAATATCTGTTGACCAATAAAGTTGTGTTTGCCTGGCTCACCGGGAAACATTAGGCCAGTAGATCCACAGTAACAAGAACCATCCCTATGTATCTCAATGTCACCCACGCTGGAAAATATGACGATCCAAAGTGCAGAGATCTGAAAGTTTCAGATGAGTCAGTCCATATTTCTCTTGGTTTTGACATCTCTATAAATAAATGAGTCAACGCTGGGTTAGTTCAGAGAAACACAAAGCCACAGCTGGTTCCCATGTTGCGTCATCGTGTGAGAAACACTGGTATAGTTTCAAGGAAGCCACATAAATTGTACATTCATACGCAATCATCACGTAAACATATAGTCTCCTGGGAAGTTTTAAAGTAGCCATGTTATACTTTGCCACATTTTCTGACTTAGACAATCTTCTAAGTTTTCAGGGTGTTGAAAATTTTTACTTCTAGGGAGTTTTTGTTTCTAACATCTGTGCTCTATGATGTTGTGGGTATTGTAATGACTAAAACTGTTGTGTCTCACGCTTTAATGATCCGTCTCAAGCTATTAAAAAAAAACGTAATGTAAACGTAAGAGCACACCACAGCATAAAGGAACTTTAGCCATTTTTCTTTTTGTAGCTCAGCGGCTCCCCCTACAGAGATGGAGGTAGAGTTGCCCTTACCAATCCTAAGAATACGGTAATAAAAATAGTTTGATTTCAATGGCTTAATGTGATTGGCTTCTGAGTAAATCCCCTCCATGTGGGGTGCGTTCTTATGATAATCTGAAACAAGAAAGATATTTGATTGGTTGCTTTTTTAAAAAAAGACATTTGTGGGTTGAGGCAAGTCAGGGGAGTCTCAAAAATTCACTCATAAATGCAACGAAGTCCACATACCATGAGCCATTTGTAAATCAGGTTATATTTGAGTGTGCATCAGAAGTACATTACACCTGGAAGTACATAAACCTGCGAAACGTCCTATGCATTTGTAAATCGCCCTGTGCATTTGTGAATATTGAGACTGTTTTAGCTCCATATGGACCTGCTCTCACTCAGTCTTCCATTATTGGTTTTTTTAAGTCCCCCAGTTGTCTCTCGCAGGAATTCCTCTCTTGCTCTGTAAGCCAGATACATTGAGGATGGTGCTGTGCGCTGTGAAGTGATTCCCAGAAGACACAACCGGGATGCAGGTCCAAAGTTACTTTGACTGGTTTTTGCCAGTAGTAGCGATGGAAGAAAAACTGATCTAGACAAAGCTTCCTAAATACTCACTTATTCCTTCAGCTGAAACTGAAACTAATATTTTAATACAAAAGACAGTTTTTTTCGTGTTGTGTGTTTCTTCTAAATGCAGAAAAAAAACATAAGTACATGAGTGAAAGACAAAATAATCCATTATGTTACACGGTAGGAGGTAATGTGCATAGTGTTTAGCAGCTGTAATCTTTGTCGTTGTGAGGGATAGAAAGTAAGGCTGCTTTCACACTACACAACTTTCAGTGTCGGCAGACTTATGTGCTGTAGAAACTGTAATAGTTGTCCTGTAATTGTCTTTAAACTGGTATGGTGTTCACACTTGGTGACTGAAGGGTAACAGGGGGTCACTCGCTACATGATCTGTCCACAACAAACTCATCTCCAAACCGTGTTATCTACAAAACAGAGCTGATTATTTTAAGTGTACGAAGAAAGAAGCTGTCTGCAAGATGACAAAAGAAAAGACAAAGAACACGAGCAAGTAAAGTGATTGGTGCAAGCAGGCAACAGTTAGTGGTGAATAAAAATAAAGAAAAGTGTTATTAAAACACAATCGCCTTCTCATATGGCATGTTGTGTCTTATTTGAAATATATTTGAAGTTTCCCCTCAGTGACCTCCCCCAGTACCTTGCTGTCTGGACCATCATGATATACTTGTCAGTTGTCTGTAAATGCTCAGTGATACGTTTGTGATCAGTTTGATGAGTCTTTGAGTCGTTCACACATAATGATTAAAGACCAACGAGACTGATGACCACTCACCACTTTGCCTGAGTCTTGTAAAAATCACCAAAAAGTATTAAATTTAATAATTTCATTCCAGCCTTATTTCAATAGCACAAATGTCATCTCAAGGATATTCACCAATACTGTTCAAGTAATCTAATTAGTACAAATTCAATAAAATGACAGTTATAATTATATCTTTGCAAAAGGAAACCAACAGATTGCATCAAAACTTTTCTTTGATACAATCCCTCGTCCTGAGCAAGCACCAGGCGACTGTGGAAAGAAAAAAAACCTCCCCTTTAACAGAACCAGCCATCTGTCTCGACCGGTTGGGGGTCGAGAGGACAGGAAAGAGGAGAGAACAGCAACAACAGATCAGGAACAGCTGCTGGGAAGAAGGAACACTGGTTACTGTTTAGTTTTTCAGCAATGGAAGTTGATGCTTCGACTTCTTGACAACCAGCTAACTGCAGCACGTCAGAATGAAGTTCAATGTACAAAAAAAAAAAAAAAAAAAAAAAAAAAAAGCAATATCATCCACAGTGCAAAACATGCAGTAATGTGGAAATGAATGCTTTGAAATTGTGAGGCATCAGTGTTTAATCATATCCATCATTTTTATAGACCAGCCTGCATCTGGCATCATGCCAGATGAACGCTCTGTGCATTTTTAATACCAAAAGAACATTTTGGGATGGATCCGACTCTCAGCATGAGCCAGCAGTCTAGTGCCTCTGGCTTTCCACACTTACATTCTTAGACGTATTCTTGCAGATGTTTAAGAGGCACAAACAGGAATTTTAAACAAGTGTCATCTAAAAACGAGGCATGTCAAGATTTCTCAGCGCAAAACTGTGTCGGCAGTTTTGTGTGCATAATTATCTTTTTTTGAAGAAGAAGAAGAAGAATGGAACGGATTCCTTCCCGAAATGCTTCGCGGTGTGGAGCAGCACGGCACTAGAGGCAGTGTGTTGCAGTAGTTCTGGTTTTGTGTCTTGCTTTGCAACAAATAGTGAGATTTTCCGTCCATTTTCTTGTTGGAATGCTGACTTTGTTTTGATTCCAAAAACATTTTCTTGGATCTATTAAATGAATAACTGTGGAACTGGGGAAAAGTTGTTGATGGGAACGACTAACTGAGCTTTGTGAAGCTTCACGAAACGCCCGGAGTAAGAACCTGAAGCCAGACATGTCAAAGAGGACATGTGGTATTCAGTAAATTTCCTGATTCTCGATTATATTCCAGTGTCAGTTTTTAAACTTTTTGGCTTCTCCGTTCTCTGCGTACACCAGAGAACTTATCTGCTTTCCGTACAGAACCGACTTTATTAGCCCTCAAGATCCTTGAAGGATTTTCTCAAAGGGCGTGGGTGGGGCGTTTTATCACAAACCCAACTGTCAGGTTTTCATTTAGTTACTATAAATGTAGATACTGATCTCCCTCTTATCACTTAATTCCCAAGAGGTAACATCTGCTTCCTCCTTTTTCAAGTGAGAACATGTCAACAGACTTTGTCGGATCGCAAAAGCAGTTTCACAAGAGTAACATTTATTGAAATTGATGTTTTAGTTCTTGAGAATTACACATCAGATGTACACGATATATACAAAACGGGGCATTTTGGAGCAAATAAACTTTCTATTGAGACAACAGCAGCAGAATTGGCATTTACAAAATACACATTAGATTTTTTCAAACATCATACCAAAGAATAAGATAATTATATATATATATATTTTTTTTTTATATATATAAATTTTTATCATAAATATGCAGAACTTTACAGGCTGGACACAATTCAATATAGTGGAGATAATTATAATAAAGATTCAGATGACAGACACTACGGATCAAGTGTCGCCTGAGGAAAAAAAAAAAAAAAAAAAAGAACAGTTTCTGAATGACGCACGTGGAAAACTACACTTGCAAGACTGACGAACTCTCTTAACGAAGATCATGAAGTGCTACAACAAGCAAAATGAAAAGAGACTTCCACCTCACTGACACAAGTTCTCTCACATTTCTTCCTCACACATTGACCAACTTTCGTTCAGATAAACTCGCATGAAAACAGCCGCACGCCGTCTCCAGTCACACAGCTGCAAACAACAGTGTGAGCTGCATCCTTCAAAACTCAGCTTCCAGCCACAAAGAATCCCCGTTTCTGACAATCACTGCGCTCTGGAAAGAGAATGGTTCATCTAATAAATGCAACTGGTTTAAAAAAAAAAAAAAAAGAAAGTACAATTGTTGTTAAACAGTCAGCAATGTTTTGTTTATATCATATGTACAGTAAAGGCATTTATGTTATAACTCCTGTGAGGAAAACATTACATGTGCAACATAGAGGGTTTTTTTTTTCTTTGCAGTGTTTAAGCAGACAAAAATCTATTTTTTGTTGGCTGCAGGAGCTTTTAAAATGCGATAGCGTCTGTAAACAGAGAGCTTCTCCAAAAGAACCCGAAGATGCCACAGCACTTTGAAGGCGAAGCGAGGACAGAGACCAGACTAAATGTTTGACACCGACTCGCTTGGCAGCAGTTTTACAGTGGATACTAGTGGATCACGACACACAACTCCAAACTTTTACCATTTGCCAGATTTTGTAGCAGTTGGTTACAACCACAGAAGTGAACCACTCAAGCAGGGAGATGCATCCGTACCTTTAAAAATCACAAACCTCAAAGTACCATTTCAGTAATCAGCAACAAGACAAAATAAGAAGTGTATTTGGCAGAGTATAATCGCAAAAAGGATGGCAGTCGTATAGAAATTAACATGTCAGATAAAAGTCAGTCTCCCATTTACAATGTGACTGTACAAAGTTATTTACACGTAAGACTCTTCTGCAAAAAAAAGCTGTTCAAAGTCTTCCAGCCGCGGGTCGCTGCACCGCCTGCTCCGCCACTCCTTCTTACTCTGCACAATAGCCAACACCACTTCCTGACTCCTCCGCAGGCAGGCATCCGAGTCCGCCTTACCCTGCGAGGAAAAGTACTCTCTTACGGCCCGTGTGGAGGAGGGAGACAGGCAAAGGTGCGAGGAGGAACGGTTGGGCTCCACGTCCAACACTCTCAGTCTGCCTTCCTGCACCTGAGCTTTAGAAGCACCAGCCCTCTCCAAAGTAAGGCTTGCTGGGTGCTGACAGTTTGCTGGGAGTTTGGAAGGTTCGGAAGCCCTGCGGGGAAGAGTCTTCTGCCCTTTGTGGACTTCCAGACCTGGAATTAGAGAGTGGGACTTTGGCCTCTGGAGGACCAGCGTTGTGGGACTCTGTCCATAGAAAACCCCGTGTGGGGGCTGTACGCTCTCGCTGCCCGCCGGCCTGTGTGCGCCCTCAGTTCCCGTCTGGGGTTTGAGGTTGGTAGGGGAGGTCAGCTTTGAGGGTCTGCAGGTAGGGGGCTGGTCGTGAAGCAGCCGCAGCTCTTTGACTGTCAGAGGTTTCTCTGCGCCTCTGTAGAAAGGACAGCGGTTACGCTGCAGCTGCAGCAGAGCCTGATGATACGATGGAGGGCTGCTCGATCTCTGATGGCCGTTTTGACTCGTTCCCACAGCTTCCTGTGCAGCGACGGCGTGGCCATTACTGGTCGGGTAGGAATTTCCATTTACCACAACTACGTCCTCTGTGTGTCCAGTTTCAGGTTGCCTTAGAGACAGGATGAGGTCTTTCTTAAGCCACGTGTTCGGATGGAGACTGTGCGAGTGGGAGGTGGTTTGGCTGGTGTGGGAGGGGTGGGGCCAGAGAGGCCCTGCTTCCCTCTGGGGCGGGGAGTCTCTGGGGGACTGCTGCAGAACTGCTCCGGTTGTGGCATAGTCAGTGGAATACTGTGAGAAGGCGGAGTCTAAAGAACTGAGGGAGGAGCCTGTTGGGGAGGTTGCTGGAGACGACAGACTGGAGCAGCTGGCATCCAGGCGCAGTGGTGGCGGAGGCGCATGCTTCACCTTCCTCCGCCCACCATTCTGGATTTTAGCCGCTTTGTTCTCACTCTCTTCCTTCCTCTCCTCCTTCAGCTGCAGCCTGCTTAGCCCCTGCTCCAGAAACACCTCGTCCTCCTCCTGCCCCTCTCCCTCCATGGCAGCGTCGTAGCTCGCCTTGCGTACTGGCTGGCGGCGGCTCTCAGCATGAGCCATCACCACGTTTGTTGACGGCGTGCTTGCTAAAGCCAAGGCTGGCTCTGAGCTCCTCCTCAGCCTCCTCGGACCCTGGGACGAGCAGTTGACCTGCCGGGTTCGGGGCTGCCGCACCACTGGGCTGAATCTCCTGGGTCTAGCCAGTGGCGGCAGCTGTAGTAGGTGGTCGGTGTCGGGGTCCAGATCAGGGTCTCCGTCACTGAGGGTGATGACCGAATCCCGGCTGCAGCTGTCGGGCTTGTCTTTGTCACGAAGCGGCAGCTGCTCCTGATAGGGAGACTCAGGATCATCGTTCAGCTCGTTCTCCAGACTGTCGTAGGATGAGTCATTCATTTGGAAGGATGACGCATCTGGGAGGAGAGACGGAGAAGGTTATAAAAAGAGAGGAAATAAAGATAAATATTTTCTGACAGCTTATCCAAAAAGGGAGGGAGCAGTTGGAGAGAAAACAGAAATCCGGACTAAGTGAAATGAACAAAGTCCCGCTTCACTCCTGGAGATGAGGAGCACAGAGGACAAAGCGTTATCCTGCAGGGAGCTCCCTGACCTCCGGCTGGTTTCTACAGCATGAGGAAGACAATTAGTCCGCGTACAAACGAGGAGGTTCGGTGGTGGGACCCTGGCAGACACTGAAATGACTGCAGGTCAATGTGCCGACCCCCATCACCGCGTCTCAAAGAGCGACTGGAACTCAGATCCTCAACAAGGCTGATCAGTCTTAGTCCAGCTGTCTGAGGATTCAGTTGTATTTCAAAAGTAAAAGTTTGTTTTCAGCTCTTCCTCTGTTGTTGCGGTTTTGTCTTTTCTATATGCATAAATACAAACAAACAAAAATCACTCCCCAACCAGTCGTGTCAACGGTTTGGATGGATGCTGATGTACGATGGATCCAAATTCACTGGTTTTGATTAAAAAACAAAACCATGAACCCTGGACTTGTCTCGTCGCCTTTAATTAAAGATCTCAGTTATCTTTTTTCCTTTTTGTTTGCTTGTCGTCCCTGCTAATTCGCAGTTCTCACCAGAGCCGTGGTCGCTGCCGCTGCTCTTCTGGCTGAAGGCCCTGAAGAGGGAGGTGACGTCTCCCAGGACGTTGTTGCAGTTCTCAATGAAGAACCGCACCAGCTCGCACACCTGCAGGGACCAAACACCACCTGGTTACATCGTGCAATCACACACATCTGGAGCATCTTTTTGTTTTTCAAATCTCCTACAGCTGCTGATCATTTCGTTGGATGAAAGAGTTTTACTGTTTATGCAAAGTCTCAGACGTTTAATCAGTTCTGTGGGATAAACAGCCAAAGTTCAGAGGAGATTCAGCCATAAATGCAGTTTCTAGGTTTCTGTGTCAGGAACGTTAGACCTATACGCAACATGTCCACAACACTGGCACACTCAGTGTGTCGTCTTTGTGTTTTGTAACACGCGAAATCCTCAAACAATAAGAAAAAAAAATAAAAAAAAAAAAACTTTGAACCAGCATCCAGATTCATGATAATCCGAAGCAGTTATCTGAAGGTCAAATTTGAAGACCTCTAGACTACTTTTCTCTTGGTTCTGGAAAACAGACCACCATTGTTTGGATTGTTTTGTGGGGTTAAATACATACTTTGGATGATGTTTAGGTTGAAGGACTTTGAGGGTCACCCACAGCCAACAGCAACCTTAAAACAAGTGTAGTTGTCTTTTATGGAAGTTCTGCACTTGGTTGTGACATTCAGAGACCGAAGATCCAGCACTGGAACACAAAGACGCTAGATTTGTACGTGTTCTTTAGTTCATCCATAAGGATGTCTTGTGGCTAAATGCGTTCGTACTTTTCCAGTCGTTTGTGTTGTGCAGAGTTGGTGTCAACTTTCCAAATCCTACGAGAGCATTCACATTCCCAAGCAGCCATGTAACAGCGACTCCTTCAACTCCTCCCTCGCAGCGCTGGTTTATATCCTCATGATATAATATGACATCATGAACCGTCTTGAATTATCACAGCTCTAATGGCCCCTGAATGTACATCACTGGGATCGGCGGACAAATCCAGCGTAGGATTACTGGCGGGAGCTTAATCTTTACATTTAGCATGGACATGGTTTTAAAACATGCCAACGGTGTCTGTGGTTTATAAGTCCTATTAGCCCAGTTGGAATCCGTCTTCAAATAAATCACACGGCTTGTCTGAAGGCGCTGCTTCGCAAACTAAACCGACAAAATGTGCTTCACACGGCCACACCAGATCTGACCAGAGAACATGCAGTTTTTCTCCTCCGCCTGCGCCGACAAAACCTGAGCGAATGACAACCATGGTAAAGGTCAGAGGCCATGCATGCAGACACAAAACGTGCAGGTATGAACGTCCCGTCTGCCTCGCCGCCCCCAACATGGCTGAGTCGACATCATAGCTGCTGAGCTGTACAACGTGAAAAAATATTTTTACTATCTGCCTTCATCGCCTATTGAAAAGAAAAGGCACAAAGGCATCTCAGACATTTGCTTTAGGCAGCGTGAAGCAACTCAATCATCTTCACAAGGCAAAGACTTAGTGGACTAAAGGGGAGGTGACTTTAGCTTTTGTTGCTCCGATGTGACGTCCATCTGTACAAACAGCTTTGTTTGTTTCAAAAATACACTTTTAAAGTGTGTTTCTCAACAGAGATGAATGTGGACATGACTAAATCAACCTGTGGTACTGTGGAAATCTTAGAGGTCAATTTGAAGGCCTCTATGTACAGTTCAACCATTTAATACCTCATTTACTTTTTAAAATTAAAAGTCTCTGTGTAAATATTTTCTAAACAGAGAAAAAGTGACTTGCAAAAGTTTGGCCATCCCAACTTTGCAGATTTTAAGACAAAAGGATAAATTGACCTCCAAAATTCCTGTTGAAGATGAAACATTTTAAGAAAAATAAGAAAAAAAGAGCGTATTCCTAAGCGTGAAACGTCCTGCAGCAGCTTGAGCAGCAGATTAAAACCCATGCATGATCCACATCAGAGGTTTTCAGACGAGCGTCTAAACAGGCCTGATGAACCATGTGTCCCAATTATTTTAAAATATAAGACTGCAGTGAGCAAGATGAGTGTTTGCAGAATGCTTTGGCCTTGATCTGCAGCTGAACACACGTTTGAGTGCGAGAAAGAAGTATTCAATTACAAAACAAGAAAGAAGGTAGAGCTGGTGCTGAAATATGATCAATAAAGCGGACAAAACCTTCTCTGGCTGGAACGTTTTGTGCAACTTTTGCGTGCCACTTTAGACCCTTTGTGATTGGATGCTCTCTACGATATCAGCTGCACGTCTGCACTTTTGTTTTTTTTGCTGAAGCGACTCACTGCATCTCCGACCTGCCAGTCTTCTGCATTTCACTTTGCTGCCATGTTTTAAAAATCACCATCTGACATTTTTCTCTGCCACTCAGTGAAGGCTGCTACGTGATACAACACACTGCTGGAAAGAGCCTGTGGGCATCCAGGGGACATCCACCCACCCCCCACCCCCCCGAATCCATCCATCAACAGTCAGAGATGCTTCTTCTCCTGTATCTCAGTAGGATGTTATCTTAACCTCTTTAAACCATGTAGAGAGAAAAAAAAAAAAAAAAAGAGAAACAAAATTCCAGTGATGCGTGGCTTTAACGCAGTTTTAAAAACAAAACAAAGTTAAAGCAAAGTAAAGGACTGGTTCACATTTCAGGCACCGGGCTTGAGAAAAAAAAACTTCCAGAAAACCTGAAGCTGCATTTACCTCAGAAGCTCCTACACAGCTATGTTCAGCCCAAAACATTTAAATTATACCCTGCATGAATCCAAAACGGACAATCTGCTAAAATTGAGCATTCACACGTCGCCAGGCAAGGCTTGAGAGTAGCCATTACAGAACCCGGGGCTCCAACCACAAGGTGGGAAGTGTCCAAATCTCACTTTGTTATTTTGTAAGACTTGGTTTTTTTTCCCCTCCAAGAAAAAGTGTCCAAAAGGGACACGTAAACATGCAGAGTGAGAGCTGAAAAGTGTTATCAAGAGAGCATTTGTGAAACGGGACTGTTGGCATTTGTGAGTGTTGGGAGGGGGGGGTTAGCATTGACAAAAGTGTGTGCGCCCGTGCGCACGTGTGTGTGTGCGTGTGGAGAGGGGAATTTTCAGTGACAGCTCTGCATGCAAACACACACTTGGCCTCAGGATTTTGTAGGAAATTCTTTGCATGTTTTCTCAATGAACCTCAACCACTTCAAGACACAAACCTTTTTTCACGCACGCAAATACTAGATATAAGAGAATAAATAAAAGATAAGAAAACTACCCACACACAGAGATTTACCACAATAACTTTCCAGATAGACAAATCAGAAAGATTTGCGTGTTGGACGGATGGCCAAGGCACGTGACAGAAAGTCGAGTTGCGTTAGAAATCCACAACAAACCAGCTCATGCTGTTCATTTGAGCAGCGGCCACACTTAAGTAACGAGCTAGATTAAAATTATTATTATTAATTAACTTTGCAAGAATTCTCAAACATTATCTGAAGTATCTGCGAAAAATAGATAGTTAGAAATAGCTGGAAAATGTAAGTGAATTAAACTATTTGACTGGCTAGACAGCAACAGAAGTGTGTGCAAAAAAAAAAAAAAAAAGCTTTGTTCTTCAATTTTGGAAACTTAATTATGAATAATAATCATCACTGTAAACTAGAATCATACAGGATTTATATAATATATATTATTAATATATATATATTTCTGCAGCATAGCCCGACGTGCACTTCTCATTGGAGCACGCAGTAGGTCACGCAACCGTTGGTTTCGAAACTGAGTTTGAGTGCAGCCATGTCGCCCAGAAAGCCGATGGGTTAAATGTGGTTACCAGCTCCTGCAGCGGATCCGCGCTGCAATATCTGCAGAGCTGAATGTACCGTTTCACATTTTAACTCAACAGCAAAATCAAAAAAGTCCTGCTGCGTCTAGCAGGTGCTGGGTTAATACAAACATGTGGTTGCGCCGCCTGTTTGTTGATATGCTTGATATAAACGCTCCTGGTGTGGTACAAAGGAATTCACCTTCCCAGTTTTCATAGGTGTGAAATCAAACAAATGTGACCAAAACTGGTTTTTAACCAGGTTGTAACCATCTTCATTTCTGCTCTGAAGTTGAACATGAGCGTCAATAAAGATCAACTCGCTTTTGCAGCCAGCCCCTGGTGGTCGGTTGAGGAACTGCGACAAATCTTATTCTGCATGAGCCTCAACCCAGACGTTCATGTTTGATTTTGCCGTCGAGGCAACACTGTACACCCTGCTGCAGACGTCTGACGGCAGGTATTTTGGCGGGCTTCGGCTGAAGGAGCAAAACTAACGTGTTTCTGGAGCAGGGGCTAAGCAGGCTGCAGCTGAACGTGCTTCTGCCTTCTCGTGAAGCAACATGACTGCGCCTCGCAAAACTAAAAAAAGGGCTTCAAAACCGGTCTTCAGAAGCCAATGGGTCACGTGACCTAATGCTTCCTCCATTGTTTTATACAGTGGCATGTGTTTCTTACAACACACACACACACACACACACACACACACACACAAACACACACACACACACACTCGCCAAAGGAGTTTGCTTAAATTATTCCACTGAAACGCTAAATTCCTCAGAGTTTGCAAACTGTCTGGGCAAATCGCTCTGCACACAAAAAGTCACACAAACCCACTCACACAGGAGCAGATCAAAGTAGGCTGAATGTGGTTACCGAGTGAGATGACAGGATTGATGCCACAAGTTCACATGCAGACAACAAAGCAGACGTCCTGGTTCAGCTGGAGTCTGCTGAAACGCAGCTCCAACAGCTACTGATTTAATTTGGATTGAGTTTAATCTGTTGTGCGCTCAACCACCTCTTGGATGCGAGTAGACATTTCCTGGATATCCTGATGAGGACTGAACAACATTCTAGACCGGAAGTGGGACAAATTCTTGTAATAGGGCGGTGCTGACGTAGTTAATGTTGTAAAGGGAAAAATAAAAAAAAAAGGGACACACAGTGGACAATTTATCAAAAAAAAAAAAAAAAATTATCATTCCATCTCTAAAATTCACCATCGAGATGAAGGCTCGTTCTGTTTTGGGAGCTTGAACAGTATCAGCTGACTCCTTTTTCCAATTTACAGATGCTTGACTGCTTCATAAAAATTTATTTCTCCTGGAAATTCAATTTGAATTAGTTTCCAGGGCTTTTTCTTCTGTTCACATCAATGACAACTTTGTCCTACGGTCAGCATGCTTGGATGAAAACTGCTTTGATGTTTAATTTGAACACGAAAACAGCCGACAGCCGTTGGCATTTATGATTCAATAAGACTCAAATCATGAATTTTTGAGTTTAACTTTCTCTTTTGTTGAAGCATTTAAATTGATAATGACATTAAATACTGCAGACATTATTTGTTGTTGCCTTGTTTTGCTTTCATTTAAGGACGTCTGCATTGAGATGCTCCAGGGGTCATTTCCAAGCCATATTTTGTTCACCCAAGAATGCTGATAATAGGTTTAAAGTTGCTTATAAGCAGATTTATTTAGTATAAGACAGGCTAAATCCCCTTTCTGTACCCATTCTGTAGGCAAAGTTAAGCTTCACCGGTAAAACCAAGCAGTCACAACATCTGCATATGATCCTTCTCACCTTTTTTGTGGCCTCCCCCTCCATCTCAGGGGTGCTTGGGGCCGGGGGCCAAAGCATGCTGGGAGCAATGCAAACAGACAGGTTGAAGGCGTTCATCTGGTTGTCGTGGGCGTTCGCCTGTATGCAGTGCAGCACGGCGATCACATGTCGCAGCAGGAGCAGGTTCTCGCTGGGCAGAAGCTGCAGCAAGCTGTGACAGAACGATTGAGAAGCAGATGAAAGCGGGGAGACGCACCTGACTATCGGCGCCGCTGTTGGGGCCGTGGAAATATTTGTCAGGGATTACCCTTTAAATTTAAAAGAAAAAAAAAAAGGGAGATTTTTTGCTTCTGGAACAAAGTTTGCAAGGTTTTTGCATCATGTCTTTCATGTGTGTAAAAAACGGCCAAATTTGATTAGGTCATAATGGAGATGCAAAACTCCCAGCTAAGAAGAAGGATTTGGGATTCAAAGAAACCGTTTTATAGTTTTATAGTTTGACGTCTACCTCTGGATGGACGATAGCCTTTCCTCCTCTCCGTCTCCCTCCATCACATCCATCCACTGGTGATACAGATCCACACACAGAATGCTGCCCGGGATGTTTCGCAAGAAATCCTGTAGGAACAATTATTAGTTAATAATTAGTTAAGCTTAAATGTTTTTGTTTTTGTTACCAGGCAAATATGATCAAATTATTATATTTATTTGCATCAGAGGAATTTTATAGGCTATATACGCCTTTTAAAAAATCCTTAGTCATACTCAGTACCAGCTTTGAAACTGTGATAATAAAACTCATAAGTTTAAACTCAATGAACTGCAGACAATTTATGGAAACCAGATAAACAGCAAAAAGTATAGTTGACATGTTCTCCCCACATCAGTGTGGGGTTTTCCCAGGTACTCCAGCTGTGTTTTCCTCTCGCGGTCTGAAAACATCGTGTACGTAGGAGTGAGTGTGAGCATGCATGGCTGGCCGTCTTTCTGCGTTTTCCCCGTGATGGACCGGCAAACCTGTCCAGGGTGCACCCTGCCCCTCATCCGTTTAGGCTGGCGTGGGCTCCAACCCCCCGCCACCCTGAACACGATGAGCCGAGTACAGAAAGTGGATGGATCGTGTTAGATGAGCTCCTCAGGTCAAAAATCCTTGAAAAACAGCCTTTGGTGTGTTTGTAGAACAAATATAAATCCCACGACTGTAATGTCCTGGGGGAAAGAGATTGCCTGACTGATTTGGTGCTTTCTGACTTCGAACGTCACCGGGCTCGTGGCGCTGATGCTTCATTTATGTTTTACTCTCGAAGGAACATTGAAAATGTTTACGTATCAGGTGAAACACATCACACATGAAAATCAAGCACAAGTCATCTTTGTAAGAAGAGCCGAGCTGCTCCCTGGAAGCCCGATGTTGCAGCAGCTGGATCTGGATCCTGAACAATGCTGCACCTTGTGAGCGGGACTGGCTGCCTGCCTGGCTGCACAGAGACAGATGATCCTGTCTGGAGCTGGTTCAGTTTGGACACACATCAGTCACACCTGCTTCCAAACAGGTGAGACGGGTGAAGAGCGGTGTGCGAGGCCGGCGGTGTTACCTTGAGGACAGCAGCGATGACGAACACAGACTGCCGTTTGATCTCCGGGTCCTCTGTCCCGCTGTCCAGACGGTCTCGGAGCTCCCGGCAGGCTTTCGCTCCGGCTGAGCGTCGGAAGATGCCCCTGGTGTATGGCCCCTCCAGGTACAGGAACGCCAGCATGTCCTTGAGGAAGCAGAAACGTTAGAGGTCAACTGGACAAAAACCCTACAAATCAGAACGGAGGAACATCGCAGGAATTTTAGGGATCCAAAAGAAATCAAAGCATTTCTCAGTTTGTTCAGAAATGAACAGTTTTGTGGTGTCATTAATTAACAGAATAGCAGTTTAACTAAAAAAAGTAAGAAGCTCTTTTTCTGTTTTGAAATATAATAAGGATCAACTTCCCACTACACCACATCTCCCTGTTTCAAGTACAAACTCAACCCCATAATCAACCCGTCACCCTTCTGGACGAGGTCCCGACCCCCTCGCCTGCTCTTTGTAATCTCCCCTCAGCTCACCATGACGGGCTTAGGCGGGCCGTGGTCTGAAGAGCAGACGGCGCTCAGGGGTTGTCCAAACAGCCGTCCCTGCGTGGGGGAGAGAGACGTCGGGGACAGAGGGAGGCTGTCGAGCTGCGTGTTGGAGCCTCTCCAGAAAGGCCAGTTTATCAGTGACCTCTTCCTCTTGAAGGTCTTGGACTGACCGGGCTCTGTGGGACGAGGGGGATTTGAGAAATGTAGTTAAAAATGTTAAAATCACCAGCAGTCAATCCAGAGTTTGGCAAACAAACGGGCTTGGATCACAAAACTCCAAGAGTGCTGGCTAATAATTAGTTTCATGATTATTTTTGTGGCCAAATTTCTAATACAAGAGTTATAAAAGAAGCCCATAATATGCTTTGGCTTTTATGGGTTTTAGTGTAGAAAAAAAAAAAAAAAAAAAAAAGATCTGCAGCATTAAAAAACCCAGCAGTTCACAGCAAAGGTAACGTCTTCCACAGAAACAACAGACGTGAGCCATCTTTATAAAAACAGAGTAATAATAATGAACAGATGTTATGGACAGGCTTAGTAAACCTGACCTTTTGGGAGGTCGACCTTAAAGGAACCAACTACGTTTTGTCCTTAACAACTGAACATAAATGATTTTTGAGTGGCCATTAGTTTAAAACAAACATGAGCAAAACAACAAAACTGCAGCTTTGCTTGAAGCCTGCTAAATCTAGTAAACATTTTATTTAGTCAGTCCAGCCTCCTCAGCTTTATCGCCACTCTCGGATACAAGTTATGCAGCATTTGCAAGCGGGAACGTGTTTGCTGAAATGAAGAAGGAAATGTGCTACTAACGTTCTACCAGTACCTGCACATGTTTCATTAGACAAAGAACAGTAAACATTTACATTCATTTGGAAAGGTTGGAAAGGTCCTTTCTACCTGACAAAACACCAAGTCTGGATTGATAAACCTCATCTGAACTGCAGACCGGGAAATCAAACTTTGGAATTTTTTTTTTTTTTTCATTCAGAGATTTTAACAAATTCTGATTTATCCATAAATGCAACTTTGCAGCATCACCCACCATCACGAAACCAAACTTTAACGCGAGTAAAATGTCATTTATATAAGCAGCAGTTCCTATTGTCAGGCTCTAAAATCTAAAAAAAAAGAACCCACAAATGGAGTGACGGTAAAACTTTTACTGGAAGGCTACACTGTTATCTGTGGTGTTTTATCAACTCGAGCAGCTCCGTGCAGGACTCGCGTTGAGACTGCGTCTGAAAGGAGGCAACAGTACAAACTGTCCTTGGCTGAACTGCAGACCAGGGATATCTAAATATCTGAGGAGGAAAACGCGCCACTCAAATGTTTTTCTGTCAGTTCAAGGGTGTAAAGAAAGCTTGCCGTTGTAATCCTGTACTATAATAGCATGTTAAAGCAAGCCACGGGTATTTCTTTCAGACCTCGGGGATCTGTGTAAATGTAAAGCAGCTCAAAGGAACTCTAACTTTCACTTCAGCAGCTCCCCCTACAGGCGTGGAGGTCAAATCGCTTTAACAGCACACACATTCCCTCCTTCATTTCATTACTTTTAAATCTGTGCTACATAAAGCTAGTCAAATACTCATTCAAATGAAATAAAAATGAATATTTTAACTTAAGAAAAAGCAAGTCTCTTGTGCTGCTATAAAGGAAAAGGGGCAAAACATCTCCTTTAAAGAGACAGGAGCTGAAATAATGCATTTCAAATTTAATGTTTCAAAAGTCTGAGAAAAATCCTGTTTTTAACATGAAACCCCATATAAGACTGGCTCACAAAAACAGGAGAAAAACTGCCTGAGCACGTGAGAAAAACGCACACAGACGTGTGTTCATGCTTGAGAAAAGTTTTCCATTCGTAGCTCGTGTTTTTACGTAGCGTTCACCCATGCCGGTGTGTTTGCTCACGCACGTGTGTTCGGCCTGGCGTTCGCAGACTTGTCGCGGTGCCGTGTGTACGCTGCAGTGTAACAGTGTCTTCCTGTGTTGTGCAAGTCTGTCTGCAGGTTGTTCAGTGTTTCTACATGTTCTCAATGACATAAGAGCTCGGCACGTCTGCATACCGTCTGTGCTCTGAAGTGGTTTTAATAAGAAAAATACAGCTTTATAAAATGATCGATGAGGTAATTTGGGGGGAGGGGGATAATGACAAACATTTACATTGTTTTTATTGAGTGGATTTAAAGATTTGCTGCTGCTCGTTTCTTCCCTCCTTTTTAATCCCATCAAACCCTGTTGCCATTATCGTGAAAAACTATTGAGACAACCCTCACTAGCCAGCAGATTTGAAATAACATTCATTTTTTACCGGATCTGATTCATTTCCAAGGGTGGGACCCTCCTGACAAACAAAAGATTCTTTTAGTGGGTGGAGGATCCCGCAGCCAAGAAAGCCCCACCAAATCCATGGCGTACCTCACACAGAGTTCACTATTAAACAATCAGCTGTGGCGTGATGCCCACATGCACCCCGGGGCAAAGTTTAACAGTAACTAAACACATTGGCCTGCTCTGGCGCTCGTTAGAGAAAGAAAAACAAAAAAAAAAAAGAAAAGAACAGAGAAATCTGACCTTGCTGCAAATCAGGTGTTACATCACTGCAACCGAGCCGTGGTTTTACAGATCAGAGTTACAGAGAACGCATTCAAATGATCTTTAAGGCTGGTTGTTTTAGGGTTCCTCGTGGATATGTTTATTACGCATTTGCAAGGAATAAATAAGACTAAATAAGTGAGGACCAGGCAGGCTTACGCAACTAGGAGAAGGGCAGACGCAGTTAAAGGGTGGTGGGGAGTTTCTGGTGCAAGAAAGACGCGTTCATGAAAGAAACAAAAAGCTAAGATAAGATGTGCATCATACGACAGTATCGAGGAAGCAACGGAGGTTACACACCACGCACTTCAGCTACAAGCACCCGTAATCAAAAAGATGAAGCAGAAATATTTTTACCCAAATTAAAGCGGGACCGATATTGCTATTCCTAACAGCACGTGACCTACAAACCACTGGCACTGGGGTGGGGGCGGGGTTAAGGTGATACAGTCTCGTCAGATCCATTCATCTGAAGCCTTTTAGCATTTTCAAATGGATTAATAAATTGCAGAAACTCAAATTTAATTTCAAAAAGGAACGTAGCAGTTTGTGCTCCGGTTGCTTGACCTCGGCAAGTTGTGTCAAAACAATCTGTCCTCAAAACAATCCTATAAATAACTGAGATTCCCATTTCTAACCAAATTCCTTTTTTTTTTTTTTTAATTTTATTTTGGTTGTTTTAAAAAGGTATCGGTTGACAAAGTCTTCCGTCAGCCGTCAGGAGCTCGCCACGAACAGCTGGCCAGGGACGAAGGGATGTACTTAATGATGTCGTTTGGCACGTCAGCCCAAGCTCAAGCTGAGCTTTAATGTTGGAGCTTTCTCCCTTTTCTTTTCATGTTGCTGTGAGGTTCTGCTAAACTGCCATGAATAAGAACATAAACTTTAAATTATGGCATGCCATCCCAGCAATGGGGAGACCAGAAAAAGTAAAGGAAAAAGAAAAAAGGAAGAGAAAAAGGAAAAGGAAGAGAAAAAGAAAGGACTTCTGCATGAAGCACTTTCTTAGAAAAGTTGGTAAACAGTAACTAAAGTACCGTTCCTGAAATCACTTAGCTTTTAATGGGGTTGTTTGAGACTGAAGCACTTTAAAAGTGTTTCTGCCTGCCTCCCAGTCCGTGTACACACACATTTGTTCGTTTTCGGGGTGAGAGTGAGCATTTAGTCGTCTATAGCTGCGAGGCTGGTATGGCGCGATTACGTAAGACACTGTTATGCCTGAAGCAAAGGAATCTGAGGCGAAGCTTGTGGTTGGCAAACTGGAGCCTTCTTGCCTGGAAAACACACACTTTTCCCTCCGTAATTTGTTTTCCTCAGAGCCTCATGTCATACTTTTTCCATCATGGTCTCCTCACTCCTGTCCTTCGTCATCCTCTCCCTCACCACGCAGCACACTTCCATGTGCTTCTTGCTTTCTTGCTTTCTTCCCTCCGTCTCTATCAGCCAGTGTTGGTTGTTTCTTTTTCCTGTAACTCCGCCGGCCTTCAAACTTGCTCAATAGCTGTGTCATCACTTTTCACTTTCCATCTTCCTATTCTCACACTGGTCTTTCCCTTCTGGGGTTTCTCTGTCTTTGTCCGTCTTATTTTGACGTCGCTCTGGTCCCGACCCCATTTCCTACCAGCCTCCTTTCCCACTGTTCTCCTTTTCCTCTCACCCACCTGTTGGATCTTCATCAGGACTAACAAGATGAGCGTGAGCCCGTGACCGCCGAGAATAAGCACAAACAGTGTAGCGGTTTATGTAAGAGGAACATATTCTGGGAAGTGCCGTCTGTTCTGCAGTAATACTTCTGGATCCTCATATTTCTTCTGGGGGTTTCATAGAGAATTAGATTTATAAGTGGATTCTGGACACTGAGTGGCCACGTACTTCGTAACCTCAACTGTCATGTTAAAGAAAAAAAAAAACAGCATTATTTACAGCACCGAGTCCACCGCCTTTTACTTCATGAATCTTTCTGAGCGTATCAGTTCATGAGCAGAAAGAAACTGATGATAGTGGTTAAAGGCCTCTTTTGTCAGGGCATATTTTACCTAAAAGCACTCGACTGGCTGCAAGGCTGCAATTAACATCATTTTATCTGAACTAAAGAACAACAATGACTTCAAGAGCACCAACGTTAATATTAAAGAAGAAGAGAACTCACTAACTTTGGAGAATTTCGTGATTTTGAAGAGCTCTTAAAACCTCTCACAAACTGATGTGCTTTTAAAAGGCGTATAACAGTCCATTAAGATCAACTTATGAAATTTAAAAAAAAAAAAAATGTTTGTCTGTGGAGTAATTTGATTGAAGAAATTTGATTAAAATAAAAAAACAAAACCACACAGATACAGAAGGGTGGAGTCAGCCACAAAACTCAACTCCGCCCCATTTCTCTCAGAGCGTCTCTCTCAAAATCAGCATCACAATTTTACACTAACCACTTCCGAGTTACTGCAAATGCAGCGTGATAAAGTAGACACTTGATAGTTTTAGTTTAATCTGATTCGCTCACACATTTCATACTTTGTTCCCTTTAAACAAACTTCAGATATCTCACCAGTAAGATGCGGCGATGTGAGGACAGCCTTGTTGGGTTTGAGGATAAACTGGCACTGGGTGTCTGGAGGGAGACACTGGTCCAGCAGGAGAACTCCCGGGCAGTCTGTGGGACTCATCGGATCCCTCCCCACTCCTCCAGCGCCGCTCCCGCCGTCTCGTATGTGGCTCATCTTGATGCTGAAGGGAAACTCGTGGCCTTGAATGAAAGGTCAGAGTCCAGAGGTGAGAGGTGGAAGCTCTGGTATGTGCAATGTGAGCGTCTGACGTGGAGCCAAAGCGAACAATGTGACAGAAATCAGACCCGAGCCAGAACCGAGTGACAACAAATCATAAATATGCAGTTGGGATGTTAGGAATCCCGAGCGAAGTACAAAACAAAAGATTACAGTGAAAGAATGTCAGAAATACTGCTGAGACTAAAAAGAAAACCGAAATGTTCCCAGATGTTGGGTTTTCACGCTCGCACAGAAGTCACATCCTGTTGTTTTGGTTTTATAACATTTATTTGACGAGTCTGGGATTTTTATAGTCAATACATTTCCGAAACCGGTAACTGCAAGTATACAAGCACCTCTTCCACTTTCTTACATCACTGTAAACGTTTCACTTAAAAAAGGTGTTTTACAAAAATCAAAGAAAAAGCTTCCGCGAGGGAAGACCGGTGCTCACCAATGAGAGGGTATGGAGGGTCGTCCTTACAGGAGCTCACCCACAACCGGTGGTCTTTGACGCAATTCTATGCAGAAAAAACAAAAAAAAAGACAGAATTAACAAGTTGAATTAAAATTAGAAAGGCTCTGCCTTCACCTGTGAATTCATGGTCGTGAATACTAGGTCATATCGAGCAGCGTTCACCCACCGATATGCCAAACTGCTGCAGGGCCACACGGATGACGTCAGTGGTGCTGTCAGTGTTGCTGACCACCAGCGTTTTGGCCTGGTGGGAACATTAGGGAAATATGCACTTGTGTTACTTTAATTACAGAAGCTGCTGCTGATCCTACGACGTACCAAAGCTGAAAAAATATATATAGATAAATATGGAAAAAAGAAAAACGTCATACATATGCACAGTTTCCAATATCCTTGGCAAATATCTTCAGAGGAATGGTCTTGGGGTCGTCCTTCTCTTTTCCTTCACTTATCCGACTAAATGTGGGGAACACAAAGCAAAGACTTAAGAGTCAAAACAAGAATTTGACGCAATAGTGCTGCATTACCAAGAGTGATGATAATAGTAGCCTATTCTCCTCGTGGTAGTTCAGATGTTTATCTGTGCTTTTCATTTATTCTTACATCACTCTGACTCTTGCTTGTGCTGCTCTGGTTTATTACTTAAAAATGAATCAAAACAAAATTCTTTGGATCCGCTGAGAAATTTGATTTACAACTATAAAGCTCAAAAATAGTACAACCAGTAACTCACCTGTTGACGAGTGCCAACCATTTGTCCCTGAGCTCCTCGGAGCTGAAGAGAGAACAAACCAAAACAAAACACATAATTAGATGTTTCGCCGCTTTGCGCAACTTCTGCGGTCTGGAACCTCGGGGATTCACCCAGAGCGAGGACTGGATTCCTGCTCATAGAAAATATAGCGCTCGTGTCTGTCAAAACAAAAGCGTCTATGCCAGTTGGGCAGGTGCAGCAGCACAGCGCCGCCCGCACGTTCGACTGCACTTGTTTGTGCTGCATGTCGGAGCCCGTTGTGCACGTCTGGCTTGTTTAGGTTGAATCGAGCTGCTTCTCAGGCAAGAACCGCCAGAGCGATGAAGGGTTGAATCATGTTTGTGGCTGCATGTTGGGTATGTACTTCCCCTTTAAGATGCACTCCTGCACCGCGGAACACTGCGTTCCCAGGCTGACCACGACTAACAGTAAAGTGGTGCCAGAAGACGCACCGGCTGATCAAAACAGAGGCGGCGTGTGCTGTGCGGTCCCACACCTGAACGTGGCCACGCAGTTGCAGGTGGGCCAGCCCATGACGAAGCTCCTCTCGGGGTTCGTGCTTCCCTCACACACCTCCTCCATGCAGTGAGCTGTCCACATCTCGCACGCTCTCACCTGGGCCTTCACTTTGAAGTGGGTTGGAGACCTGAACAAACCGACAAAGGAATAAAATGTCACTGGAGCAAAACTGAAGCGCTCCAGAGGTTCGGTTCGATTATTGAGCAACTTCAAAGCGGACTTCACTTGACCGACATGATAAACTCATTGTTGTTGCTCAAGAAACTAATTTTCAGGTTCCTACCTTTAGGGAATCAAAGTTTTCTTCAATAACCAACATGTGAAATCGTTTAGGTAGCGCTTGATTTAGGAACAAATATTAAGAAACTCTGGTATTTTTAGTCTTATCTAATCCAGCCTCATGAGAAAAATGTGAACGTTATGAAACAGAATCAAAACCAAAACACATTCTGCGTTTTGCTTGGTTTTTGTTTTATTAATCAGATCATCTATTGTTTTTGCCTCTGACGCGTGGTTTACATATCTGATGCAGTTGTGGTAAAGAGAACGGACAGTTTGTTGTGACATGTCGGTTTTAACAACAGCTCTTCTATACCGGCTTCATCCTAAACAGGGTCAGGTTTCCTACGTCGAACCACGCAAAGCAAACTTCCTTTAAAACCTACACGGTTCCCCGGCTCGACATCGCGTGCGTTTTTAATTTCTGTTAAAAGAGGATACAACAGTCCTTTCGTAAAACCTTGTTCCTCTATTTAGTGGTTTTCATGTGTATTAACATGATTACAAAAAAGAAATCATGTCTGTGGTCACAAAATAAATAAAAACTGTTCAGCATTTAGGTTTGGTCATCTAAACTTAGGGAAGGTCTGCAAACATGTATTAATTTCAGGTAATTGTCAGTTTTTCTCTGCTCCAGTGCTGGTAAAAAGACAAACACACGTATACATGACTGAACCTCTTCTCCCTCTCGCCGTTGCCATCTCCCAAACACGCATTCCCTTAAATCACCCACAATATATTAAAGCCAATTATAGTGTACGCTTTCAGTGCTGGAGGGGTCAACTCCACCCACTGGCTCATGACTCCGGGCACACACCACAGACATTCTTCTGCGTCGGCACTCGGGAGTTTGTGCGTACAGTAAGCGCATAAGTACACGGCATGTTTATGTGCGTCTATTTGTGAATGTGTGTGGATGTGCGGATTTCAGAAATGTTGCTTTGAGTTTCTATTTCTGAAAATGCTGGTCTGTTGGAGTTTGTGGGTGGGAAGCCCCGTACCGCTGGCCCGGAGCAGGCCGGTGGGGCTTTGATCTCAGCCAGGCTTCATATGGATTTAATTGGCTGGGAAATAATTATACACTAGGGGAAAGAAAAAAAAAAGGACGGAGATGGAGACGGAGAAGTGAAAGAAGAGTTAGCAGAGGGATTTATAGCGCAACTTTACCCAAATTCAAAACTAAAGAAACAACCAGGGGCTCACTGAACATTGCTGAATGGACTAAATCTGTTTTACTCCACTTCCACCCCCACGTTCACGTCTTCCTGTGTCCATTTTCTGCACCTCGCACACAAGCAGCCACATAAAACACACACTTCGCGGCATTTCGGGACACATGCAGAACCTACTTGGCCTTGGCGACGAGCAGCGTGTCACTGAAGAGGAAGAGGTGTCTCTCCTGGGTCTGCAAGCCGGTCTTTAGCTGCGTTTGGGCGTGACCCAGGAACACGCGTCCCGGACTCTCGGCCAAGAAGGCCTGCACAAGTGGACACGACTCTGGGCTGACTGGCGTCAGGCAGCTTTCCCTGTGGGACGAAACACAGACACATGGAATGGATGCGTTTTGAGGTATGCAATGGTTGGAAAGGCTTCGGAAACCTCGCCGAAAATTCTCCTGAACTCCCCAAACAAGTGCTTCAAAATTTCCATCAAGCACTGAGTTTCTGAAAAAACGCATGAAATATCAAATATTTCTGCAAAACTGTGTTTCCAGCTTAACCTTAGTCAGAATAGAAAGTAGACGATGGAGTTCCCTTTCTCCGTTTTCTTAACTTAATTATGAAAATGTGTTTTGGCTCGTGGATATGGACCATCAACTTGTCACCTTGTGTGAGACTTTTTAAATATAGAAATATATGTCATGTGACATCCCAGACCCACTTCACAGCAGAATTATCCCACTTCCCAATCATCAGCATCATTTCCACCCAATTTCACATTTTGCCGTGTGAGCTGCACCTCTGAAGGGCTTCGTGCAGACGCCGATTTCTAAATCATCCGACCTGCAGAAGCGAGAGGAGGAGCCATGATGCAAACCCAACCATGTAAAACCAGCTGCTGGGAAGAGACGTAAAAACGAGCGGGGTGCCTCTGTGCGGCATCCCTATGTTGACCAAATCATGTCAGTAGGACCTCGTGAAATTGTGTCAACTTATCTTTTGAGTTTCCGTTGAAAGGAAAGTCATGTGTCCACCTTGTGAGGAAACTAGTCGAACCTGATTAACTTTGAACTTTCACTGCTGCAGCTGACTGCATATACGGGTTTGGATAATCCGTCACGTCCTATTTAACCCTTTTTTCAACAAACTCAGTGTTTGAAAAAACAACCTAGAAAAAAAGAAAAAGAGAGAAGACCAATGTAGTGCTGAAACAGAGCTATTAGAAATGTGCTTCAATGTCAGCTTCTGCAAATCTTCGGAAGCTTGTGAGGTTAATCTTCACCACATTATTTCCCAATTCCTTGTAGCTGTGACCACACACACGCAGTCATGCATCTCTGTGACATTTTAAAAGGTGTTTATGGAGTCAAAACATGGTATGGAGTGCAACGTTTAGTCAGGGGCCAGCGCGGCTTGGATTGAAACAGTTTGGAGTATGAACAGAAAGTGTATTTGCAGCAAAGCAAATGTACCTCTTCAAGCCTCTGACAGCCTTGTCATCTCACCGAAGTGGTGGTGTAGACGGGGCCCGTTTTCTCACATCCTAATATCGTGACCGCTCCGCAGAACCCGAGGCCCTGAGCTGCATCTCTTTGGGGTTTACTGACAGTAGCTTTCGCGACGTACAACTTACAACAAGGTGGTGGCGACCAGGCGGAGAAGCCCGTCCAAACGGGGATTTCACTGCCAACACTGTCAAAACTGCTTTCAGTCTTTTTGCTCCCTATTTTAAGTTTACACTCATTATCATCTAATAACAGACCTGTGGTTGTTGTGACTCTGCAATGTTTCTTTAACATCCGAAACCTGCTTTACAATTGTTTGGCCACAAATCACAAGTTATGCAGCGCGAGTTCATCAGAGAAATCAGTTTTACACGATGCTTCTGGGAAACAGTCAAACGAAGAGCAGAAACGTTCAGTAAAATACTTTTGAGCTACAGATGAAAAGAGCTTTTCTTAAAGAGGAAAAATAAAATAGTGATTTTAATTACAACTATCTTCCGTATACTGTCAATAAACCTCACTGAAGGACGAATGTAAACAGAGGGGATTTATTTTAGAGGAAAGGGAAATCATTTGAGAGCCCCAACCTTTCCTGTTTATCAGTCAACAGCAGATAAAACAGACATTTAACTTATATACACAGTTTCTACCCCCCACCCCCTCCAGACACACACACACACACACACACACACACACACACACACACACACACACACACACACACACACACACACACACACACACACACACACACACACACACACACACACACACACACACACACACACACACACACACACACACACACACACACAATTCCGCTGGTTTCTGCTGCGGAAAAGCAACAAAAAGCTTCCAGATTTGCTGGGAAACCAGAGAAACTTAGATTGTCTCACACACTAAGGTCCTTCAAGCTACATTGTGTAAGTAATCTGTTACATAATTAATTAAACACACAAAAGGAGGAAAAAACTGGGGTATTAACTTTTTTTTTTTTTTTTAACTTTGACTGCCTTTGTGTTCATCTAAAAATAACTCCAAAAGCCAGCTGAGATAATTCAGCTAAATTCAACAAACGCTGCCAATTAAGGGCCGACAGCCTGTGGAGCCGCTGCCCTGCAGGACTAGAGGCTGGGAGGCCGTTTAAAAATAAATAGAAAAGAATGCAATCATTATTTTAGCTGGACAATACCCGCCAACCCTCATTCTGCACAAACTACAACAGCGTGACTCTGCAGCAACACAGCGCAGGTGTCTGGAAGTCTGGCCGTCCAGCTCCGTCACACGACGAGGGAAAAAAAAAAAAAAAAAAAAAGATGAAAATGACAACACAACTAATACATCTGGACAAACTGATCTCCATTACAGACGTAAACATTCACACCCTCGACCTCTAATGTTCTCACTGTGCCATTAACCCATTGCTCCTTCCCTGTTCTCCAGCTGATTTCTTTAAGAAACTGAATAAAAACTTCGTATAGTGAGTATTTCTTTATCAATTGGACCAAGATTAAGACTGCAAACATCATAACATGCTTAAAAATCCAGTAACCCTCCTGTCAGAGCCCACGCACGCACGCACGCACGCACACGCACTTGGATAAACGCTTTCACATCTCCTCCGTATGCAGCACACATCCCTCCCACCGAAGTGGGAGACTGACAGCCGAGCCCGCCGCCCTTTCAACCTGATGTATGAACAGCCAACATCTCTTTTGTACATCATGTGATGTTGATAAATTGAGAACGGCCCCGCCCGCGCCTACATGGCCGCTTTTGTGGAGGAACGACTTCCGTGCGGAGGAGTGCCGACTTTCTGGGACACAATAAGGCGCTGGGGTACAATGAACGGTACAACACCGCATACTAATTCCCCTAAATGAATATTCAAATGGCGCTGGGCCAGACTTCAACACACAAGGTCAATCCATCCTCATATAAATCAGACATTTGGACTCTTGGCAAATCAATTTTATTGACAGCGTCCAGGAGGTCAATCCACCGTAGAAAAAGAAGAAGAAGAACGGAAAACTGGGAGATGACAGAGGCAGAGACTCAACCGGGAAGTTTCAAAAATGAAAGCTGCACAAACAAAAACAAGACTTATTTGAATGACAAAGACCAGCGTCTCATCTGTGAGAAAAGCTGGGCGTCCTCACAACGGCGCTGGATCTTCTGTTTTTCATTTACTCATAAATGCAAATCTGATTCACGTTGCATCAACTTCAACCATGGAGGTGAGAGTTCAGAAGACGAGTGAAGTCCTGATTGTGGACACAACTACGGTTAGTTCCAATGCTGCACATGCAATCAGATTAAATCACATAATCCATCATTTGGTCTTTTTTCTCATGACATTTCAATTTGTGAATATTAAAGAGCTTAATGCTCTCAAAGGCTCGGCTATTTCTGCAAAGCTCCACCTGAAACACAAACAAGAAGTCTGATGCAGCCTCCTCGATTCAACGGAGCTGTAAATGCAAATATTCACAGGTCAAGTTTGTCTAACGTCCGTTACAGCCGGGACCCAAACAAACACGGATTTCCAGGAGAGTTAAAGGCCTCTTTAGTCCAAATTGAACACACATTTTTACCTCCCTGTCCACGACCCCGCTGTATCTGCTGAGCAGCTCCAAAACATCACGTCAGCCTTCAAACGGTTGACCCAAATGAACCAGACAAGACACACAGCTGCAGAGTTCTGATAATAGCCCCGAGATGAACCACGCTGGTGTATTTGTGCGCGTCTCTACATCATCTGTGTCATCAGCTCGGGTAAAGATTTGCCTCAGGAGCCAAACCTTACGGCTCGATGTCCATCACCTTTGCAGGTTGATGACACGAGCCCAAGACAAACAAAGAAGAGGTGAATGAAATTAAAGGATGCTGGCTGGTAGAAGATCGGCTTCTCTCCCGCCAACACGTCAACATGACAGCTCAGACTGGGATAAAAACTCAGTAAAAGAGGATTAACTAGGAAAACTATTTTAACATCCAGAGCAATTTGTGGAAAAGAGATAGTGTGCACGTGTTTTGTGTTTCACCCGCTGAGGCTTTTTTTTTTTTTTTTTGTTCCTATTTTCACATTCTGGAGGATTGCATCAGCTGTCTGACTCGGCTCGCCACACAAGCGGCAATTCACAACGCGCGAATGTGAGAGACGGAGAAAAGAAAGACGAGAGTGTCTTCTGGTATGCACATTCAAAAAGACGTTATGTCACGCAACACGCCACCCCGTACCAGCTCCTACATCAACACTGCCAGCTTTGATTTACGACTGCAACAAAGCTACAGTCAGCCTGACAGAACATCCTCACTCACCTCCATTCAAGAGTCCAACCCCCACCGTAGCCTGCTCAATCCTTTTATACATTTATGTTTGCTTCAATAAAAGTGAGCGCCTTCATTTGGGGATAATAAAACGGACATTTCAACAAATGCAATTATATTTTTTCTGCTCTTTGAAGCCAATTTATATTCAGCAAGACGCCTTGAGCCAAAACTCGCATTTATTTATCCCTCGTATAATCTGTTTGATTGTATTCTGTCAATTTTGTAGATTTAAACATATCCTGCAATGGAATACTGAACTGTAATCATAAGCAACAAATAGGAGTTGGTTCTCCTTCCTGATTCCACCTGCCTCCCCTCACTCTGCACACGGGATCTTTTCCAGATATGCAAACTAAACTCTAATCTCTGACGGACACACAAAGCTCTCTGTTCAGCCTGGACACACGCACGCACGCACGCACGCACGCGCGCACACACCTCACCTTTTTTTTTTTTACTCTTTAAAAGGAAAAAAGTAAAAATGACTGGCAGCTGTTGTCCATGACATCTTTAGCAGGATTTTTTGTTTTTTAGAAACTTAGGACTCAACTTTCATGGTGAAATTAGAAGTGGATGAAGTAAACTCAATAACGAAGTGGAGAACGGACGGTGATGTGTGCGTCTGTGCGAGACTGGGCTGTGTGCATGTGCACTACTGCTTTAGACTGCCGACAGCTTACAGATGTGCTTTTCGCATCAGTTTTTTTCCACATACATTGCTTAGGTTACTTCGTGCTGACATCATGACCAGGAGCGAGTGAGAGTGTGAGGTCAGGACTGTCAGCCTGAGCCTTATGGTGCAGTCACCTTCCTCCATGATGTGTACATTACATTCCCTCAGGAGAAGGGGACCCGTACTCCTGCTGGCTCCAGTAACGTCCTACACTGTAAGCTCAGCGGCTGAAGAATGAGGTTACACTGCTGGCTGACGTGTAACCTGCGTGCGTGAAGACGAGGAGGTGACGGGAATGGACGAGCAGATGTCCAGACCCTATCGGCGTCTCTTGGCTTGTTTGGGAAAGCAGAGCAGAAGGAGCGATGTGGTCTACGTGCTCATACAGAACATTCATTAGATTCTCGTGAATCCAATTCATTGTGAGTGCACACATGGGCTGGTGTTGATCCCGCAACAGTTCACATCTGAAGAACCACATACAGGCATGCATTTAGAGCATGAAGAGTGCAAGTCAGAGTGCAGTCAAACAAAACTCATCATCCATCATCCAGAGAGCCTTGCAGAACATTTAATCATCAGTATAACAACTACATGTGATGTAAATCCAGAACATGTGAGACTGACAATGAGACAAAAGATCTGATCGCTGTCTTGAATGTTTTCCTGGTGAGAAATTTCTCGCTGTGGTTGATTGTTTGTAAAATAGCTTCGTAATCCTTCACAGACTGACGATCTTAGAGAAACGACTGTTCACGCTGATGGCTGTGACCGTTCAAACGTGAATCTACCAGAGCAACCGGTTCGTCTGGAGGCCGGTTTTTTTGCACTGCAGAGGCGAGATCTTTATCTTGAAGTGTTCAGATTCCAGAATTCCACGGATAACACAGATATTATATATATTTTATATATATCTTCATTACTTGCTCTGCTGAGCCACTGGGGTTTACTTGGATCACGCTGGTGATGTAAAGAAGCCACTGCACCGACGGATGGCCATTTTAGCTGCATTCCAACACACGTGACAACAACACATTTGTAACTACCACGAGTTTTCCTTAACAGAAATGAATAAGAGAACATGTTTCACATAAACCGCAGCCACTGTCGTGGCCCGAGTCGCCCAACTACGATCATTTGACAGCCTGCCCATTAACAAACCCCCACACCTCCTGCTCCGTCAAAGGTTAAGCACGACAGCTGAGAGCGTCAAGTCACGGCTCCACACCTACTCTTCCTGCATAGACTGGACAGACTAAGCGGCGCTGTCAGTCAGATTCTTCGTCTCTACCCTCTCGCCTCAGATTCAAACAGAATCTCTCTTTTCTCATCACATGCACGTGAACACATCCTACCCTACGAGAACTGACCCATGACAGCTCCTTCAGCGCTGCAGACAGCTGCCACATACGTACTCGCTGACCATGTCAGGCACTGCATCTTTGGAGAGGTTGAAATCTAGGATTATTTAGCCAGAAAGCATTTTTTTTTTTTCTTTTAAATGTCGGCAGCAACAAAGACTTAGATGCTGTAGTTGAGACAAACATAGTTTCTAGTAAATAAACACTTTCCCCAAAAGGGGTTTCTAATGGCTTATTTCCGATCCCGTTCAAGGAAGAGGAAGGGATTTGGGTGAAGTGGGGGTGATGAAAAGGCTGATAGCTCTGGGAGACGTAAGCACTTAAAACCCCTGAGTGAACAGCTCTCCGAGGCAAACCTCCCAACTTAAACACGAACCAGGGAAAACATCGGAATCCTGTGCAAATATCCAAAACTTGTGGACTTCGTCATTTGAGCCCTTTAAAGACGTGTAATCTGTATGTAGCTGTGCAATCACGGGCTTCCAGTTGTGCTCGGTGCAGATCCAGAGTTTCACGCCTGTCTGGTGATTCCATCTGCAGCTTTACATGTTTTTTTTTTTCTAATCTCTGTGCCAACTTATGTCCCTGCCTCAGAGTTTTCTGGAAACTTTCAGTGGCAAACGCATGAAAGGTTTAAAAGCCAAAGCATGCATCCATTAAACGGCAGTCTGCAGCTCCAAACGTCGAAGCTGAGCAAACATTTCAGAGCTGTTTGCATGCCGCTGCAAAGCTTGACGCGGTATTCATAAAGATGCGTTTTACCATGAGTACACTGAAGCTGGTCCAAATCGTAAGTTGCAACTACACAAACAAGTCACAAACTATCCAGAAGGTTTTTCACTGTTTATCTGGACTTGGCAAATGTTTTATAAGGCATGCCATACTAGGGCCAAACATTTATACAGAACATGGAACAACCTGTCAGCTAACTTTATATCTGAGAAATCTCTGCTCTGTCGAGGAACCAGCGGACAGCGGCGGCATCTGCAGCGCTACCACAGCTCTTATAGCCGAAGCAGGTTGCAGGTGTATGAGCAGATACCTGGAGGCGCTTCTTGATCTTGTAAGTGCTTTGCTGATGACCAGCGACGGAGCCGACTGTCGTCTTTGGGCCAGGCTCTTCATCTTCTGCAAGGAAAGATGGAACAGAGGGACACGGGTCAGAGAGAGAACTGAGTCGAGGTTTGAAACAGACGGCGAGGTCAGCGCTGTGCGGGAAGAAAAAGGATATAAGAGAAGAAGGGAGGACGATGACTGAAAGGAGAAGCGACAGCAGGAAAGATGGAGAAGAGGAAATGAGCGAGAGAAAGAGAAGCAGCAAAATATGTTGTCTAATAACTTGCAGTGACTACAACCGTTCCTACATATACAACTGCATGCTCCATCACACAAGTATGACCAGCATCCTTGTGGCTGCCACAAGTATTTTAATTAAATTTAATCTATTTAGGATGTACAAAAACCCCCCACCTACATACACTAGAGTCATTCAGTCTGAAACTTCCATAGCGTCAACACAAATGTAATAAGGCTCAATTTATAATGAGAAATGGGAAACATTCCTCACCTACTACAGCAGACTTATGAGCTATTAAAGGCCAAAGTTACACGGTTTAAAACATAAATTCCACCAGGATGATCACTGCACACCAGGCCTAGCACATGGAGAAAAGAAAGATGCACCGATTTCAACAGTTGCTGCTCCTAAAACGTACTTTACAGCGACACGCCGGGCTTGGAAAGAAAATAATTTTACGGCGGAGCAGGTTCATATGGACTACAGCTCTGATTTTAACACTGCATCAAAGTTTAACAGAAATGACACAAGTCGCAGGCCTCGGGTGCGAAGGTAGCTCTGACATGATTGAGTTGACAGCTCGGTCTTGCAGCTAAGAGGTGATTGTCAGGATGCACAGCACCCCGACAGGGACACGCTCCACGCAGCGCACGAGACAAGGAAGAAACATGTCAAGTCTCGGATTAAGCTCACCATCTGAAAAAACGCCAAAGAGGAAGATCATCTTTGGAAAAAAGTGCATTCAATGCTGCAGAACAAATACAATGTTTGCATTTTTTCATGCACGTCAGGCTCACCCCAAAATTAATATTGCAACAGACATCCTAAGATAAACAGCTTTTGAGCGATGAGACCCACAATTGAACTCTTAATATTCTCATAGTCAGCAACTTAAAGGAAAAGTCCAAGCCCGCCATTCTGAGTTTCATATTTCATAACTTCCAAAGGCTGAACAGAGTTCAAAAAGCTAAAAAGGTGTAGAAAAACAAACAAGGCCAGCAGAAGCATTATTTGTAACCCTGTGAGAACATATTCCTTACAATGGCAAGCTTGGGCCTGTAGAGTGATGAAATACTTCAAACATTACAGCTTCTAATAGTAAAACACTTGTAACTGTTCTGTGAATTGAGATGTGGACGGATGCTTATTTATGAAACTAAAATTGCTTTGGGGTGTCTTAGGTAGAAAAGAGGCAGATTTTGTTTCCGAAACAAAATATAAGAATATCTATCAATAATGATTTTAATTAAAGACATGACCTGCTCATATGGTTAATTGTTGCTGCTACCTCATTAGTACTCAAACGAAGCTTGCCAGCAGATGCAGTGACGGCTTTTAACCGCATTGTGGAGGGAGGCGCTGTTTACTGCAAGTTCATGCAGTGTCTGCGGAGAACTGGCAAGTTAATGAGTTCATAAAAATGCAAATATCTACAAAAAAATACATGATTTACAGCAAAGGCGGTGATGGAGATTTAAATTATACAGTTCATGTTTTACTATACAGATGTTTAAAGCGGTGTAGAAAATACAGAATGAGCTGGTTTGGACTTCTGCCTGTCAAATAACCTCCATCCAAACATTATCTTGTCCACTTTTTAACCTGCAAAACAAACCGAGCAATCATAACTACATAGGGAAACCGAGCGCACATCACTGATTAAAAGCTGTTCAAGAAAAGGAAAAAAAAAGAAAAAAATTAAATAAATTTCGCTTTTTTTCCTTTACACACTTGAAGAAAAAAAAAGACGACAAGTCGCACTAATATAATCCACGTGCGCAGCCTGAAAGTGGGTTCAAAGAGCTCTCAAAAAACTCCGCTCAGAGAAATATTCAACAAACCAAAAAAAAAAAAAAAGTTGCTGAATAGTGGAAACAAAGCACAATAACGCAAAAGTACGAACATATAAATCCACCATGGAAGAGTCAGTGACACCAAAGTTCACACCACTAACAACTTAATCACTATCCACTTCAGAGGCTCATTTTGAGTCATTTTTAAACTGAGATTTGAGACTGTATACACCAATATGAATACAAAAAAAGAAACGAATTCAACTGAAGCCCACAGAAATAAGTTAGAGAACGTATGCAAATCTAGATTAGAAAAGAAAGTGCCTCAGTGTCCTTCCAGCTCACTCATTTATGCAGAAACCCTCTAATAGAGATAAAACTGTAAATGAGGGGTTGATTGAACGCGGCTTTGTTGACACTTGGAGCGCTGAAGACACACGGTGCACAGGAGGGACAAGAAAAAGCCTTCACACCACAGCAGAAGCTGTCACCAGCTCCAGCCGTCCGGCACACAAGACCGCTATGTACCTTCTTGTTGTCTGGGAGCGGCTTGCCGTCTCCGGTCAGAGACTCGGACCTGTTCTGGCCCATGGTCCCCTGCTGCGGTGACATAGTTTCCATTAAGGCGGCGTAGCTCCACGGGGGCGAGCGCACCGCCGGTATATTCCCATGATACGAGAGTTAAGTCCAAAGTTTATCCGGCAGAACCGAGGGGGAGAGTTCTGGGAGAAACCATGATGCAGAAGAACCGATCCACAGGAGGAACGTGACGGACGTGTGCGAGGACTTGCTGCGGCCGAGCTCAGTTCAATCTGAGCGCTCAACCTCCAGCGCTCCCCGACTGAAGCGACCGCTTCAAAGTAAGAGGGAGGGGAGCACGCCACTTCCGCTGTGGACCTTCAAAATAATGGCGTTTGTATTCTTTAGTGAAAGTATGAGGATAGATACTCAAACTGTAGAGCAGCACAGAGAAGTGCATGTCAATTAAAATTATTCGTTGCAGTTTCAAATAAAAGAATATTTTCTAAGTTTTAGAAAGCTACATCTTGGTTGTCTGGTCCTCCGTACTGTCTATCAACAAAAACCACCTACGTAACTTTTTCATCTCTGGTGACACTGCGTATAATGTTACAGCAGCAGGATCTACATCAACAGTGAAAATAGCTCCCAGGTCTGCCGTGGGACTCATGGCAGAGACAATTAAGCCATGACCGGGACCTACATTGTTGTTTTATACTAAGCAACAACCCGAAGGTAACAAAATATTGCAGTTTCTCAACTAACTGCTGGCTCCAAAAGGAGGTTGATGTCCTTTGAACCTCATTTTTAAAAAATCCAACTTTGCAACAGAAATAAACATCTTTACAGACTGGTTTAAAAGATTAATTTATATAAAGCTATATATTTTTTTAATAATGTGGGGTGTGGCCTTTTGATTGGCATCCATCTTAGCCAATGGTTAGCTGTTATCTCTTCCTCATCAGTAATGTTCATGCTGGCAAGTTTAGGAGCGCAATCAGCCGATTGTAGCGACTGAGCTTCGCCTAAACATCCATTTCTGACTTGACTGCTGAAACAGCATCGGAAACAGGATATTCCACTGCCAACGCTCAACGCCAGCTCCCCTGCTCCTCTGGTGTGGGTCAGCTGGTAGCCACGTCCAACTTTAAATGACACAAGGTTAGCCTGTCCCAGTCGCCTTTTGGTTACCTCCTTTCTTTAGCTCAGACATGGCAACGAAGCACATCAAATATGTATCTTATGTCATCTGGAGCTGATACATGTTGAGCAACATTAGTTTTAAGTGACATCACAGCAGTTTATCTTTCTAACCAGCTTGAAAGCGACACAGACGACGTGATAGCAGGAAATACGACGCAACCTAGTGAAGCAGTCCATGTCCACCCAACATGGCGTTGCATTTGTGGGGAGCATTCATGTATAAAAATGCAGAATATTTTGATATTGATTTCAGCCATTTCACCAACGTCATCAAATTTTTCCTCTTTTAATTTGAAATGCTGTAACTTCTGGGGAGATGTAATATGCAGAGCTTGAACGGCTCTGTGACTGAAAGCCTGCTTTGAGTCCATGTGCACTAGTGTGTTTTTATTAGAAAGACACATCATGTTTTCTCTGCCTGGCAGTCAATACCATATAGGAGGTCAGTGTTCTTGTGCTACATGAAGGTGGTTTAAAATCCAGGTGTAAGAATTTACTCCGACAGCCAAGAACAACATCGCTGATGAGGAAAATGTTTGTAAAAGTTTCTTTTCCACATGCCCATGACGCATTACTCTCTTGACTTATAGGTGCAGCATACCCTTCACGGGAAGAAACCTTACTGAAGGAGCGACGGTTTACTTTCAAACGTCTGAAGGGAATCTGGGTGCAGGCGCCTCCATCACATCCACGATTAGACCGATCTGTTGAGACTATGAACTGAGTTTTACGTTTTCAGTCTTAAATCTCTGTGTCCGTCACTTTTACAATAAGGACCTTGATATTAGAGAAACCTGTAAACAAATTAACCTGGCAAACTTTCAAATCCATTTATTAGGTTTCACAGCCACGCGGTAACAGATGAAGCTGAATAAAGCTGCATGGATTTATGGATTTAATGCTGTGAAAACATTTTTAATTAGTGACATAACATAAAGTTTTAATTACCTTCTACTGTCTATTAAATGATAGGGTTGTTATAAAATACAGAGAGACGCTGTTGTAAATCCACCTTAAAACATACAGCAGCTCCTTACAATGTGGGCCATTGTTGTCAGTGAAAATACAAAGGTATGCAACAATTGTTTCGGCTTATCTGTCCTCTAAAAGGTAGCTTGTAACGGAGGATAAGGGCATTGATAGTGCTTGGCTATCGTCTTTGATCATATCACGAGCGGCCTGAGACAACAGCCGTAGAATGCCGGCTTCTGCTTAAAGAGCCTCGACTCTGGATGCAGGAAAAGAAAAATGTGCATTCCTTCACTCTGCGAATACAAGATCCTCTTTTATCGAGGCCTGAATGTAACCAAGTCATATTTGTCATTGGGCTTAAATTGTTTCTCTGTCTCTTGGGGGGTTAAATGACTGCTTTTTCATCCTGCTTTTGAAGGAGCCAAAGGGGGGATGTATGCAAAAATAAATTAAGGGTGTGTCAGAACTGTGGTTGGAAACGCCATTGGTTGCCATTGGTGCCGCTGCTCTGCACTGTTTTCCTTCTGCCTCTTAAACGTTCCACTCTGGTAGACACGGGATTGTAAAAAACGCATAAAAAGAAAAAAAGGGAATGTTTTGGAGTGGGGTTTCTTTTGGTTTCCATGGCAACACAACACATCTTCTCATGACAAGTCAGAAACACATTTCAAACCAGAAAACCAAAGTGTCTCCCACTCACACTTTACACTCAGACGGAATTAAAAAAAAACTAAAAAAAAAACTCACAGATTCTCCTCATGCCTGCATCAGCCATGGCCAAGCGGCTTTAGGCCAACGAGAAATTTGAATTCTGATCATTCGTCATTCTTTCCTCGAATGAAAGACAGAGAATCAATATGTAGCCTTGCAAATATCATCTGGCAATTCCTTTGAAGCGAGTCTGAAAGGGAATGTCTTTGTCACGCTTGGGAAGTCAGGCTGTTGAAAACTTGACGCTGAGGAGAGCATTGACTTGAAAGGCAAACAGTCGATCCCGGAGGGAGAACGCGAGCTGCAGGCTGTCCAGACTCCTGACAGGAGCTGCACATGAAGGGTCTATTATTGTCTGCACATGGTTTGAGTGTTGGGGTTGCACTTCGCACCGTAAACACATGGACGCATATACTCACAACAAAGGCAGATGCCTATTCTATGAAAAGCACACATGGAAAAGTAAAAACTTGCTCGTGTACAAGGAGGCTGATGAGAAGCCGGCGAGATGTGAGGCGCCATTCTGGAGGCCATAGTGGACAGATGACGGATGATAGAGGGAGCGATAGATGGCGGATGTCAGAGATGCTTCAGGCAGACTGGGAGTCGCTGTGACCCAAAACAGAATCGGCCAGGGAGGCCTTCACCGCCGCCGCTGCCGCCATCGTCACTGCTGTTACTTTAAGAAGCCAGACTTCCTCGTAGGCTGCCAAAAATAAAACCCCACCGTTTCCTTTTTTTCTCTTAACAACATAATCCAGAGGTTTCTGGCAGACAAATATTTGAGGTATAGTTGTGCAAATTCTGGAAAAAATTACATCTGGGAGGAATTCTTGTTTTTTTTTTTTATGCATTTTTCAAGCATAAGTATTGAGCAAGGGTTAGTCTGTGGTAACTTCCAAGGATTTTAAAAGACATGAAGACTCATGATGAAGATGATGTTCACAATACCTGGCTGACCCTGTTGTCAGTTTTTTTTTCACTGATGTGACATGTGGTCCCTCTGGACAGAATGTCTAGAGGACACAAGAGGAAGAACCAGAGAAAATGTCCAAACCTAACCACAAATCAAGCAGGTTTTCAGTTCCCTCTAAATGTGCCTATGCAAACAAATTGCAGCTGTTTCCAAAAACGCTGGCAGACTGTTTAAAATCTATGCAGGAGTTCATCTCTCTGAAATACTTAAAGAGAAACAGTTTAATAACTGAATAACTCTTTACAACATAAAATGTTAAACAGGGGTTTCTAGAGTACTAAATTATCAAACGGATTCAGCGTATCCTGAAAAGTCTCGGTTTGGTTAAAACAAAATGAGGCAGTTGTAACTGCATTATTTGTCTCTTTGGTCTTCAGATTATAAAGGAAGACTGCAGGTTGAGAGCAGCCAGTGGTGATGGAAAATGTAAATTACTTTTTTTGAAAAGTTGTCCCATGGTGGTCTGGCTCTGTGATCGACTCCATCACCAGCTCAGATGCACACAAGAAACTTTGAATCCTCATTTCGACTCCAGGCTTCCTCTTCGAGCACCAGAGTGCATCAAAGGCACATCGGCCTCAGCTTGAATGAGCAGTTTGAAAAGAGCAGAGCCAAACAAAGAGTGAAACTGATCAATCTTCCATCAAAACCCTGGTAAAACATTACGCAATGTAACATCATCTGTCACGGACTGCACCTCCTCTCCTTAGTGTCTCTGGATTTTCCTCTTGGCTCCTGTGAGTCTTCCTCGTCCATCTAGAGCAGGGGTGGCCAATCCTGATCCACGAGAGCCCCCATCCAGCATGTTTTAGACGTTACCCTGCTTCACCACGCCTGATTCAAATAAATGGTCGTCATCAGCTTGTCATTAAGGTCTGCACAACTCTGTTGAGGACACAGCTACTTGTATCGCGGTGTGCTGAAGTAGGGAAACATCTAACACATGCTGGATAAGGGCTCTCGAGGACCAGGATCGGCCACCCCTGATCTAGAGTGTGAAGGAATGTTCAAGCAGAGCATCTGGCTGAGCTTGGGTGCACATCTGATCCGCATTATTAATCAGCTGCTGCAGTTTTGAAACTGGTCCTGAGAGACGGCCTGTTGTACCGAGAAGTGGTACAGCTTTGAGACGTTTTTATGTTACGGTCACTCATTTGTGTTTAGCTTGGTAAAGTTGTCGTTGTTTCTATTTCCAACCGGCATCCATCTGCTAATCAGACTTCCTGGTTTTCATTTCCGTGTATGTTTGCTTGTTCATCTCACTTGTTTTTCCCAAAGGTTTCATTCCTGTTTCACACTGTTAGTATTTTGAATTGGTTTTATGTTTAAACATTTTAAGTTTCCTTATTCTAGCTTTTCAATTGTTTAATTGACTAAAGTTATTTTTGATCTTTGTATTCTTTTCCAAGTTAGTACAGTAAACGCAGTGCTAATAAAGCCTAACAGTGAGTGATTCAAACCTCGTTGAAGACTTGGATAAAACGTTTTGTTTAGGAGATTTTAGTTGTGAAGATATTTCATCTTTCAGCAGATGCAGTTCCACCACTCTGGAACATGCTCAAACTGGAATTACAAACAGAAAGTTTGTAATAAATCCTCACATACTGCAAAAAGCAAATGTCATGTCAGCATCGGGTGTTTTGTTGGTAAGTCAAAGGGGCAGTATTTTTCAAAACTGCAATAGGAAATACTCTTGTAGTGATGTAGCAGACAAAAAGAAGAGTTATTTCCCCACCTAACTCAACACAGGTTAAATGACAAATCCTAATGCTTTGAATCCACAAGTTCCTGTCCTGTGAACTTGTGGCCAGTGGCCTCCCTAAACATCCCTGACTGGGCGGGATCCACTTACAGCAGGCTTGCTTTGCAACGTAAGCCGTTGATAGGTCATTGTCTTGTGTTTGTACAAATAAAGAGGGCAACAGTGGCTGGAGAAATGTAAATGAACCTGCCACAATGAAAGAGTTCTGGACATCGATCATCAGGGTTTATATAACAAGAATGTTGATGGAAATGCAGTTGAGTTTTGTCTTTTTAAGTTTTGCACCGAAACGGCAGCGGACATGCAGTTAGTGATAATGGTCATTCTTTGTGTTGCTAAATAAAGTCGCTTGTGCAAGTCTCAGTAATTAAGGTTTGTCTGTCGGGGTGTTTTTTTTTTTTTTTTTTTTGGTGCAGGCATGAAGAATCATCTGAAGCCTCATCCACTGCGTTGTTTAAACCTTGACAAAGGAATTATGTGGTCAAGAAAACAAATCTCCCAAAATTAGCACAGAGAGCCCTTTAACAGTTTAAAGTATAACGTTGCATTTATGACGATCCCTTTAAAAAAAATGTGAAATTGAAGCCTGGTTTTCATGCGCACTGTTTTGATCTTGACATGCTGAGTCTATCATCCGTTTACTCCTCTTGGATTCACTTATCCAGCCTTTAAAGCCTCTGAGACAAACATGAGGGTTAGTCGCAGAGAACGAAGCGGCAGGAATTTTAGCATCACCCTCTGCCACAGCCAGCGTGTCTCTGTCTCCTTCACTTTGTCTAAACATTGCGGCGTGAGGTGGCCAAGGCTTCAAGCCTTGGAGACATGCGGGGGAGACAGACGGAGGGAGCGCTGTCGAAACGGACTGAGACAAAGCCTGCGGTGAGAGGGGGAGACTCAGGTGGAGGAAAGAGAAGGACCAGATCCAAACAACGCTGTGTTGGAGATGGAAACTGTGGGTTGGCTGGCAGCTGCCTCCAACAGATTTGGCTCAAGGGGTATGACATTTTCATAGCTGGTTTTAAGCTCTTCCAAGTACCAAGCAGCTGCTTTTTCATCACATTAACAAGACATTAACACAGATCGTGCCTTCCAGTTTAATGCTAACTGCTGTAAGATTTATTCGCTGGGAGAATTTTCTTGGGTTTTCTGTTCGGCTGTAGCAGAAGCTTAAAAGGTTAGTTAATTACAGAGGTTGTTCTTCGTGACACAGCTTTAATGGAGACTTTAAATAATCTGTCATCTTGTCAGAGTGGAAAGAGCTTTATTTTTTTTTTTTTCCGGAAAACTGTCCTTAAACATGTTCTCGGTCTCTTAATAACTAAAAATGAGATCAAAGCAGTGTGAGAAGTTTAATCTTTGGATTTAATTATAAATTGCTGCATTTTACTTCATACATACCAGCCTATTTTTAAATCACAATAGTAAATAGCCGAGTATGCTCCAACCCACACTGAACAGGATAAAGCTGATATGGAAAATGAATGAATCCATTTCAAAGTGTTGATGCAATGTGGGCATCGCTACAGGCTTGAACGCTAAAGCAGACAAATGTTGCATCAGGTGATAATAAATGGATATTTCGTTTTTTTTCTTTGTTTTATTTTGGCAAAAGTCCACAGTACGCTATCCAACCACAACCTAAGAACACTTAATACAGTTCTGCTTAAAAACAAGAACTAACATGAGAATAAAAAAAGAATAAAAGCTGAGTTATAATTTTGTGCTACATCAATATGCCGGAGAATTTCAGAAATTAGACACTTCAGTAATAAATTGTAATTGTAATTGCATCCTAGACTGAAACAACCTGTCATGGGACTAAATATGATTCCTTAATACAACTGACAACATTAACATGTTTTAAGTTGCATCTATTTCTTATGTATCAACAAATCCAACTGTGAACAGTTTGTATGTGGAAATATTTGTTTCTCTCTCTCAATAGAAATTCATTCATTTTTGAGTACAGGGACCACTGATTTAATACTGGACTCTCAAATCTCTAGAAAAAAAAGGGTGCACTTTTGAATTGTCCAGCACATCCTTAACCTTGTCCCTCTAAGATAAACAACCAGCCAGACATCGAGTCAAAAATACGGAGGAAGAATTCAGAGAAACAGACGGTCTAAGCCTGGCTGTTGGACTGTAACATCTGCTCTCTCGTTGGGCACGCAGACACACACATTCACACACATGCAGACCCCTCCTCCTCCCAGACCTTTTAACCCCAGTAATCTGATTATTGCAGTGTCCCTACAGAGTGAGGATGCTGCTGACACACAGCAATGTGCGTGTTTGTGAGGTATTGTTGTTTTTATGACCATATTATCATGATTCTATGTCACACTGTCATCTGCAGCAGTATGTGGCTTGATTTAACGATTTACGTTGTTTTTACATGCTTCAAATATGCACCACCCAAAAAGAAAAATATTTTTTATTCCAATTTGTGAATTCCTTTATTATTTACTCTTATTTTTACAAATTACATACTTTATGTAAATTTGTTATGCTCTAATTGTATGTATAGAGTACTTATTGTTTTTATTTTTATGTCTAAGTCTACAAATCAAAGGAATTTTATGTTTTTGAGAGAAGTTTGTGCATTCTTATTTAAGACAGAAGTCGTTTTAAGGATGCAGTGAGATGGTTTACCTCCTCATGGCTGGCTGACCTGACATGAGCTGATGGCTTGTTGTTGGTTCAACCACATGGGGTTTCCCTGTGACAGCTGCAGGGGTCCTGCATTTGCATCAATATTTATGGACTTTATGGAACAGCACTTTTTTTTTAGAAAACTATTTTTATCACATGAAGCATGTCTTATCTGTGTGGATTAAAAAGAGACAATGTTTTGGAGTTTTTGGAGTCACCACCGCCCACTTCAGTTGTGGCATCTAACTGGTCTAATTAACTGCTTCCTACCATGCATAAGTAGAGATATTGGGAGTGATAAACATAACATAACGTCTTCTGCAGGATTAAAGCCTGCCTGAGAGCAACCAGTTCTTTCACAAATAGTTGTAAAAACAGTCTGCAGGACTAGGTGCTTGATTTTTTTATACACCTGTGGCCATGGAAGAGACTGGAACCAGATTCTGATTATTTGGATGAGTGAGCGAATACTTTTGGCAATATAGTGTATATAAATGTGTATACATAAAAATGTCTTTAAGGACACAAGCTAGTGCAATGCCACTCTGACATAAATTATTGTGGTGAAAGAGGTGGTAACTCAACATTATGTGTATTGTTAACAGGGCAGTACAGTTAGGATGGGGGTGCAGTGAAGTATTTAATATAGACATTTAGGATCTTCGGCTGCCCTGTGCCGCTGTCGGGGCACCGTGATCTGCTGCGTACACAGAAGCCACAATTTCAGAGCCCTTGCACCCACCATCACAGCTGAGTACCGTTTCCTCCGGGCAGGTCCAAAACAGCCAGACTCAACATTCACTTCCACCTCACACTCCTGGCTTTGTAAAATATGGGCTAAATACTCATCTTTACATAGCATATGACTGATTTAGACTTAAACCAGATTTGTTCTGCCTGCAACAGAGTGAAAATGATGCCCTCAAACAATAGTCAATATATTCATTTTCAATACACATGGTATGTTAAAGGAAAATGTATTTATAGAGATTTTTTCTGCATCCATATCTACAAAGACTGCTGAAGAGAAGATTATCACAATTCACATCACTGAGATCAGCAACGACACCAGGAAATAGTGAAATGTGACAGCTGGAGGTGAGGATTTCTCTCAAGCAGGTTGACCTTCACTCCGAGGATTAGTTGGTCAGTTCAAGACAATGTGCAGGAGCTGCTTTTTTCACGTAGGTGGATATTTAATCAAACCATTCGATGATGAATGTGCTGCCAGCGAAACAGGGAGCAAGATTCTCAGCATCTGCTGCCATATCCTTTTGTTTTTCATAAATAAAAACAAAACTACTGGTACTTCTGAAATGAAAGGTGATCATGCTGGTCATAAATTTAAAAAAGTAATAAAATGTGTAAAACTAAATGTATTTCTCTCCTTCATCTGCTGCTAAATTAAGGGGCTGTATCTCAAACTGTAGTCACTTTAAAACGTCATAACTAGGGTAAAGTGAAGGTAGGAGTTGTATTCATGTGTGTATGTTTCAGCTTTTCATCAGCAGTCATCAAATCAATCCATCACTGCCCCCCCAACCCCCCACCCCCTGCAAATTTAATATACACTCGCATCCGGTACAGCAGTCCAGCTTCGAGGGGGGGGGTTAAAATGGTGACCCCGTCAGTCCTATCAGCCACAGGTCTGACAGCTTGACAAGTTGAACTCATTACAAATGATTACTTCCTTAGTTGTCACTGAGGTCCTTTCTGGTCATTCTGGACAGCGTGCTGAGTGAATTAACTTTGTTTTCATTATAACATTACAAATGATTTTTTTTCACCTCCCCTTGAGATGCTGGAACTGCAGCCTTCATATCGTCTGCTTCTGTTGATGCAAGGGCTTGAAGGTGAACCCACTCTGACCTGATGTGAAGCATGATCGTTCAATACATTCTGACCAAAAAATACAAAATTGACGCAAAATTGTGCTGATCCATGCCAGTTCTAAAAATGTGCCTCTTTTTCTTGCTCCACATGGTACAATTTTCTGAGGGAACATTAGGAGAGGAAAAGTAGGAGACGTGGTTCAGCTGACAAATATGTTTTGTCTGTTAAGCCAAAGGGATAGTTGTCTGTCAGTAATCCAGGAAAATAATGATTGAGACTCAGCTCCTCTGTCATCAAAACAAAAAGATACCACAGAAAGCACTTGGTGTTTGTCTTTCTGTGTGTTTGCTTAAGTTTGTTTAAACCTTTAACTACAGATATGTTTTAATAAAAGCTTAAATAATTTATTACACAAAATGTATCTCACCTTACACACTGATTTTTTAAATGGGCCTTAATCAGGGTGCGACTCCTAAATTAAAAGCAGCCCGTTTTTATTGTGCATTGCACACAGACATGCACGCAGACATGCACACAGACATGTACACAGACATGTACACAGACATGCACACAGACATGCACACAGACATGTACACAGACATGTACACAGTCCCACACACACATAACAGCTGCTGGCTGTTAGCCTGCGGCCATATTATCTTCTGAGGGAGTTCAGTCACGTGATCAGCATCTGCGTTTACGTCGCTCCGAGACTGGGCACAGCCGCTGCATGTGAGAGAATCCACTCTGTCACAGCGAGGCTGCAGACACAGCACCCCGAGGCATTTATGATCATTTCTGGGGACTTCAGCGATGCAACTTTGGACTCTACTCGGACTGTTTTCCACCAGGTTGAAGACAGTCCTACAAAAACCAACAGGACAACTGACCGTTCTGCTGTATGCTAATGTGGGCCAGAGCCACAGCCCTCCCCCACTGGGGAAGTCTGTCCACAACCTGGTTCACCTACAGCCACCAGGCACCCCCAAGCAGCCTATAACAAGTCGCTCTATAAGGAGGTGGTCCCCTGAGAGAGCGTTTCAACACCACAGACTGGGTTGTGCTGATCAACCAGCATGATGAGGACATAGAGGGGCTGACACACTGTCTGACGGATTACCTAAACGTCTGCACAGATGTGTTAATGTCTGCTGTTACCCTGATAACAAGCATGGGGTAACGCGCAAAGTCAAAGCAGTCCTCAACAAGAAGAAGGCTGCCTTCAGGAGCAGAGACAGGGGGGCCATGAAGGCAGCACAGCAGGAGGTGAAGCACCACTTGAGGGAAGCTAAGGACAGCTACAGGAGAAAGGTGGAGCAGGAGCTGAAGGAGAACACTCTGAGGGAGGTCTATGGAAGGTGTGAGGGCCAGGTCATAACACAAAGACCAGAGCCGTGGGGGGGGGGGGGGGGGGGGGGGGGGGGTAGGTGCAGTGAAGAGGCTGAATGAACTGGATGACTTTTTCAACAGGTTCAACCAGCCCGTGCCCCCCACCAGCCATCCGTATGGGGAGACACAAGGCAGGATGTACTTCCTAAGGAGCAAACTGCTGTGGATGTTTCACCAGTCTGTGGTTGCCAGTTTCCAGGCACTTCCAGGAAGGATGCATCCAGACTGGATAAAGTGATCATCATGAAGCTGGACCCTCTGGTGACGGTGGCAAGGACACAGAACCAACACTCTGCCCACCGACATCAGAAACCAGAGGAACCAGAGTTCGGTGAGAGACTGCTCCGTCCCAAGTGCAGGACTAACAGGCTAAAGAGCTCCTTTGTCCCTCAGGCCATCAGGTTGTACAACTATTCACTAACATGTAGCCACTATCCACCTCATCAAAATAATATAATATATAGTTGGTGTTGCTTTTTCTCAACACAATACTTATTTATCTATCGAAATGGTTGTTATATGTGCAATAATCTGTTAAACACAGTGTAAAGACTTACTTTAATTTAATTTTACTAAATAACTTATCCACTGTTCACTTCTATGTTCTTCAAGAGTGTATATTTTGTTATCCAATCTTGTTATCCAAACCTTTGCAGCATAAGCTGCCGGAGACTGAATTTCTCAGAGGGAGTCATCCCAAAGGGATCAATAAAGTTGAGTCTAAGTCTATCATGCTGTTTCTGTTCTGTAACTCTTGGCCTCTTTGTTAAATCACAGCTCCATGTGATTTCAGTTGCTTCTAGAGGCCACTGAAATCCCCTCTCGTGCCTCGTCAGTAAGTCGCCCGTGAAACGTTAAAACATAAGCGGTTGAGTCAACAAGAGTCAGCTCCCCTTTTGAACAAGGACAGGAGTCAAATGTTCTCTTTTATTTATTACAGTATATAAATACATCTCTTGATGAATGTGCATCAATGTTAAATAAAAGAAAGAAGAAGATTCAGCTTTCAGCATACTTGTGGTGTCCAGGTGGTTTTAGTGTGAATCACCTGAACAACGTGTTTGCTGCGACACTGCAGTCATGTCCGTCTTCGAATGTAGTCGTGGGCTGAACGTAAATGCTTTAGCTTAGGTCATTTAAAACTTCTATTCTGATAATAACCCTAACTATGTAACTATGTATAACAAAAATTAAAAAAAATGACACTTTGAAGTGAAAATTTCCACGTCAAATGTGGACTCTCTTTGCCTATTAAATGCGATGCGTCAGTCATTTTGGACGCGCAGCGGCAACGTGTTTCCTCTTGTAATTAAGGTTTCTGAAGTGTAGTTTTCAAGCCACATTTTTGGGCCTGTGGTTTCCATGCTGGCAGGATCTGACTGAACAACCCCTGGCAATCCAAAATTGAGAAAAAGTGTGGAACTAACAAAAGTGGCATTCAGCTGGAACATACCTAACTTTAACTAACTGTCACTTAACCCGTGATACCAACTAACATCAACTTCATTCTTCATTATTCAGAGTTCGATGTCGCTGTCATTCAAAAACACAATGATTATGCATAAATGTGTGACTTGATGTTACCTGATCAGCTACATGAAAACCATTTTTGGGACTATTTCACTATTTCACATGTAAACAAAATTACATTTCTTATATTTCAGAAAAGAAACAATAACTATAAAACCTTGCTGGTGCAACAAAAGCTGAGTTATGGTCTATTTTTCAGAACAGCAGCAATGATATGTGGAAACTGGACATTTATCTGTGTAAAGGATCATTTCATAAAAGAACTCGTCTTAGGCTGTCAACGATGCCTCTGAGAGCACAGCAGGGAGAAGGTTGACCTCTTGGTCTCTGCAGCAGGAGTCAGACAGGCAGCCAGGCAAGAAAAAACTAATCAATCAGGAGCTTTAAGAGGATGGGTTAAGTGTGTTTATGTGCACTTCAGGAGCTTCATCCTGTTGTCAGTCACAGTGAAGGTGTGCATGTGCACGCCTGATTGTAAACATGCTCTGAAGATATGTTTTTTTTTGTGCATTTACTCGTGGTGTTTGTGTGCTGTGTGGCCGACGCGTCAGTCAGCACTTGCATTTAAAGCGTCGGCAGGCCGCTGTGTGCGAGCCGCTATCGCTACCAGCTGAACCCTATCAGCCCAGCAGGGGTGAAAGGTGAAGAGGTCAAACCTGCATTCCAACAGAGGTCAGGATTACTGGATGCTGAACTCATAATGAAAAAACCGCCTCAGGGGAAAGTTATATTTTCATCCTATTTGAGTTATACCTTATATTTTCGAAAGTATGAGCTCTCTTTAGTGCAACTCTGCAATTGAAACAGCAAACACAAATTTCCTCTCCTGATAATAAAGATCAGGGACAACCACAATTGGTGAGGTGAGACGGCAGCGACCAGCAGCGTAGGCTGAGGATCAATGAGGCTCACATGAGTGCAAAAACCACAGTCTTCAAATTCCACGTTGTCAGTAAAAGCTCCGGTTCGATCTTAAATATTGGCAGAGTAAAAGATCTGTGTTTGCTTGTAAAAATCATTTATCATATTAAAAAAAACACTGAGAAGAAGCAGAACGGATCACATACATTTTAAGTAGAAGTCCAGGTCTGCATGATAGACCACAGTGAGTTAAAACATTCCTTTTGATCAACTTTTGTGGGTTTTGGAATAAAACATACAAATACCACATTGCTAAACAAGCAATGGGCTGACAAAACATTCCCAGTGAGGAGATGAAGGAGCTGTATGGCTGCTTGAGCCTTGCAGCAGGAGAGAAGCTGATCTGATGACAAAGGAGCGGCTCGGTTGTAATTTGTCCCACTGTGGCCTCACTAACGCTGTAAAAACAGGAAAAATTCCCGGTCTGGATTTTATTATAAGGCAGGGAAAAGTGTGCGGTCATTGCGTACGTCTTAATAAGACTAAATGACACACCTTGGCTTTACGGTGCCAAAAATAAACCAAGATCTGGACCAAAGCTTCAGTGTTGGACTTTTACCATTTCCTCGCCACAATTGACCCGCTTGAATTCGAGAACACACGCACCAGCCATGTCACTAACTAACCGAGAAATCACTTGCAAATTTGCATAGACGTCTGTGTCAGAAGTGCATAGAAATGCTTCCCATTCTCCTTCCAGGGAACGTCTGTTGATATTTTCAACAAGGCTGCAGAACCGCTGTGGAGCAGTGAGCATGGATATCTTTGTTTTTTTTTTTCTCTTTTCAGAGCCTTCAGTCACATGCTCTGCCAAAACAAAGTGGTAGACAATCTTGGAGCTGCAGCTGGGACTCAAATGTAGATAGTACTTTGGGCCTGACGCCCTGAAACACAACCATTCTGCTGCACATCTGTGAACATGTAAGAATATTTGCCTTCTGTAAAGAGGAAACGACCCTCCCCCTGACTGATGCCCTCCTCTTACTCTAAGTTAACGTTAATATTTTAATGAGACCATCCTGTGAAACATTTTTCATGGTCAAAGGACGGCTTATGAGCGCTGCAACCTATACACAGCTGGAGCGTCCGGTAATGAGGAGTGATAATGTTCCTACTAATGCTCAACAGAATCCTGCTACAATTTGGACATGAACTAAATCTGAAAAACTGTGGTGAAAAAAGGCTTGAATATTAACAGATAAAGCTTGGACCGTAATAATTAAAAACATGCTTAACTCAATGCAATCAGAAGTGCTTCTAATTTCTTTTTACGTTACTTATTTGGTGCACATTTTACTTGGGAGAGCAACTGCTGAGATCGATCACACTGAAGGAAAAGTAATATGTTAAGACAGTTCTGACGTGGTTCCAGACTCCAGACTGGGTAGTCTGGCTAATTTTAGACTCCAACCAGTAACAGAAACATAACAATCTGAGACAGCAAAACTGCAAAACTGAAAAAAAAAAAAAAAAAAAAGATTTTTTACGTGGAATTACATGAATCAAATCATATTATTTTGAGACATTTGAAAAGAGTACTCACATTAAGCGGACACAGTTGTCGCGAGGACTACTCAGACCTCGCAGTACTGGAATGACCTGCATACTTTATTGGAGAGTATGCAAAAGGAAAAAATCCCATGTCCCACAGGGGACCCCGTAGAAATGCTAGAAATAAGACTAAGTAAAAAGATATACGTCTAAAATGTATTATTTTAAAAGTTAAAAATGGTACTCCTCATAACAGGATGAAGGTGCTTTATCTGATGTTGTTATTAAAGGACTGGGTGAACAAATGTAGTAACTTCTCTAAATTCCTGACTCAAGTTTCCTTGAAACAGAAAACCTTTGGCTGAAAGACTGGAAATGTATCACAGAGACAGAAATGCGGACGCAAACAAGAAGTCACGTGACCTGCGGTACATCTCTGCTCATCATGGGTTGACTTACACAAGAACATGGGTTGAAATACACAAGAAATAAGAGATATCACCTTTGAAGTTTGCACCTTGTTTCCTGACACACTAGTCCAACTCCTACCCTCCTGCTGGGGTCGTTACCAGCCAAACTATAACGCAATAATCAGCCATAACATGAAAACACTGCTAAAATTGCATAGCTCTCCTTCATGCCTCAAAAAAGTCCTGACCAGTCATGTTCAGACCCTTTAAGGATCTTAATCATAAATGTGAAGCGGCTGCAGAACGTTATGGCATCAGTTATCATCAGAAAGATTTGGTCCTGGCCGAGGCTAGCTCAGTATACTTCCATCTTTTTTTTTTTTTTTTTTTCATGTTACTGGAGCCGGTCCTGAGCACGTTTTGTGATTACTTGCAGTGCATTGACCTGATGGGTAGGAGTCCGTCCTCCATCCTCAGGTGGGTGGCGCATGGTTGTTTCTCACCAGAACCAGCGTTATTCACTTCATCAATAAGAGGTTTTTATGTTGTGGCTGAGGAGTTTATGAAGAAATTTAACACACTTGATCACTTTACATCCTGAAGCTGTTTCACTAACATCTGCTGCTGCACTGGCCGGATTTCAAGAACGCACTGTGAAGTTTTCCCCCGCTGTTCAGTAATCAGGACACCCTCCCCACTTTAACTATGCTTTGCTGTTAACATGTTAATCTGATCAAACACTGCCTAATTTTAACTCACAGAGGATATTTCATACTATTATAAATAAGCGTGAATGATTGATTTTGCAAAATTAGATGATTAGGATAGATTTTAAAGGTCTATGCTTTAATTAATGCAGTTTTTTTAAGGACCATGTGTGGTGACAAATCAGTCCAGTAATGTACAGTAAAGGTCAATGATGATCAATAGTTGCAGTCCTTGTCCTGACTGCTCTGCTTATAAAAGCGATTTCAAAGTGGGATGTGAATACCTGCTTCAGACGTGCAGTAAGAAGACAAAGCGCATAAAACGAGAAGGGCCTTAATATTATTAACGTACTTTGAGCCACATTCCCTTATTTGGACGAGATTCCTATCAGTTGTCTTCCGTAATCCTGCCAAGACACTTTCAAGATGTAATGTAGATGTGTTATTTATTGGTAATCTACCATAACCTCATCTTTGATTACTGATCAGCTTTTACAGGTTTTATACATTAATCCACATTGTTATCTTCATGCATTCCTTTTATAAATGTGCAAATCCAAAACAAAATAAATATACATTATCATAGCACTTATGTATACTTGTTTTAGCTATGGATTCAAATCACCTAATTACTGTAAACTATTTAAATATTATACAACTTAATGACATGACAATAAGATTTATAGAAAAAGATGAAAAGTTCTCTCGTCTATAGTAAAATGTGACTGGAGACACCATCCTCACTAACACGAGGAGGCTGCGGAGGTATTTTCATGTTATGAAGGGGGCAGATTGGCATTAGATCTGTATTTCTGTGTCTTTTTTCTCTTATAGCAACATATAATCTGGTCCAAAAGCACCAATACGAGAGCAAATAAACATGTTTTTCTATATTAATGTTGCAGAACACAAAATAATCTTTCAGGGGCAGAACACTTTTTTTTTTTAAATTTTAAATAAAATTGCTTATAATTTTCCACACCATGCATGTGAGTGTTGGATAAGCTTAGTGGTATCTGTACATTATTTAATTAAGTTTTATTGGAATGAAAATAAGAGAAAACGGTTAACTGAGAGAATCGTCTGAGTGATTAGGCCACACAGACCTCTCAGGTCTAAGGGATTTTAGCAGATCACACACACACCATGTGGTAAATTATTTGAAATTAGACATAAAAGACTAGGTTATCTAGAGTTACTTTTTTTTTCTCAGTAGAAATATTATCTGAAGACATGTTTTTCTCTGGGTACAAGTTTGCCTTGTAAAAAATTGTATTGATTGTTTTTATCGTTATAATTTGGGTTCTGGGAAGCTTTCAGGTATACTCAAGACTGGAAGGTGGCAAAGTGAGAAACAAACATCTCAGCTTCTTCAGGAGTGAAGTTTTAAAGTGACGTGAACGTGGCATTTTATCTTAAACGCTTAGTATAGCTGGGCTGACACTGAAAATAGACATTTTATGGTTGTTTTCCATAAGTTAACATGAGGGTCAAGATAACGCAGAGATACGGTACAAAAGCTCCCTCTTCGCCATGTCTCCTTTTAAAGTTCTGCTCAAGGCAGCCGTTTATGGGGGGGGGTTGGAGACTCCACTACTCAGCAGGCCATTTTTAAACTGGTGTGAAGATTTTCCACCACGTATTTCCAGGGAAAGCAAATGCAGGATGATGTGAAGTGGTGATGGTTAATGAAACAAGCATGTGTACAATTAAAATTTTATATTTTTAAGCAAAAAAGAAAAAAAAAAAAAAAAAAAAAAGAAAAAGAAAAAAAAAAAGAAAAAAAAAAAAAAAAAAAAAAAGAATGGTTCTGGTCTTCTCTGTGTCCCCAGAATCAGAACCAAACAACTTGGAAGGAACTCTCGCGAGATGAACCTGTGATCGCGAGACCAAACGAGACCTAGTGCGACATCAAACATGATAGCCGGTTACTGTTAGATTCAAACTCTTAAACAAATTTAACAAGTGTCTTTTTCGAAAATATAATTTCATTAAATAATATCCGAGCGGATACTGGATTACTTCACCCTGGAAGAACTTGAAAACTTTATCGACGCGTTCTACAACACGTTTTGTGCCGCGGAGGACGCCGAGTCAGCGAGCCACATGGAGAAAATCAAGCCCACGCCAAGTAAGAGGACCAGACAGTCCGAGTCCACACACAGCTCTCCGAGACACTCATCCAGCTCAGAGGTGAGTGACATTCTCGTTTCAATTAATGAAAAACTGTCCGGACTGGACACTAGGATGGCGCTTGTCGAGTTACTGCATAAAGAATTCCAGCAGCTACGCGAAAGTCTGGAATTCAGCCAAAACCAAATTGCTGCGCTGACTACAGAAAACATTTCTCTCCGAGAATCCGTGACATCAATGTCATCCCAGCTGGCGGTAGTTACGAGAGAAAATAAAGAAATAAAAGAAGCGATGCTTGACTTACAATCGCGCAGCATGAGGGACAATCTGGTGTTTTCTGGAATCCCGGAGCAAACAAGAGAGGACAACCCTGAGCAG
>CM026200.1:23074739-23357179 GCA_014839995.1 Xenentodon cancila
CCCTTGCGGAGGTGATTTGACATGGAAGGGGAGGTGGGACCGGTGGGCCGCCTTCTCCTCTGTCCTGCTCTGCTGGGTGGGTTGGCTGCAGCCGCCTCTTGAGGGGGGGGCATGGGTTGGCCTGGGGGCGGGGGGGCAGGGGGGCGATGACCGGTGACGATGGGAACCAACAAGGGCTTTGTAAGAATAATTACTTTAGTAAAGTTAAAAATAACTATTCAAAGGAAGGAGGTATGTAAATGATTTGTTGTTGTCATTTTTTATTGTGATTATTATCATATTTTTGTATATGTAGTATTTATGTGCACAAAGAATTATGAGTATGTAGGTATTACCATATATATATATGGGTTTCCATGTTGTCGGTGTGCATGTACATGTGTGTGTGTGTGGTACGTGTGTGCGCATTTACACGAGTGTGTGTGTGTGTGTGTGTGTGGGGGGGGGGGGGGGTAGGGTGTGCGTACACGTGTGTATGTGGGTGTATGTGTGTGTGTGTGTGTGGGGGGGGGGGGGGGGGGGTAGGGTGTGCGTACTCGGGTGTATGTGGGTGTGTGTGTGTGTGTGTGTGTGTGTGTGGGGGGAGGTAGGATGTGCGTACACGTGGGTATGTGGGTGTGTGTGTGTGTATGTGTGTGTGGGGGGGGGGGGGGCTGCGTACACGTGTATGTATGTGTGGGTGTGCGTGTGCATGTACGTGTGTGTGTGTGTGCGTGTGCATGTGCATGTACGTGTGTGTGTGTGCGTGTGCAGGTACACGTGTGTGTGTGTGTGTGTGTGTGCGTGAGAGTACACGTGTGTGTGTGTGGGTATATGTGTCTGTGCACGTGCGTGTGTGTGTGTGCATGTGTGTGTACATACACATGTGGACGTGGGTGTGGGTGAGTGCAAACACATGTGGAGGTGTGTGTGTGTGTGTGTGTGTGTGTGTGTGTGTGTGTGTGTGTGTGCATGGGAGTACACATGTGGAGGTGTGTGTGTGCGTGTGTGGGTGTGTGTGTACATGTGCGGATGTGTATATGTGGGTATGTATGTGTGTTTGTATGTATGCATATATATAGATATATATAAGTATGCACTAGGTGTTTATATGTTGCTGTGTATATGTAGATGCATTTCTATATGTGTATTAATTAATGTATAGGTATATATATATATATATATATATGGACAAATACAGGATATATGTATATGCACATGAAACTAAAAAGCACAGGTGCACATGATTGTATTAGAGTATATTAATATGTATGAATAACTACTTACTGATGCACATGTATCTTACATACATAATGCTTCGAGGTCAACACACGGGTCATTGCTGGGTGTATGTATACGGGTGTGTGTGTGTGTGTGTGTGTGCATTGTGCATTGAGGTACAAATTGAGTTGCTCTGTTTACAATGTATAAAGAATATGTACTAGATAACAGCATACATGTCCACATATGTATGTGTATGTATGTATGTAGGTATTATATATGACTATTCAATACTGCGTCCAACACCCCCCCAACGCTCAAACGATCAGAAATGTGATTGTAAATATGAAACTCCTCCTCCTTTTTTCCTCTATTTTCCTCTATCTTCTTTTTCTTTTCTTTTTTTTTTTTTTTTTTCTCTTTTTTTTTTTGCTTATAACGACTGATTGTCTTGTGTCCACCTTTTACCCCTTAAACAACACATTATAAACTTCTTGACAAATATTACAACATAGACACCAAACTGCACCACCACTGTCTTGTCTCTTTCTTCTGCTCTCTCTCTCTCCACTTTCCACACCCGGTGACTATAGCCCTCCTCTGCAGAACATTTACACCCCTCTCTCCGACTCTCCCTTTACTTTTATCTTGTTTGATTTCTCCAGGGATCAATAAAAATATAAGTTTGACTGTTATGAGGGCTGGTGAAGGTAGCACACTTGCACACACTCACCCACACACACAAAACACCCTTGGTTACCAGATTAAAATGCATATATACAACTCCGGTTATACCAACATGGTATCAACCATAAATATATATGCAAACAAGGGTAAAAAAAAAAAAAAAAAAAAAAAAAAAAAAAAAAAAAAAAAAAAAAAAAAAAAAAAAAAAAAAATCATGGGTTGACTGATAGACTGTGACCTAATAGTGGTTGTGAAGGTCTGGGTGTACGTGGCTCGCTTTACAGCGGATTTAATGAAAATAAAGACATAAAAAATCACAGTTTACGTGCGCGCAGTGTAAGGGTTGAGAAGGTGGTTTGCTTGCCAGTTAGTAAACAGACCACTTGGGGCACAATAGATTTTATTTCGTTTTTCTAATTAACTATGATATCAGTCAGTGATTGCGAAACCTGCGGTTCTTCTGTTCTGATGAACTGAAAGAGGAACTAGGAAAGACCTTCCAGGAGGCAGGAGTTTATAGGAGAAAATGAAAAGCATTTAGTCATTACTGTGTTGTTTCACACAGTCATAAAAAGAAAGAATTTGGCAATCATTTTTATAAGAAGCTGACTGGCCTTAAGTGTTTTGCTTTGTTTTTTTGTGCTTCTGGTAAACACACAATTGGTAAATGTCAATAAGCACTGAGGGTTTTTTTTTTTTCTTTAATTTAAAAAAAAATGACATCTTCCCTGGCTGGTGTTGGTCATTCATGGGGCATCATTTGTTATTGTTTTGGATGCTCTGATGAAGACATTTGACCACAACAACAGTTTTTCCCTGAAGCTCCTCCAGAAAACAAAGAAGAAGATCTTAAAGTTCACTGAACATCTGTACTTATCGCTCCACTTCTCATTGGAAATCTTTGTCCTCTCGTGGACTGCAGGTAGCCTTTCTGTTTTAGATTATTGTTATTTTAAGGAAGTGTTATATTTTTCATTAGAACGGGCTATCTTTGCTGCCAGGAAGTCACAACAAATATCATCTCTACAACAAACAAAGTGGCACTTTCATGATCAGGAGATCAGGAGAGAAAGAGAAAGTTTGTTGTTGTGCGATTAATGAGTGTTTTACATATAAATGAGTTTTTGGGTATAAAAGGAACATAAAGAGAGGTTTTGTCATCCTTAAAAAAGACACACACACGCGCACGCACACGCGCACACGCACACACACACACACACACACACACACACACACACACACACACACACACACCTCGAAGCACATGCAAGCCCTCGCAGGAGTCATTAAATCCTTTGTTGCCATAGCAGAGTTTCAGCTGCCTCGGATGAGAAATACCAGCATCTCATAATGAGCCCGGGGCTAAAATTAGGCCCGAGCAGCTTCTCGTGTTGTTGTCATCCTTTTTCTAACTTTCTATTTCCCACCAAACATCTTGTCTTCTCCTCATATCAACAAGAAGCACTTCAAAAGATAAACTTCTTAAAGTAAAGTTCTTGAAACCAGATAAAATGGCTCAATGTGTGACTTTCAACATATGATAAACGAAAAAAAAAACACATTATAAGTATCATAAGAGAATCCTTAAGGAATCCGTAAGGAAAATCTTATCATACACTTTCCATTTAGCCTAATGACTGCAGGAAATGCCCGACATGACGTGATTATACTTGTTTTTTAAATGTTTAATTTATTACGTATTGTTTTCTTTCCTTTTCAAGTTTTCCTTTTGCTCTGTAAGGCACTTTGAGTTGTACTCATATTGTAAAAGTGCTACATAAATTAGTTTTTAAGAGGTTATCACCATTACCATGAAATACATAATTCCTGTCAACCAAAGGACCAGCATCTGACTCATACTCCAGGTCAGCCAGAGGAAAAGATCTGAAAATACCCTCATCTTTTTAAGTCAGCATGTCATGACTTCAAAGTGAGACCAAACTCATTTTATTCAGAAACACTGAGATCATGCATATCTGTGATTTCAACAAAGGTACATTTCCGTAATTTCATCCAGGCAGCTGCAGGCGTCTGCCTTAAACAAACACGGGTGGTAAACAGTTGTTTCATTAATCTCTTTTGTACTTTCTGCAGCAGAACTGCAGCCTATCTCATCGCAAAAGCTATCAGTGTCTTCTGACGTCTTCCTGTCAGGAGAACAATTAGGCCACAAGATTTATCTGCTGCAGCAGCCTCTAACCTAAAACACGACTCGTATCTGCAGCCACTGAGCTCAGTGTCTCCGCAGCCTCGAGCCTCATCCGAACAGTGACATTTTGATCAGAGTGGCAGAGATAAGAGCAAGTGTTGTCTGGTCAAGATTAGGGCGATGATTGCAGGCACAAATGGTTTTATGATACCAGTGTGAGGCTGCTGTGAAACAGGAAGCACACAGAGCGTTCAATTTCACACTGCCATGTGCTGTTGTTTCAGTTTTGCATCATTGCATTATTAAGATAAATCCCTGAAATAGATTACAATGTTAATTAGAGTAAAATGAAACAAAAGAAAAATAACATACACGTAATTTACTTTTGGCAAGGAAATTTGAAAACTGTATCATAAATTTGATTACATGCAAAAAGACTAGTTGTAATTACCGTTTTAATTATAAGCAGCTTATTTACCTTTGATTCTTGGCAGTGTTGAACACTTTTAGGGAAGTTAGGAATTGTCAGGAAATTATGACCGCTTTGCTTCATTTTTTATGATCATAGTACCGCCATGTAAAGTCTGTGCACTTTGATGTGGTGTCAGGGTAGTGTTTAGAGGTTTTAATCATATCTGCATCCTAAAGCTGACCTGAATCCTTCATGGCTATAAAATGTCTTTTTCCTGCTGCATTCCACCACACTTTCCTGCATGTAATAAAATATGTCATGATCCAGAGTTCCCTTATTTTATACCTAATATTTTCCCTTCGTAATCGATCCTGCAGATTTCCTATCCCAGATAGATTTACTAAGGTTCACAGATGAATCACTTTCTCCATTGTGTCAGAGGTCTTTCGTCTTTTTTGAGCCTGTTTTTGACTGCTGTGCCACTCGTTTCCTTTTACATTACGCCACATAACTTTTACACTGGATTACTCTTCAAAGCACATAATAATAACAATCTAATCTCCAAATTATTTCATGGATACCATCAGAGTACACGCTGCATCTCTGTGCACACACACATGCACACGTTTATTCATGCAGTTTAACAACATGGTGTAAAAGGACTCGTCCATCTCCTCAAATGCCTTGGATATCATCAGGAGAGGTACAGTTGCTGCAGAGCTCTCAGGACAGCCATGGATCAAGTCATGACGGCACGGCAGATGTGCTTTAAGGTGCTGCTATAGCAACACAGGGAGACCCTTTTGACATTCCTTTCTCACCTTTATTTCCATGGCATCTATGAAATGTTTGCAACTCTTTACTGCAGGGTAAACAAGAAGCCTTCTGCAAACTGAAGTGGAGAGGATATGTTTCTTCTGAATGTATCACCCGGTCTCTGCAGGAACTTTTGTTTATTTATATCCAACAAACAAACCGGCCCCTGGCTGATGGATGACAAAAAAAAAAAAAAAAGTCAAAAGACTCAATCTGGTTTTATTGAACATGCAAACGTCAAGTTCTTTTGCACTCTAGCTTTATCTTATATAAAGTATCTCTATACCGCAGACATTTATGCTCATAGCGAAAGATGTTTATCACTTAAAGTGCATGTCAGCAAACATGACAAACCAGCATCTGAAGAACATGCACTGCTCTGACAATGTAAAAAAAAAACAAAAAAAAAAACCCAGAAACAATGGTTAGTATGCTGCCAATAATAGATGTGATGGTAATTACATGCATAGATAAAATCTTGTTACAGGGTCAAGAATTTTATTTTGTACACTCAAAGAAAAAAGCCGACTTGAAATGCACAAAGATTAGAATGCTTATTGTTATTTAATCTTAGTTGCTCCCCATATTTTGTTTTGGATCTATATATAGCTTCTGTATACATTTTTATAATCCAAAATCAAATTCTAATGGCCTAGAATTATGGTTCGGAAGCAGGTCATTTGTTGTTGGACAGCCATTCATCCTATGTTTTGTGGCAGGACGTCAGTTTCCATTAAATAACGGTGCATTCCTGATATTTTGGCTCTCACTGTATCCAAAGACGTGGCAGCAGAGGGAGCTGCCCCTCACGCTGTTGTGGAAGATTCCAGAGGGGCGCCCAAGACCCACCAAATGCCCCTTTCATCAAAAACGTGATCCCTTCTTTTCCTTATATCCTTTCCTCCATCCTCTTAAGCATCCATCCTTTTCCTTACGCTCCCATACTTATGCTTCACCGGCTCCATCCCTGTTCCCCTTCGCCCTCCTCCTGCTCTCCAACCTGGGAATGCAAAATCAGTGGGCCATAATCCCTCTCTTGCAGCCAGCATAATACCTCCTGCCGCCACCCTGATGTCTCAGACTTCACAACCTGCTGTGTCACAAAGACCGTCTGAAGCCGAGTAGAGCTAATGCAATCCGACGTTGAGTTCTATGCTCTTGCTGTCACTAGAGAAGCAAAACTTTGACAGTGATATGCAAGAAGGCCTCGTTAAGGCCATCCGTGGCACAGGAAAACTTCACGAAATTAGAGGGAAACCCATTTATAGTTATAAAGGAAATAAAATGCACATAATTATGATGATCCTTGTAGAAAAATTGTTTTTCTTTGGAAGTCAAGCCTAAGTCATGTAAAGACGAGTCACGATCAAGTTTCAAAAAGGAAAAGTAACTGAAAGTCTCAAGAAAATCAGGTATAACAACTTCAGGAGAAGCTTCATGAATAGTGAAGAGCAGATCCTCGTCAAGCAAATCAAAGTCAGCTGTGATGCTTTCCTGTCCGACGCTGTCATATTTATTTTTGTTTTGTTTTGTTTTTCTAGGTCATATTTTGTCACCTGAATGTTTTTCTGCTCAAGTTTCAAGTCTGCAGGAAATAAACTCCTCAGCAGGGCAGGTCCTTCAGCTATCGAGGACAAGTCAAGTCTGGACACTGACTTGGGTCGCCGTTTCAAGTGTGAACTTTGCACCCTGACACGCTCAGCTCAAGCTGTGTCCACACGGAAAACCATTTTTCAGCTGTCCATCTCACACGTGTGCCAGGAAAGATGCATTCCTGAAGCAATAAATACAGCTGTCAACACAAGTGGCGCAACAGTTCACCTTTTCTTTGTTCTTTGCGCCACTGAAGGGCCAGACGTGTTACATAAAAGCATTCATTCCCTCCTTCGCACCAGTTACCAGCTTTAGTTCTGCAAGAGCTTCAGTGAAACTTGATCTTTCAGGTTCTCAATTTGTTCGGTTTCTAGAGGACTTTAGAGGGATTCTCTTTCAAAAGCGAACGTGCTTAAGTGATAAATTATCAAATCCGTGAAGGGATCTGTTCACACACGCACATGTAGACCCTCATGGACATCTTCAATTCACCTTGCAGGCTTTTACCTTTAACAGTCACAGCTAGATGCTCCACTCCACGCTTTACCATGACCTTGAACTAAATCTAATTTTGACCTTAAAACCCAGTCTGTATTTGCACGATGAAGATGTTTTCAAAGCCAACAGAGAACCAATCAAAAAGTCCTAAACCAGTACTTACATGTAGAAAATGCACACACACCCACACTGTACACCGTTTTAATGAGTCACGTGAGTCAACGACTGCATACTTTCATCCCTCTCACTCTCACATGCACACAAACGCACACACATAAACACACAGAGCTGACTACATACACAGCCACCTGACATTCCTGAACGCATACGCAGCGCATCAGTTTGACCGGATTTGTTATGACTTGGACCACAGTAATGATATACCTGGAAGAGTCAGGAGATAACTTTAATGATACGCTCAAGTTCATGGCTCCTGAAATCCAGACTGTGTGTGTGTGTGTGTGTGTGTGTGTGTGTGTGTGTGTGTGTGTGTGTGTGTGTGTGTGTGTGTGTGTGTGTGTGTGTGTGTGTGTGTGTGTGTGTGTGTGTGTGCACATGTTGATGGTTGATGGACACATAGGTCATGGTACCAGAGGGCTGTGATGAACATAAACACGCCGTCATCCTCCCGCTGACTTCTGAGTCTCACAACTTGTGGTTCATATGCATTTGCTAAAATATATAATAAGATATAATAAGATTTTAAGTTTTTAATCACATTTTGTTAGATTGTGTAACCTCTTTCCCTCTGTGTGTGTGTGTTTGAGCTCCCTAACTATAAAAGGCTGCTCAATTATAGATCCTGTATATTTAACCTTTTTTTCTGACTGTTCTGAATTCATGCCGCATAGTGTTTGTTTTTTTATGTATTTCATCTAAAGATACAGGAAACGCACGGTTTTAGAAAAATGTAAAGTGCACCTGGTAGACGCTGGAAACTGGACTGAGTAATCCATCATCATGAACACGAAGTCCGTGGTTTATTTTTGCCTCCGTTACATTATTGTTCCTTTATATTGCTGCATCCACAGCCTATGTCTGCACACTGTTCTTTTAGAATAACACATGTTTAAGAAAATAACATAATAATATAATATAATGTCATAATATCCACAACGTAAGTGTGTTAGGTGTAGCTATTAATATATGTAAAAGCACAGATTAGGCCCCACATAAAGATGTCTGTAATTGTGGAGCACAATTGGTCTATAGTACAATATTTAACAGAACTCATCCATAATCGCTTAAAATCCAACGCATACTAGCTATTACTAAAACAAATGTTTTTATAGTCTGGGTTTCTCTGAGAGCCAGGTTTTAGAGGGGAACAGACGGTCTCTCAACACAAAAACAGCATTCCTCCCAGTCTGTCCAATCTGTGGGGCATCTCACGTGATGCCACCTGACTTCACGTCCACTTACACCGACCCGGATTTTTATAATGCGTGTGCACAAATCACAGGCACAAAGAACGAGGAAATATAGCTTGTTGTTTTCACAGCAGAGAAGAAAAGAAACAGGAGAGAGTGAAAGGAGAAACAGTATTGGCACTCTGACCAGTATGTAGCAACGCCTGCCAAACAATATGAAATCATGGAATGAACTTCCTCTTAAAATGGTAATTCCATCATTCATGCCAAAGGTTTTACACTGCAAGCTGTGTGTGTGCTCGTTCTCTTTTCTGCCATAGCATTTATTAGATTTTAAGCCATTTATGCCAACCGCAACAGCTCTTTAGTCGGATCAACATCAGTCTTGCTGGTTCAGGTTGTTCTTCCTTGAACCAACTTTTGGTCACTTTTCTGCTCGCTGCCTAATACACCGCACCCCTTGACAGCTGCAAATGTCATAAAACGATAGCGTATTTTTACTGTAATGTAATAAAATGTTGAGTAAATCAGAGTTTTATAGGCACATAGCTGATGCGTTGGTTCATTGAGAAATAATTTAAGTAAATCCTAGTGGGATAAGTGGATGACCAAATAAAGCCAGGCACCAGGCGTGCTTTCCTACTGTATGACTTAACAAAGATCATAAATAAAATTGAAATGCAGTGATAAACTAGAAACATTTTGGTTGTTACTGTCTCTTCAGAAATGACAAGCAAATGCAGTAAAAATTGGATGACAGGATAACAGCAGCCACAACTGATCTAAAACAGGTGTTCACATTCTCCATAACCTCAGTGTCTCCTGCAGTTCTGCAAATGGAAGGAAAAAAATCCCTAAACTAAATCAGACTTCATTTTAGGCTGATTTGGCTCTCTGACATGAACTCAATGAATCTGAGATAACACCAGCTACGTTTCAAAAGTGGACTCTGGAAAAGAGCGGTGTGTATCACGCAGGGTAAAGAGCATCTAACTTCATCTAACGAGACTTGTGTACTGTATCCTTGTGCTGTTGTGACCAAAACATGTCACTAACATTTCATCACGACCTCAAGAAATGGTCTAAATTCTTTAAACAAGGGCAAAATTAGTCTCTTGGACTGTTAATATGTCTAGGTTGTATCCCTGCATGTAAAACTCCAAATGGAGAAATAATAATTGCTCGTGGTCACTTTTTCTGTTCATGGACTGTTGGTTGACTGTCAGTTGCCTTAACTTGAAAGTAAGAATAATGTCCTTGGAGCAAAAGTAAATGCTTTAACTATCAGATTTCTGTTCAGCTTTCTGTACAAAAACCCAAAGCTGGCAGCACAACTTTGAGATGATTTAACCATGGCAGAGCTGGGTGAAGTGGAGAACACACATCTGGCTCAGGGCGGTCGGGTCAGCAGAAGCAGTTTGAGCACCTGGAAACGAGGTCCAACTCAGCTGCAATCAACTTCAGATCTCATTTGGTCTGCTAGCTCTAACTGAAGCACTGAGAAGTGGTTGTAATAAATGAGCTTATCCCTCTAAATACCGTCCACATTAGGTGTACTTTATTGAATTGTGGAGATTTATATCAGAATGAAACACACAGTGTGAGGCCGAGGGTATGAACTAAAGCCCTTGTTGATCAGTTTTCCAACATGTGGCCAACAATATACAGGTTCTTTTTTCTGTCTGCTTTGGTAAGTTAAGGTGTTAACTAAAATTGTTAAAATTGTATTTTAATGTTTTTACTGGATATATGATGTTTGGCTTATTATTCTTTTAAATAAAATATATGCTTTCAATTTGCATAACACTGTTTTTAATCGTATCTTATCTAATCCTGTCTAATATGAGTATCATCAGTCATTTCTTTTCGTAAGCAGTGTTTTGTTTTCCTTTTTTCACCCTGTAAATGCACATTACTCAACATTACTCAAGTAAATACGTCGCTTTTACCCCAAAGTCATTTTATATTTTTGTCACATTTAATTGGATCTAAAAAAAAAAAAAAAAAAAAAAGAAAACAAAACAAAACAAAGAAAAAGCTTTAAAAATCTAAAATCATACATATATTTTGAGCGACCTCATCAGCACTAGTGTTTCAATCATGTTTAGCACTTTTAGAAATGCAACAGGTGGTAAAACGCAGTCAGGTGACCTGTGCGGGATCGTTCCCACAAACATACACGGACATGCTGGACGTGACCTTCGCTCAGGTCGTCCTTAAATCAAAGGAACTGTGATTCAGATGTGATCCAGAAGAACAAAGTGCTACTTAATAAAAATAAGAAGTGGTGTGTGGTAAAAAAAAAAAAAGAAAAAAGAACACAGTCAAGTTGAGAATGTGCTTTGTAAATGCTGGCCATGTACACATTTCATATCATTGAAAGACTGATTTCCAACTTCCCTCCACACTCTGAAGCCTGTGAAAGTTAATCATGGCTAACTCACTTTGATGCTGTGAAACTCCACACAGCTCCCAGCTCTACTCCGTGCAGTTTCCGCTTGCTCGTCCTCCATCCCTACTAACATCTCCAGGTCGGAAAACCTCCGTCCTCCAGCTGGCATCGTGGTTCTGCACTGACAGCCTGGTCGAGCTATCATGACATGTATGAAGTACTCCTACTTTTGTCTCCTCCCCCTTTCTTTTAGTGTTTTCCTTCCTGTTTTTCCTCCTCTTTTACTTCTCCTTGTCCTCCCCTTAGGTCTTAGGATGAGAAGTCCTGTCCTCCACACCTGTAGCTATGTGGATCCACAAAGATGAACTAAGCAACAGATTGGTTAAATAAAATCAGATTTCTCAAATTAAAACTCAATATGGTTTCCCTTGGGCTTTCTGCTCCTCTTGTCTGTCAGGCTGGCAGGGTGTTTGGTCCTGCCCAGTCGGTCGTGCCCCCTCCCAGTCCCCATTCAATCCATGTCCAGACAAGTCCGTCTGGTCCCATTGGCCAGTCAGGTGGAAAGGGGCAAATAGGAGGAGGGGCTGAGGGGAGAAAAAGGAGGAGGTGGTGGAGAGCTGTGTTTGTGATGATTTCTCTTTAAACTGGGTTGACTTGTACCACCATCATCCTCCCCACTATTCCCATGTTCAAGGGCTGCTCAGAAGACAGGCAGAAGAGAGAGTACCAGCAGATACCAATTACATCTTCATGAATCCCGAGACCTCACAGATCTACAGTTGATAGATAGACTCTTTTAAATGTTGTTCAGCATCAATCATTTACACAGTAGCACATAAAGTATCACTTGTATTTACATAAAGCCAAAGTCTTACACATCTTCAGCAACATATGTAGGTAGGAGCATAGATACAGAGACAGATGTCTCTAGCTAGACAGTTGGAGGCTTAAACCCCGTTACGAGGACTCTGCTCTTCACAAGAACACGGACTGGCCTCGTCCCGTCCAGACTCTTCTCTCACATCGTTCCTCAATGGTGGAACAAGTTACCAGTGGCCACAAAAGCAGAGTCGCCCCTCTCCCCATTCAAGAAGGTGTTGAAAACTGTCCTCTTCCACGAACACCCCCTGCTTGATTCCCGCTCCCCCTTTAACTTCTTAACTGCCCTTGAATGTCATCTTACCGGCACTTCACTGCACTTATTTGAATACTGTCTATCATGCACCTACTTTGTTATCTGCTATGTTACTGTGGCTCCTCTGTTGTAAGTCGCTTTGGATAAAAGCGTCCGTTTAAATGTAACGTAATGTAAAAGGAGTGTGTGTGCCTAGAAAACAAACCTCCACCCAACACTACCCTGCTACTAAAATGCACCATGTTGAAGAAAGAGTACGCTCCCTTATGCAGAGCTGTGTGGAGACACACACACACACACACACACGCATGCACGCACGCACGCACGCAAGCAAGCACGCACGCACACACACACATTACACGTGCGAGTGGAAAGGCAGAGGGAGTTTGTATACATATAAACACTGCATTCCCTCACCTTTCGCGTTTAACATCTGGCTTAGTCTCACAGTAAGGAACGGGGTGAAGGATTCCCAGTTATTTTACAGTTGTTGATGGATAAGGTCCCAGTACAGAATGTAGGAACAGATTATGTCATTAAATATACAAGTGTACAAGGATAAACCTGTGTGTGTGTGTGTGTGCTGTTTCATATAAATATTGGTGTTGGAACATAAATCTGTTTACTTGTCGCGTCAATGTAAACGTGTTCGGTATTAGTTTGCGTCTGCATGTGCTCTTGTTACCTCATTAGGACCATTTTTGGTATGATCAAGAAAAACAAGTAATTTAAATTATAAATAAATTTTGAAAGCTCCTGGTATGCACGCTCTTTTATAACCTTTATCTACTGCTTAATCATTCATGGACTTGAAATAACAGATAGATGGAATGAAAAAAGGGATATTTTACAGTTTAAGTATATTTTGACACTTTTAAAAGCATGACGTAAAACCTTTAAGAGCTCTGATGCATCTCTGCCTGATAATCATCAGGTTTCATCTGGACCCTCTTTTGGCTTGCAGAGTTGTTGTTTAAAACAGAATCACAGGACTTATTATCATGCTGATCACGATGGAACTATGAATCTACCTGCGAGTCCATTCTTCTTGTCTTTTATGATAGGGTGAAGGATTAATCCATAAAGGGCGCGTCATTGGCAAAGTTGTCTGCATATCAGTGCACTTCAGGGAAGAATCTATATCACTGACACCTTCACTGTTTAGCCATGGTTACAAAGGTTTTGGTGCATGGAAACCAAAACACGTGGAGGCCAGACAGAAAGAAAATCTTTCCATGTCTCCTGGACGGTAAGGACACAAGATGCTGTTGCTGGTAAAGACGCAAATGAGAGGATTACAGAGTCCAGTCTGGGGCTGCTTTAATGACTTTAGTAACATGATAGGGGTAAAAACATCCTGGAGAAGAGACAGGATGAATAGCGAGGCAAATCATAACAGTTGTGAAGTCCAGGTCAGGTGAGGGATTATCAGGCTTTAGTTACAGTTTTATTCTTCTGAGACTTTTCCCTTCTGTCATGACTTCATCAGGCCTGGAGCAGTTTAAATATATTAACAGTGTGTGTATATATATATATATATACGTGTGTTGTGTCCTGGTTTGGATGGGATCTTTGTTCAGTACGTTTCAGCATAGGTATCTGATCCGTTTATATGTTAGTCAAAGACTTTCTCCAAAACTGCAGACAGTATGACTCAACTACTTGTTGACTGCTTGTGATCACAGTTATAAAAAACACTTAAATCATCATCTTAGGGACACATAGCCGGTTTTTGCTTTTGTTTGTTTTACCTCTTTCCAGACTATTTCAAAGGTTAAATTTATGCAAAAAGGTCTGAGACTATAAAACAATTTTTACTTCATGACAGAACAGCATTTCCCTATGTTATTATGATTAAAAAAATGATTTAAAATGGAAATATTTTATGTCAAGAGCTGTAAACTGCAGAAATCAGCTGGGAATAAATGATCTATATATGTGTTTATATGGCAGAATTACACTCTTGCTCCTCACATGCAGATGTCTCTATAAAAGAGACATTTATTGCTAATTCTGTACACATACATATTTTTTCCCCCCACAAATGTCCAAAAAGAGAAATAAAAATGATATTCCAAATGTCCAACAGCAGTCAAACTGAAGGAAAAGTAGGTTGAAGTGTGTGAGGTGCAGGCACATGTACGCTGTATGCTGTAAATCACGCTGAAGGGAAGAAATTCCTTTGGGTTTGGATGGTTTCAGTTTATTTTATTATTTCAGTTTTCTCCTGACAAGTTAAGTTTTTTTTAGACTTTCTTTTAGACTTGTATCGTTATTTCCTGTTTTATTTTGAAAGTACTTTTACCACTGTGTGGCTTCCAAAGACAATTACAGATGAGATAGTGATAACGACTAGCCTTTGGCTGAGCCGACTGTCAAGCAATCATATTTGAAATAAATGTATTGCTTTATAGACTTGATACAAAAAAGGTTCAGCCCCCTCAGAGTTGCCATGGATCTGAAATCAAATGATTGAAACCAAAACGTTTCTTTGAACTAGGATGTAAGTATGTTTATTTCTGCTCTAAAGTTGGACATTTTAACATGGGGCTCTAAAGAGATGGACTTGCTTTTGCAGCCAGCCTCCAGTGGCCTGTTGTGGAACTGCAACACATCTTAGTTCTGCATGAACTGAAGTTAGATGGTTGGTGCTCGTGGCTTCTAGTTTGACTTGCTCTGTTGTGTGTCCTGCCTTACCTCCCTGCTAGTCTGTCGGCTTTCCGTCTTCCGGTTTGGTTTTTGGTTGACCTGCTGCAGCGGCGTTTTTGGTTTTCTAATAAAGAACTTTGGTGTACGACTCGAGCTTCAGGCATTTCCTACATGTGGGTCCTCCACACCTCTTCTTCACGACACTATGGTCATTAGATGTGATCACTTTAGCTACTTAGCACTGATTTTCTGAGTTTTTGCCATCTAAGCGGGGCCCACAAGTCAAGACAGGTACCTACAACTTCACAGCTGTGGCTCTGATCTATCAGGCTGCATCTGAGCTGTAAATAAAGAGCGAAGGAAGCGTAGTCACTCTATAAAGATAACTTGCATTAACATACTGGAGCAGCCTGACCTGCGGCTGCAGTTCGAGCTGGGCGGGCTCCAGCTTTGGCTGTCTGTTCCGGGCGAGCAACTTCCACCCCCCCACAACATAGTTTTGACAGAGCCTGCCCTAAATGACATCTGAAATAAAAGCAAATTTGATCCGAATGAATGCAAGGCAACGTAAGAATGACCTAAAATAAGATAAAACGCGCAGGTTCCGGGAACTGAGTCTGGCTGAGCTCTATTTCACAGCCGAGCTGGTTGATTGTGCCCATTTGGCCACGTTTAGATGAACTGGGGGTCAGTACCTCCCAGCAGCTGCCACTGACTTAAAAGCTACTCTTCAGAAACCTGTGGGTGTGGCCACAGTGGGGTTTTCCAGGTCTCCTTATATAGACTACAAATCCACTCCAGAATGGTACAAAATTATATGATTAATTTATATGAAACGCTAGAGATTTATTGCTGCTTTTTGTGACTCAGTCAGATTATCCAGCGGCTTGCCGGGACCCTTTTGTAAGCAGAACATCTTTGAGATTGGCGTTAGTTGGCGTAAGTCTTTAGTTGACGTCTGGAGCTGACTAATTGGATCAAGGCTCTCTCAAGCTTTAATAATGCCTGAGAGCGAATGGACAGAAAGGCAAACAAAGACTTTTGAAGGCAGCAGAGAGAGACAAAATGTTCAATAGCATCTACTTTCTTCATCCCACATAAATAAAATAAATATATACCATTGAAGAGTCTTGTGTTTAACTTCAGTCAAGTTTAAAGACTAAATAAAAGTTCTTCTTCTAAAACGAACTATATTTTAACCATACTTTTCAATCATTAGTATTAAAATGATCTTTACTGCGTCACAACAGTCGGTGTTTAATGTGTTCTTCACACAAAAACATCAGCCGTGGCAGATAAGGTCTGGATGAAGTCATTTATGACATTTTCAATAAACGGCTAAGATGTGTTTATGCTGTCTTGGTTACAAACAGGAAATTGTAAACACTTACTGTGGGAGGTACATTTTTCACAGTTGTTCAAAGCATGTCCTGCTTTGAATCTGACTGCTGATCGCCAGTCATCTGACGTGGACATCGAGGTGTCAGATCAATGAGCAGTAAAATCTTAAAGGTCGAGTATTTAAGATTCTGAGTTTTAATATTTGACGTAAACAACATTTTATTTGACAGTAGTGATAAAATGTGGTCTATCCAAGCAACTAAAGTCTGTCTCCATTTGTTTGCTTTAATCTGAGCTTCTTTCTGCAATGTTGTGGCAGCTGGGCCAGCTGCTAGATGAAGGTTATTGCACCTGAGTCCCTCTAATGCCGTTCAGAACCTTCAGCTTTGGGTGGTGTTGTAGTCAACACCACCAAACCCATGAGCACTGAAACAACAAGGAGTTGAGACCAAATTGATGACTAGATCAAACCATGATGAGACTAAGTCAGGACAAGGGCCGGAAAGTCTTGTGAAAGGTTCTTTCTCTTACATTTAACTTCTTTCTTTGTAATGAATTACAAGAAATCCATAAATGTTTATATTAGAAACCTTGAGGGGTCTGATGAGCTTATTTAACTGCAGAGACACGGTTTCCAGGAATCGAGTCATACGGGAGTTGGATCTGCAACAATCCATCCATCTATCATCTATACCCATTTCTTTCTATTCAGGGTCATGAGACTCTGCTGGAGCCTGGACAGGCTGCCAGTCACCACAGGACCACACACAGACAACTATGCATGCTTACACTCACTCCTATAGTCCATGTTGAATCTGCAATCACCCTGACAGCCTACGCTTTTGAACTGCGGCGGAAAACTGGAGCACCCCGGAGAAAAGGGCAAGCGAAAGGAGATCATCCCAACTGTGCACCGAATAGCCCTTCCTGGTACTCAAACCTAACTTACTGCCTGGATCTGCTGCAACTCTCAAAATTAAGAATTTAAACAAAGTTGTTGGCACTAAAACAAAGGGATTTTCTTTCTGCTCAACTTCATTTCATGGGGATAACAAAAAAAAAAATAAAAATCCCTCAAATTTTAACTGAGGTTTAAAAGAACTCTGCAGTGGTCTGACTCCATTTATTTATTTTATTTTTTTGTTTATTTACATAAAGGACTCTGGCAGTCTAGCTAAGAGTAAGATACCTCACCCAACCGTTTTACAATCATAAGTTTGATGCCGATTGGCAAAAAGATTTCGGGCCCCAAAACCTTTTTTTTTTTTTTTGCTTTTAATTTTTAAAGTACTTGAGCATCTCGTTAAAACGCCTCTAATCTGATCTATGGACATACATGTAAAGCAGGTAATCAGCCTATGTATATGATTTGCTCTATAAGATAAATTTGCCTTACGTTGGAATTTTGTTTTTAGTGTGTAATGTAATTGCAGCACAAACAACACAGGAACAGCAGGGGCATTGATCATTTTTAAGGCATCAGCAGCAGCAGACGACAAGTGTATTCTCTCAAACATTTAGTGTGGAAAAACTGTTAATAAATGACCTTAATGGACAGTCAGGACTCTCTTAACACACAGTTCTGACATTGATGAAGCAGTTTAATCTGAAAATGCGTATAAATTTAAAAGTAGAAGCAGCAGTATTTTTTTTTAAAGCATTTGTGACAATTGTGCTTGTAAACTACGTGGCACAGCTTTATGCACCTTAGTAAATGCTACCAAAACTAAGTGGCTTGAGATGTTGTGTGATCAGCTTCCTGTGTGTTTTCATATCTGGACAAATCAACTAAACAAAAGGATAAGTTCTAATGTGGAAATGTTCCCCAATAAAAACACCACAGAAAGACATGGGTTCTTTCCATCGGCCTGGGTCGAAGCTATAATTTTTCATTTCTCTCTCTCCTCCCAACGAGATGGTTAGACAATCAGCAATGTTTTATGTCCACTTTAATAACAGTACCCTGCAAATCTTTCTTTGCTGAACTTGCTCTCTGCACGGAGGGGCGATTTTTTTTAAACACTGACCTTGTGTTCTTTATTACCATTCTTTTAAATCATAAATAAATGACAGTATATGCATTAGAAACAAGTACTTTACGTTTTGATCTGGCCCAGTACATGATGCACAGCCTCACATACTTCAACTTACATAAGTTAGTTAGGAAGAATAAATGATTAATGTTGTTCTCTCTTTCAAAAAGAGCTGATGATACACTGCAGCATGTCATCTTGTTCTTTGAGAATTATTAATCTGGGAGTATAATAGGCTCACATAAACCAAAGAAGACTTGAAAAAAAATATGGTCTCATTCCAAAAGTATCCTGATTAATAATCTGATTATCTGCCAACGTTCTATATATTATGAATTCATGACCATTACAACAGTTTCATTCACTTTGTGCATTCTCTCGCCTATGATTTAGTACCAGGCCGTTAAACTATTTCATCCAAGGCGACATCAGCACTTTTATCTTATTAAATCATTTTCTTTTGAATAAATCTGTTAATGGCTATAAATCCATTACACTTGTAGTGGTGTAGCAGACAGCTGATGAACAAATGTACCTCCAAGCCACAAACAAAATACTGGCTCGTCTCTATCAGGAAGAAACATGTTTTTGGTTCAACTTCATGAATCTACCACAACATTGTTGTAGAAAAAAGGTCAATATGAGACAAGCTACCAATCCAATGGATAGCAGCAGCAGCATGGTGCAGTTGAGGCATTAAAAGCGTCCAAACAAATTTTAATCAATAGAAATGCCTTTTTTGTCTATTTTGTTATATTTTACAGCCACGTCTTACTCCAGGCTCCACCTAGTTTAAAAAAAAATATTTTAATACAGATAAGACAGTTAAGACAGATACTGTGAGCTGGTAGCATTTGTACATAACAGTGTGTAGTGGATCTGACTGGTTAACTTTAGGTATTAAAATATGTGTACAAATAATACCATAATGCCAAAAAATACTGATAGACATAAATACATATAATTATATCTAAAAAAAAAAAAGGTTGAAGACTCACCTGTTCTCAGCTGCATTTGAATAAAGCTCCAAATCCACTGTTTTACTTTTAAGCTTAAGTTTCAAAACTTGAATACATTTTAACTACTGATTTTTTCTTTTGCTCTTTTTTTTTTTTTTACATTTTTGATCATGCTTTTTCTTTATATAATGTTTTAATGTCTCTGTAAAGTAACTTTGATTCACCTTAATGTTTAAATGTTTAAATGTTTTAAATGTTTAAATGTAACTATTGTACATTCTGGTGTGTGACTGGTCTTTTAAAGTTTTAAGAAGGTTCTGGATATTACAAGACATGCTGCAGGTTTGTTTTTATTATGAAGCATGTACTATGCACGTGTCAAGTTCTCATCTCAGTTTTTCCTTAACTAAAAAAAAAAAACCTACAGAAAACCAAGGTTGATTTTGTTTTCCCTGTTGTATAATACTACGTAACCCGTGTAACCTAAATTCCCTAATTTGACCGACGGCTTTCAGTCTTCAATTGGGACCCATCGGCGATGCTGGGTTTTTCTTAGTTCCTCTTCTAACTACCTGGACCAACACTGCATCAAAGAAAAGCACTTTTCAAGCAGATTTCTTTGGCTTACGGTTTTTCTTCCACTAGGGGAGTTTTTACCTGCCGCTGTTTATGTAATAATTGCTCGGGGGTCATGTTCTGGGTCTCTGGAAAGCGCCTAGAGACAACTTGTGTTGTAATAGACGCTATATAAATAAAATTGAATTGAATTGAATTGAATTTCTAAGAACGGCTCTGTTGTTTTTTAAAACAAAAGTGCGGAAATGTCAGTAAAAATCAGTTAAATAACCGTTGTGCTCTCATTACTGTTTTATCACACTGTTTTCCTGAAAGCATGATGGGCCCGGTGTGACAGGGCAGATCAGCTGGTACACTTAGAGTTTGGCTTCAAGGATAGGTTCCAGCTTTGGCTCAGTCTGCGCCATTTCTGGCGCAGTTTTTTTCCAACTGCCATTAATACGCCTCACATGACCATGAATAGTTTTTCAGTGTTTGTTCTACTGAATGGAGCCTTTGTGTTTTTAGCCCCATGCTGCTGTGTCATTTTTAGTTTGGAAAAAACAGCCATTCTCGAGGGCTCCAAAACTGAAGAAGGGCCATTGAGGTTGGGATTTGTGTTCCAGCTTCAGTTTGGCTCTAAACTGGCAGTCAAAAACATGGAATATCACCTCTTAAGTGGGCAAGCAGGCTAGGCCTGTACACAAGGTTTTAGATGTCCTGATTAGAGTCCAGTGGACTTATTTATACACCTATAGCCTGGAGCGTACATTTGGGTTTTCACGGATGATGAGAGAGTCGTTTTCTGCTTTTGGCAGATCCAGGGATGGATTGTGATTGCCATCTGCGCCTTATGTGCTGAACAGATTAACCGGGCCTGTGAAGTTCTTTGTGTGGGCGATGGAAGACTCTCCTTATGGGGGCTTCATCAGTTTGGGACCAATGACAGTGTAATTAGGAGGAACAGCCTCTATGATGAAACGAACCACTTTGAATAATCTTGTACATGAAATATGCTATACAAATAAACTTGCCCTGCCAGTGTAGAGGCTGCGTTTAGCATGGTTTCATTATCACAGAGCTGGAATCAGCCAGCTAGTAAAATGGCTCTCAACGTTGTGTTGAGCCAGAGAAAACAGGCTGAGTGAAATTGTGCTTGTGATGCATGTGGTCTTTATATGTGCAGACTATGACCAAACACAGCAGCTGCATGTTCGCCTGGTCTAGTTCAAACTTTCTAATTACTGGATTTCAACTGGAAAGTAAATATCTGAAAACAGCAGCCGCTGGCACCTTTTGAAAATAAACACAGTTCGTATCTTAATGATTTTTTTAGATGTATGCAGAGTGCTCATAATAGAGGGAACTGCACACAAAAAAAACCTAAACTAAGTTGTTTCTTCATGTACTGAAAGCATTTCTGTGGTTTTCACATGTTCACATATTCACATGTTCACATGCTCACAAACCTTACACGTCTTAAGTTTCCATTTAGTAATTTTTGCCTCGATGGAACGCGCCACGAGTTCAAAGTCAAAGTCAAGTTTATTGTCAATTCTACCACATGTGAGATACATACAGAGAATCGAAATTACGTTACTCTCAATCCCTCGCTGCTACACAATAAATAAATTTTAAACACAAATTACAAATTAAAAAGAAACAAATTATGGCATGACGTTGGGTTTAAGAGCCAAAAGGCAATAAAATTACAGTAAAAACACTGAAATGGCAGTATGATGATAGACATTATTGTTATGATGAACTGGATTGTAATAATGATGGTGAGTTGTCAACCACCCAGGAAAATAAGTGTTTCTGTTTAGGTGAAAAAAGATCCTCTTCATCCCAGTATTTTCACAGCTTATTACTGGAGAAAGCAGCATATTTTCTGCTCTTATAAACCTACGTTTGTTTTTCTTTTGTGTACCAGACCCGCTGGCCCAAGGCAGGACCCATCTGAAGATACCATGGCAAACCAATACTGGACTGCTGCACTGAAACTGACAGGAAGGGATAGCACTGCTCTAGAAGAAGTAGGTATTTTTTGTCGGTACTCCACATGCATGTTCTTGTGGCTGAATCACAAGCAGCCATTGTAAAAATGCTTACGTTGCAAAAATCTGAATGGGAACAGAGAGATCACAAAATGAATATTTAACATTACGGCGACAAAAGCAGAATCAGATTCAGATCGAAGGAGATGTGTTGGCCTAGTGCTCTGTGAGAGATGTTTTTAAAGGAAGGCTAAGGGATTCCTGTGTGACATCACCTCTGGTGATATTTGAATTACTACATCAACAAAACACAGAAACTTAACTCCTCCATCCTCCTCATTATTAACTCTCAAAAGCGTCTTCCTCCTCCATGTGCACAAGCATGAACCCTGCCATTATCAGTGGTTGGCTGGAGCGATGTTTGTTATAGTTTGGGGTCAGGTTTTCCCACTCTGATTCCAGTTTACAGAGCGAGGGCTGTACACTTAACACTTTGATAAGATAGTGACCAGTTCATTACAAAGGTTTCACAAACTTGACTGAACGACTATTCATTCAAATGTAAGGAGGCATTTGTAGTCTATGAATTTGACAGTCAGGTGATCAAAATGTAGAAAGCCTGCACATTAACACGTTTGGTCTTATAGTGCACAACCTGTAGGTTTAGAAAACCTACTGATAATTATCTAATAGTACCAATATTACCAAGTCGGAGACAGAAGTAAAATGAAGAATCTGGTGGCATTTCATCAAACCAATGATAGACCAGGATGATCATTCTTTAGTAGTTCACTGCACTGAGATGCAAGACCCCGATGCAGCAGACAGAGGCGGCAGGTGTTACAAAAAAAAAAAAACTGAAACCAAAAGCACTGCTGAGCAGGATGCAAAACAAAACAAGAGCCCACACTTGACAAAAACAGAACTAACCATGATGAGAAACATGACGGTGAAATCAGTACGGACCGGTCAGGAGAAGGGGAGAGACAAGACAAGATATACGCACACAGGACTTGACAAGACACAGGTGCAAACAATCAGGGAAGATGGGAACAAGGAAAGTCAAGACAGAACAAAAACTCAAGGACACAGGCTTTCAAAATAAAACAGGAACAAACAGCCCAAAACCATCAACACATCTACCATGAAGTTTGCAATCAGCCAGGATCACACACACCAACACCTCTTAGAAGTTGTATCTGTGTACATTTAATCTGTGTAAAAACCATGTTTACACATAAATTGACTCTTGAAAAAAAAGATGCACAGGGAATGACTGGATATTTTCTGGCTCTTCATGATGAAATACTTTCACGTCTTTCCTCTTTGGCATTGGGTTAAGCGACAGACAGCAGGCCGTCATGTTACGTAGTACCACTATGTCTTATGAGTGAATATTTTTATTGTGTTTAGGAAGCGTCACCTAACTCTCACAGTCTCATGTCCCCACTATTGAAAAAATCCAAGGAAAGTAACTTGACCATCTCGGTCATCTCCTGCAACAACCGTGGATTGCTTTGCGGCACTACGTCACACACCGACAACTATCTCACAAACCTACAGCTGATAAAACAGCAGATGTGACAAAGAGACTCAAAAAGGTAATGATGGAAGGAAAAACGAGACTGACCAAACAAGAGACCAAGCAAATCTTGTGTCGTACAGAAGTAACTTAATCTCCTATGGAAAATTGTTCCTATGTGCTGCCTTAAGATCAAATAAACCTGAACTCTATAAGTATGTAAAGGTTTTTGTGTGTCCAACAGCCTCTCTCTTATTTATAAATACAAGAATTTTAGTGTCACCGTCAAAAGAACAAACTGAGTCAGCTTGAGCCTTGGTCAGAAGGTAACCAACGAGCCAACACTGTTATTGTCGTCTTATGGAAATGAGAAAACTTATCAGTGCAACAACTGATCAGTCAGACCTTTGTGGAAGAGTGAGCAGATTGAAAGAGACCCTCATTAAAGGGCACACAGCACTCTCAGACCATGCAAAGCAAAATACTTGACCTGATGATCAAAGACTTAACTATTTTCTCACAATTATCAAAAACATATGTGAAGGAAATGGCCACAGGGCAATGTTTCAGAAGTTTACAAGTGTTGTTTACACTTAAGTCATTAAATTTAAAATGCTAATGTTTGGGATAACCACCGTGGTGGTTGGGATTCATACCACTCCATCAGCTTCTCCCTGTCTGTTTCTTCTCTTTTTGTTACTGTCAAAGAATGAACTTCTAAACATTTCTTTCCAACTCCATAGCAAAGGAATATAATTGCATTAGTGCAGCCAGTTGTAATACAGAGTTTGTCATCTGCAGTCTTGCCTTGGTGCAGCTGTGTGAAACAAATCCAGATGATGTTTCCTTGTGATTGTTTTCGCCTGTTTGCAAACTCTCAGTAAACAACACAACAAAAGTCATGTTTTTTCTGCCGTTCCGAGTCACAGAGTGCAAAGGCCGTGTACTTTGGAAAGTTTTTATTTCATTTCCTTTTATCCATTTATTTATGTTACATTCTGCTTCTTTGTGGAGAAAGCTGAAGTCAAAAACTGAATTTTGTAAAAGGTAACTGAAGCAGAAGCAGCAGATGGAGGAAATTTTCTGGACAATTCTTTTCAAACCAAATGCAATTAAAGTAACATGTTACAAAAAGAGAGAGAGAGAGAGAAATCTGCACAAATCATCATTGTTAAAGTTAAAATCCAGCCTATCACAGGGTCTCCTGGCGGTGAGGGCTTTGACCTACAGGTCACATCCAGGTATAAAAATCTATGCGTTAACCACTTAAAACCTTCAATTTTCTCAAGCAGATTTAAGTAATTAGCTCAAGAGATCCAGGAAAGCGATGAAATTTGATATGAAAGGGAGTGCCGTCATGTCAGGAAACCTCAGCTGCATCATTCCCTCACCAATAACCCTCTTTTCATATTTCATCTGTGGGTCACATGCTGTCGCTGTTCACTCTAATTTCAAACCTCCCCTGAGTAGGAACAATTTAAACTCTTTATCTCGCCAATAAATATCCTGGAATTAGATGTGACGTGTGGGTGAGATGTAGGTTTCTGGGACAGCGTGCACGTGAGGGCTCACATGCAGGTATGGAGTTTCAACATCTGCAGTTTGTGTACAGATACATGTGTTTGTATTTATGCCATCATGACAGTTTTTCAAATTAAACACAGAACATGCAAATCTCAAGGTTTCCCTGCACTCTCGAGTAAAGATGTGAGTGCCAGATTAGTCTCTGTTTCTAATATAATCATGTGTGAAGCCCAGTTGTGAGCTGAGCCAAGCCTCAATCTGCAAAAACAACATTAACGTTCTCAAAAATCTGATCTCATCACGATAACGCTCGTGTTATTTCTCTAGTGCACCGGATCATGCCAGTCTGATTCAATCATCACTGTGTCAACACTGCCACGGGTGGTGTGTCATTTAAAGTGGATGAACAAAGCAGTTATACAAAGAGGATTAGAAGTTGAGTTGGAGCTCAATACTTCATGTATACTTGCCAGTGTGTACATTTGCTCTCATACAGATACCCGCTTCAGAAAAAGCCTCCCCAGCTGCAGCGTTGTGACTGCAACCACAGGCGTGGATGCTGAGCCGCTCTAGTTTGAAGCACGCTGAGCCTCAGGGCGAAGGATTATCTAGCATTTATTCAAAGAACCCAAATTCTTCAGGTGCATCGCTTGTGTTTCCTCATGTTTCACATTGTTGACTGAGTCAAATGATACAGGAAGCACAAGTGCCCTCCTGTACTTTATTTTCTATCCTTTTTTTTTGTTTTACCCATTATGCGAATACATCATTAGTTAGAATAATTCGTATAACTTCATTTGTACTGTCTATGTTTGTGCTTGTAGACGGCTTGTGCTGACTTTTTTTTTTTACATTTGCTTATAATTTCAGGTTGTTATCAAGCTGGAACAAGAAGTAAACTTTACACAGAATATTGTTGCTGATGGTCTCAGGGAAGTGTTGTGAACCTGAAACTTTCCAGTCCATGGTTCATATTGGCAGACCCTTCACCTAGAACATTGACTCCTTATAGATAAATATAAACACATAATTCATCCATCCATTATCTATACCCGCTTTATCCGTTTCTGGGTCACGGGGGTCTGTCGGAGCCTATCCCGACGCATAGTAGGCGAAAGGCAGGGGTACACCCTGGACAGGTCGCCAGTCTGTCCAGGGCCACATAGAAGACAAACAACCAATCAAACTCACATTCACACCTAGGGAGAATTTTAGGATGATCAATTAACCCCCCCTGCATGTTTTTGGACAGTGGGAGGAAGCCGGAGAACCCGGAGGGAACCCACGCAAGCATGGGGGAGAACATGCAAACTCCACACAAAAAGACACACCGGGCCGGGAATCGAACCAGGAACCTTCTTGCTGTGGGGCAACAGTGCTAACCACTAAGCCACCGTGCTGCCCTAAACACATAATTCATAAAGCTAAATGTTGTACGTGCAGCTGAAAAGAGCCTTGGCTTCTATGGACAGAATTTCTTTCTTTTTTCTTTCTTTGCAATAGTCTATTGTCATTAAAGAAAAGGTTAAGCCAAAATTCAAAGTTCTCAGTTTATCAGTTGATCGATAATCTTATCTTATCTGCTCTTATTTTTACCTGTTGCCATTAGCTACAGGTAAAGACCAAATAGATGAGGTTTTGAGCGCAAGTTGCTTAAAGTATCTTGATTCAAAGGGCGGTCGGCCTTACTGCTTAGGGATAAGGTGGAGAGATCATTTGTTGCTGCTTCTCTGCATTGAAAGGAGCCAGTTGAGGTGGTTCAGGCATTCAGCAAGGTTGCCCTCTGTACATCTCACATGGGAGGTGTTTCAGGCACATCTCAATGGGAAGAGGCTTCGGTGCAGATCCAGGATTCAGTAGAGACGCCACACCTTTTGCTTGGGTTGAATATGCGTCAGTGTCCCCTAGAGGGACAGGGAGAGTGAGATGTGGTGATCTACATATCTGCTCCGAGATAACAGCATCTCATTCTGTTGCGCCTGCCAGTCATAGATACGTGCCAGCAAATGACCAGAAGTGTCCAATATAGACTTCCATATGTCTCAGCTATCATTACTTTATTGATTTCCAGTGTTTTTCAACATAGTTTACCAAGATACATTGCTCTGCTATTGATGTATAACATGTTCTTGTAGCAATACATTTTGTGGCTTCAGGACACTGGGCATCACAGGACTGACCGATGATGGACAGCTTCAGTAGTTTCATTTAGTACGGCCGTTATCGCCCTGAAAATAAACTTTATCTTTTCCACTGGGACTACTGGCTCCATGGTTCATTGCCAACATGGTATCAGTGATCCAGGTTAGCTAATGAGGCCCATTTTTCAGCTCTGAAGTAAAACTAAATATTGTGTTTCAAGAGACTTTGTGATAACAGCTTAATGCATTAAGAGCAAAGCTGCGAAAGATCAGCCAGAAAAGAGATTCAGGGTTCTTTTTCATCTTTTGTTTTCTTTTTCATCTTTGTTTACATGCAAATGCCAAAGAAAAAGGTTTAAATGCGTATGTGTGTGATTTTTGGACTGTTATATTTATGGGTACAAACTTTAGTCTTTAGATTAATACATTTTAAATATGATTTGGTTTGATTTGATTTGAAAAGCAGACTTTTTGATGAAATCCTTTTTCTGTTTAATACACAAACCAAATTGCATTAAAACTGTCTCAAAATTCATAGATATGATCATCTGCACTGTACACAGCTATGAACCTTTAATAGAATAAATTATTAGGTAACAGAGTGTAAAAAGCAGTTGTCCCTCATAAAACATCTGAAGCTATCTTTGAAAAAGAGCTGATTGGTTCAAACAAGTGTGCCTTAGCCCCGAACGCACAGCCTGAAGCATGGCAAGAAAACACCAAAACTGTAACTAACCCCAAGAGTCGGGAAGAAATGTCTGACAAATTATCCACCCATCCATTATCTATACTATCTATCTATATTCCAGTTCAGGGTCACAGGGGTCTGCTGGAGCCTATCCCAGCTCTCTTCAGGTAAAAGGCAGGGGTGTACCCTGGACAGGCTGCCAGTCTTATGCTAACTTATGGTGCAAATGAATATTACTTTGCATTCATTGTTATTGAACCTGTCTAAAGATCTTTATCTGGTCCCAGGGGGCTCCCAGCCTCTCCACCTGATCCAGACCAAAAGAGCTGCAAAACATTTACAATGGGAGCCCCCGTTTCAAATTTCGTTTCAGCGGCGAAATCAGAAATGACCATGACGTTTAGACAACACTCGGCTGGCTCAAGCGGTCTGCTTGTAGCTGAGCCTCATTCTGGGACCCTTCCAGGCCAACCACCACCAGTCCAGTGGTCTGTTTGTAAAACGGACGGCGCAGTAAAACAAACATCAATGACTATGCGGTGGTCAGTCGATGAACTGCAATTTTTCTGAGCTCATGAAAGGCTTCAACATAGAGGTTTGAAGTCGGTGCTTGGAAACCAGATGATTATTTGCCTGGAACGTTTGGAACACATTAGTTGTGTTTTCCCCAAACAAAATCACAATAGGTGTTTTATTTCCTAACCGTATCCAGGCATTTCTTTCCTAAACATGATATAAGGTATTTGGTTTTCAAAAACTAAACATGACCAAGCAGAAGTTAAGAATTAAAAAATAAAATAAGATAAATGGAATAAGACCAGCAACAGGACTCACCACCGAGTGAAAAAGTCCTTCTGGAGAGTGTGGGCTGCCTCTCTCCTCCCTCCTCCCTCCTCCCACCCCCCATTCTTAAATTACACTGCAAATAGTATATAATATACCACTTGTCAAAGTATAATCTTTAAAGTTACGACATGGATTTTAAAGGATTTCTAAAAGTAAGAAGGAACTGCAGACCTCCTAAAATTGTTTGTTTTCAGGACTTTTGTAATTTGATGTTTTAATTAATTTCCCTCTGCTGATTAAAAAACTTTTTTCACTTGTTTGTAATTTTTTTTTAATTTTAACTGTAAGTAACATAAATATACCTCATCTGGTTATGTATTTTTTATTAGGTGTATAATTTTTATAATATTCTATTATTGTAGAATTCTGCAAATATTGTAAAACTGCCCTGCAATATTTGCTGAGCCATGAATGGCACACAGCGAGACAGTTCATCTTATCAGCTATTATCAGGTATTTCTATGAAACTGCTTCATTACATTCATCTTAACTCTGATCTGAGGGGAAGAAGGGAGACGAAATTAAAAATAAACAATGAAAAATCCAAGGAAGACAAAGATAAACAAAACCTGATTTCAGAGTAAAGCTCTTTTTAGCAGCTGGGAGAAGCCAGAGTTGTTTTTGGCAGCACTGCAGAAATGCCCCCACACTGACCATTAAAAGTCAGATGGTTTATTACTGAGCTCTGTCCAGTAAAGCGTCAAAGCGAGTGATGCTTTTAAAAAATGCCCCTCACTTCATTTCTCCTTGCTGTGGGTGAACTGTTGAATAAAACCCAACCAGTTTTGATGTAATTTGTTACAACTGGCTGGCATTGTTCCTTTTATTTAGTCATTTTTGATTATGAGTGCACTTGAACTGGGATAAGGTATCCTTGTGGTCTTGTTTACAAGTGAGGGAAGAACGAAGCAAGAGATCAATAGTCGGATTGGGGTGGCACCTGCAGTTATGTGGACAATTTACGCTGCAACCATGGTCATGAACAGTGGGTAGTGACTAAAGAATAACACCGCGGATACAGGCGGCCGAAATGAGTATCCTCGGTAGTGATGCTGGACTCTCCCTTACAGATGTCACTCAACTTTACATTTTATTTAGCGGATGAGTTTGTAAAGTGACTTACAAAAAAGAGGAACACAACCAAGCTAAAAAAAAACAGAGGGAGACTGACAGGATGTCAAATGTGCAATCTGCTAAAGGAGACAGAGGCAAATACAAAGTGAGAGTGGAAAAACACCATCAGAAAGACAGATATAAAAGCAAACAAATCATTAATCATTTTTTGTACCTGTGACATATGATCAGGTATAATATTATGACCACTGACAGGTGACTTTAATAAACACTGCTCCTCTTGTGACAGCGCACGTTCTGCTGGGAAAACCTGCATCTTGGTATGTTTGTGAATGTTATTTTGGCACTTTGTCACCTACCTAAAATAGTTTTATTTGTTTTGCAGTGAGCCCCTCAAAAATTCTTTCAGGAAACACAGCTTTGTCTGAGGTGTTCATTTGGTTTCCAAATTTCCCAGATATCCACCACATTGGATGAGACCTGATGGCATCTGTGGGAAGCAATTGGACTCCACAGAAACCCCACGCCACAATCCACAGGGACCAGAGAGTTTATTTCTTACATCCTGGTAACAGACACTCCGAGACAACCTCCGACGTTCTGTATCGTGTCTGACTGGTTATGGCGCTTTCATTAACAAAAGGAGGACCTGCTCAATATTAAAAGAGTCTTTGTTAAGGCTCATTAATATACATTTCCATGCAAAAATGGTCTAAATTTAGAATAAAGTCTTAAAGTCCTAAATGTAACATGTTCACACCTGTATGTCCCCTTATTTTAGAAGTAGACACAAACTGATCTGACACTAGTTTCTGATCATGTAAAAATATATATTTATAAGCTGGTGTCTATCTTATTCTAGTCTAGTCTAGTGTTTGGTTCTTCCACACGCTACTGAGACTACTATTTGTTAAATGGATAATTTGTCAAATTGCCAATATGTGTTGTTTTTCAAACTTTTATCATCCAACCCACCAAAGACCAAACCACAGTCAATGCAGTTTGGCATTGGCACAGAGGATTTGCTAAATCTTTCATGGGTGGACCCACATATTCAGATCTGCTGCTCATCCCACAAATCTATGTTCCTTAAAAACGTGGCACCATTTAAAAGGGATAAACAGGCTTTCCAATGGTACACGATTTATCGCCAAGAAGCATTGTTACAACAAAGAAATAATCTACCAAACACAAATTTCCTTACTTTTAGCGTTAAGTTTATGAAGGCTTGCAGAGGATCCAGAGTGCACAACCACCTCATCTCAAAAATATTTAATACATTAAAGTTTACCAAACAAGTTGGAACTTCCAAAAAGTGGAGATGAAAATAAATAAAAATGTGTTGGAATTGTTTAAGTATTTTTGTCACACAAGCATCTTTAAATTACATTTCAGAGACATGTTCAAGCAGTGATGCAGTGATTCAAACTAACTTTTGTCAAACCCTAAAATGATGGAACACATTTTAAAAGGTCTCTAGGTTTTTCTACTAAATAACACTGTTGCTCTTAAATCTTGCTGACAGAAATCGATTGAAATATGGCTGCAGACATCAATTTCCCAAGCAGGAAGATAGTGGAAATGAACAGGAGAATTTGCATCGAGTGCAGCACGTGTTTGAGTTGGGGGGTAGGCAGATTATAGTCATGAGAAAAAGAAAAACCTCTTTTACTTCTAAAATTTTACATATTAGGACATAATTTATGTCATGTGTCATGTGACACTGTGTCATTTATTTAACTAAAACTCAGCCAAAATGCAGAAACGATGTAAAAACTAAGTACATTCTAGGATTAATTTCCTTATAAAATCATTATTTGCAGCAATAACTTGGAATATGTGTGAAGAAAAGTCTCTCCCATCACCCTGGAGGAATTTTGGCCCAGCTTTCGTCACAGTGTTGTTTCAGTTCAATGAGGTTTGTGGACATCCTTATGTGCACAGCTCTGATAAAACCAGATGTGAGGTTTGGGCTTTGGCTGGCCATTGCAACTACATGATTCTTTTCTCTTTTACATAAAATTGGAGATTTGCTGTTATTGTCTCTACTTTGGTCTCATCTGTCCAAGGGAGATTGTTTCCTAATTTGTGTGGTTTGTTCAGATGAAACTTTGTAAGTCTAAGCTTTTCTGACACTTATTTTTTTAGACAATAGTTTTTTTAGACAGAAGAAGCTTCCTCCTTGCAACCCTTTCAAACAACTCATACTACTGTGGTCTTCTGCTAATTGTTCTGTCACTTTGAACTTTAATATTTAACCCACTAAATAAGGCTTGTAGAAGTTGTGATATTTTTGCAATTTTTCAGCACATTGCAGTCTGGCCTTGGAATTAAGTTGCTGGAACATCCACTCAAGTAAGTCTACAGTAAATGAGAAAAGAATGCACTCTAACTGTTTATGTGTTTCCTTACAACCCTTCCCATGTTTGACACCTGGTACAGACCAGGGGATTTATTATAATGTCCTGATCAAGGGGCAACATCACCCTTGTTAAAAACCAAGTTCACCTGCAGTTCCTCAAGCGCCTAGCACTGTCTTGATTTGACTTCTGAGAGGCGAATAAAGACCTAACAGAGCATTGCTGTTTCACTGTAAAGATAACATGGCTTGTTGTGTGTTGTAACCAAAGCACCCTGAACCAGCTTATTCTATCGGGTGAGGGCACACACCCCTGCACATCGAGGGAGCAGCAGTGGAGAGAGCTGGCTGTTTCAGGTTCCTGAGAATCAACATCAGTGAGACACCACCTCTCCTTCCCGCGGTGCCAAACAAGGTTTAGCATGGACACCAGGATACTTATTAACTTTTACAGATGCACCATCAAAAGTATCCTCGGTGAGAACATCACAGGTATCACTTTTTCACTAACCCACCTACTCCTGAGGATGTTTGGGCATATTTGATCAGAATTAATGTAAAGTAATATTACTTAGCATTGTAGGTCAGTATAAATTGAATAAACTGAATTAAGATGGTTGAACCTGCTCATTCCTTCAAATCCCATCTTGGTGCTGTGCAATAGCTGTTACGGTGTAGGGTTATAGGGGATGGATTGTGAGTTTGTTATACTTTTGTCATTTTGGTATTTTTTGTGGCCTGTTTTATTTTGAAAGACTTTGTCTTTGTGTTTAGTTATAGTTTGACTTCCCTTATTCCCATATTTCCTGATTGTTTGCACCTGTGTCTCACCAGCCATAGTGAGTGTATATCTTATCTTGTCTTTGCCTTCTTCCCCTGCTGGTCGTCTATTTTTGTACCTGTCAGTTTTGGCATTCCGTCTATTTTTCAACATCTGTTATTCAACCCATCTGTTTGCCATTCCTTGTCCTTGCCTAATGTTTCCTGGCTCTATGGATTTCCGTGTTTTGGATTTTCTTAATCTTTTGTTGGAGGCATTTTGGATTTACTTTGTGGATTCCTGCTTATTACGGCTTCATGTTTAATAAAATACTTTTGTTTTGAAACTCCTGCCACCTCAGCTCCTGCATTTTGGTCCTGCTAACTCACCTGATGACAATAACACAAAAAAAGAGGCTTCAAAAGCAATCTTTAGAAAATCTGTGGGTGACATCATAGGTTGTTTGTCCAAATCTTCTCATACAGTCTATGATCCTTATATGTAAAACTCAGAATTGAAAGAGACTTTATTGTCTTTTTGATATGACAGAAAAAGTGTCAATAATTGGAAGAAAAAAATAGTATCACAATAAAGCCTGTGAAACTGTGAGAGTGTAATATTTTTTGCTTTGGTCCTTGTTTTGCATCTGATATTATTCATATATCTAACACTAATCAGCAATCTACGAAAAAAAAAAAAAGTTGAATTTTTTTTTTTTTTAACAATTTTATAATAAAGGGTTGGATTAGAGTTGAGGTGTTATTTGACTCAGCAGTTCAGGGCATAATTCCACCATTCACACCCTCCTACCAACTTGTTATAGCTGTAAAATATCACTCTTACAACAGCTTCAACTAATGAAATTGTACGTATCTCACAATTATAAAAGACAAAAGGTTTTGAAGTTTTTATAAGTTTTTGTTAAAGTGGGACATATTATACTATGGACCTACAGTACAGATTGGAGACTGTTTGACACTGGAGATATGATGCAAAGACATGTGTAAATAACCAGTAACATGATGCATTCAGGAACAGAAACTGTTTTAAATCAACAGTTGCCTCTGTAATTAATTTAATCTCTTTTATGCAGGAATGCAATCACTCCATCATGCTGAGATTAAATTAATTAGTTGTGGTTATTGATGTCGGAGTTTTGAAATAAACCCTCTCAATTGAACTTCATGACGCCATGCCAAAAATACATTTATCATAGTTTGTGGTTACACTGCAAAATGTATTTTCTTCAGCCAATATTTCATTCAGATAGCTCAGAGAGGATGCAGAACTAACAAAAGACTGAAAGTGAATATAGCAAAGTCAGAGCAGATTTCACCAGAAAAGGGTAGAGTGGGTCAGCAGCTGTCCTCATAGAAATAGACCGGACTTTGACCACAGCAGCAAATTACAAATTTTACAAAATAGCCTTCCTCTTTGCTGATGTAGCCTTGAGTTAAACTTTAAATTCCTGAAGCCAGCCACAAAAGCAACGCTGTGGAGCTTAATCCTCCACAAAGCAAAGTCCCTGTCATGATCTGATACTGTAACTTCAACATTTACATTCATCCAGCATTCCTGACATTATTAGCTTTGGTGCTAATAAAATGTGTTGCAAAAACTGATAAACAAGCTGCATTCCTGTGGATGACTTAATGGGAGAACCATCCAATAACTCTTCAAAAAAGTGAAGAACACAATGCTACTGTGGCCAGACTACTTCATTTGTTTAAAGAAAAAACAGGAAAAGCGTCTAAAAGCAAATGTTTAATACAGATTGAAGTCCAAAACTGAATGAATGTGAATATCGATGCACAGATGTAAACACATCTGTAGTTTTGGTCACACAATTACTTAATTAAAAAACAAGACTGCACATAAAAACTGACTCACAAGAGTGTGAATTAGGGAGGTATTGCTTTGCAGTCGTGCTTAGAGTACAAATCTCATGTACGGTCAGTGAAAAGCGGGAGTCTTAGATCTGAATGGAGTTTGTGGGAATGGAGGATAGAGCAATCCCACAGGACACGCTGCTGAAATCCCTCTGGCACAAAGCTCCGGTGGGCACTGAGGGCACCGAAGCTTTACTCCTCAAACACTTCAAAGAAATTCCCCAAAAGATAAATGCTTCAATTGCACTGCCTTTGATACTTTTCCAGCTTACTTGAAACACAGATCTTTGTTCTTTCAAGAAAAAAATGCCAATTTTACAGCCTAAATATAATGATAAAATGGTATTTACAGTTGAATGGGGGACTGACGCTCTGAAATCTGAAATGGCATGACAATAGTTAGTTTTCATGATGCTGTTTTGCCATGAAAAGCAGTTCCTTAAACTTTGAGTCCATTTCCATTGTCATTTTATGTTAAAACCCCCAACGCAACAACAGAAATAAACATCCTTGCTGTGTAGACTACTTACAAAAGATAAACACAGCCTCCCATTCTCTATAATTAAGACAAAACACAAATATCTAAGTTCCATTAAATGGTCAGCAGAAAGTGACTCTTGTGGTCGCAATAAGTCTGTTTCTGTGGAAGTCCATCCATCCATTTTCATCCACATATCTGGGACCGGGTCGTGGGGGCAGCAGTCCCTCACCCCAGACACTTCCCCCAGCTCTTCTGGGGGGATTTCGAGGCGTTCTCAGGCCAGTCGAGAGACATAGTCTGTCCAGCGTGCCCTGGGTCTTCCTTGAAGTCTCCTCTCGGTGGGACATGCCTGGAACACTTCTCTAGGGAGATGCAAGGGGGCATCCGATACAGATGCCCAAGCCACCTCAGCTGACTCCTCTCAACGTGAAGGAGCAGCGGCTCTACTCCAAGCTCCTCCTGAGTGACTGAGCTTCTCACCCTGTCTCTAAGGGAGCACCCAGCCACCCTGCAGACGAAACTCATTTTGCTCGCTTGTATCCCCTATCTTGTCCTTTGGGTCATTACCCAAAGTTCATGACCATAGGTGAGGGTGGGAGCATAGATTGACCAGTAAATCGAGCGCGTCGTAACAGTCCGTTATACCACCCGCATATCTGTGCATAACGCTGCACCAATCCATCTGTCAATCTCAAGCTCCAGCTTTTTCTCACTCATGAACAAGACCCCGAGATACTTAAACTCCTCAAGTTGAGGCAGGAGCTGTCCACCTACCCAGAGAGGGCATGCCACCCTTTTCCGGTCAAGAACCATGACCTCAGATTTGGAGATGAAATCCTGTGGGTTCCCAATCTGGACACCCCACCTACCCACCCCCCGGTCCATTACTACACCTAGAAATCCTGTCCATGAAAAATGATGAACAGAACTGGTAACAAAGAGCAGCCCTGCCAGAGTCCAACATACACTGGGAACAGGTCTGACTTACTGCCGGCAATACGAGCGAAGCTCCTGGTCCGGTCGTACAGACACCAAACATCCCTTAACAAAGGGGCCGCAGATCCCATACAGACGGAACACCGCTCACACAATACCATGAGGTAACTGACATGGTCGAATGCCTTCTCCAGATCCACAAAGCACATGTGGATTGGTTGGGCATACTTTCATAAACCCTCCAGCACCCTGTGGAGGGTATAGAGCTGGTCGGATCAGTCAAATTATCCTCTCTAGTACCCTGGCATAGACTTTCCCAGGGAGGCTGAGAAGTGTGATCCCCCTAAAATTGGAACACACTCTCCAGTCCCCTTTTGTAAAAAGAGGGACCACCACCCCGGTTTGCCACATCAGCAGCACTGTCCCCGACCTCCATGTAATGTTGCAGAGGCTTGTCAGCCAAGACAGCCCTACATGATCCAGAGACTTGAGGTACTCAGTGCGGGTCTCATTCACAAAATTTTAAAATGTCCCAATTTGCTCGGGTCCACTGTGAGAAAGTTTTTATATTTGGAAGGGAAGTCTACAAGACTGCAAGCAGAAGTGATCATGAGAGTATTTACAGTGGCATGGATGGAGATCTTTCCCATGCAGCATGGAGCTGCTAATGCAAAAGTGGACATTTTTATAAAATGGCTTTTTAAAATGAAACTGCACTCGCGCCTTTAACCTTATTCGTAACCTTACTTTTATGCCACTGCTCACAAAATATATGCAAAGTGCAGATGATCATGTACATGAATTAAAAGATTTACATTTACAAATTATTATTTGGAAATGAAGAGCAAAATGTATAACACTAAACCAAAAAGTTGTCAGTTTGATGTAAATGCACATGAAGTGGGGACATAAGGTTTAGAGATGAGAAGGTCAAGGACTTGAGACCGTTTGCTGGATAAATTATTATGAACACTGCTCCACAAAAAGAGGCAGAGGAGGAGGACACAAATCTTATAGGTTAAATTTATTTAAAAAAAAAAAAAAAAAACGTTTCAGCATCCTCAGACATGCCTGTCTTCTGGACCTGCTCCCTGTACAATGTTTTCTCTACATTATCTTGACATTTGTCATTGTTGCGCCTTTGCCTTAATCATGAAAACCACTCTGAACCATCCAAGCTGCCTCCTGTGGTCACAAAAGCAGGGATAACTTGATTGTGTTAGGACTTGGCTTTTCATCATTGCCGCTTATTAAGTAAAGAGTTAACTGGCCTGTCCAGGGGTGAGGAATGTGTCCCCAATTATGATGCTAAAATAGCACAGAAAGTTCAGTAACCAGAAACATGCTCAAACCGAAAAAGAGAATAAAAGTTTGAGAACTGCCTGTAAAGTCAGTGCAGCAGATTTATGCCTTTGGATGGCAGAGAAATAGACACCAAATAAGATCCACCACAAATTGACTTTGTTCAAGACCTGACTTGTGCTGACGTTTACAGCTGTGTAATCAATGACAGCAGTGTATTATACATTTATGAGAGGTGGTTCACATGTCCAGGGAAGGAGCTCCTGAAGAATGCTGCTAGAAGAGAAACATGTTTTCCAGTTGGGTCACATTTGTCCTCTTTCTTTATCCACTGAGGGTAAACATTAATATTAGAAGTCCTTCCTAAATATGCAGAAAATCCCAGCCTTGTTACAATGATTTGACAATGTATTCTGTGACAATGCAGAGGTCTTCAACTCCACTGGGATTTTTGTTTTTCAAGTCTTGCCAGGAAACTTAGACTCATCAAGCTTCTGAGTATGTCTTCTTGATTCTACTTTCCCTTAATGGGTTTCATTTTACATAGTTAACCACACTGTTTATACTAACTGATGAGGAAGAGCTTTTCTGTCCAGATTCAAGGTTTTGTCATGCCAGCACATCTCGACCTTATCCAGCTGTAAGGACACCACAATCATGAAGTCACAGATGGGAAACGCAGGAGGGCTGCAACGAGGACAAAAATGATTTCTTTTTTAAAATAAAAGGCTGAAGGACAGCAGGTCCAAGCCAGCTTAAAGGAAGGAAGTGGGTTTGTATGTTAAAGGTTTAAATGGATTGTAAGCATGCTACACTGACAGTCAGAACGACTAATTGATCGGGAATGTGAATTACCCCTGACATGGAGTTAATTAAAATGAAGAAAAAAAAGGTAGAGGTACAGGTTAAGTAGAGCTACCTGATAAATATATTAGCAGTTTATATCCTAAATATCCTGCAACAAATACTTCCCGGAGGGCATAATAATCGCTCTGCCATCGCCAGTGGCCGGTCTTCTCCAGTATACAGACTCTGAGCTTCTCTGGCTTCGCCGTTACCCGTCTGAGCCTCCGCCGCCACTATTACTCCACCCAGATATTGCTCGTCTCCCTCGCCAGAGATACATCCACTGTGGGTCTCGAAAGAATTTACTTTATGACAGCTCCAAAGCAATAAAACCCTTCTTGTCTACTTCCCGCCGCCCTCGCAGAAACCCGCCCGGACTGTTGATCACAATGCATTAGCCAGCCTAACGCTACAGTCAAGCACAACAACTGCACCGTCAGCTTTGGTCTGCTTAACATCCACTCACCCACGAGCCAGGGTCATCTCATCCAGGATGTCCTCGCCGACCGTAAACTTGACTTTCTCTGTCTAACTGAAACAGACTTCTCCAATTTACTCACCCATCTAGCCACTCTCTCACCCACTGGGATACTGTTGGGGGACTAACTCACCTCTTACCAGGTATTTCTTAACATGACTGGGCAGTTTTGGATTTCACCAACACAAATTTCCCAACACACATAAAAGGACATATTCTGTATTTAATCTGCGGCTCCGGTCTCACCCCCTCCACCTGCACACCCGATGAACTCCATGTAACCAATTCCTCCTCTCATTCAACGTCATCCTCTCCTTCTCTGCAAATAAGCTTCCACGTCTCATCTCATTTTGGAATATTAAGGACATTAATATTGCTACCCTCTGCTCCTATATTGACAATGTTCTGACCCCAGCCTCTTCTTCCACCCCTGATGATTTCATATCTCACTACAATGATGGTTTATGCAGCATTTTCAATTCTCTCACCCCATTGAAAACATGGTCTGTCACCTTATCCTCAACTGTTCCCCGGTACACCCCTGAACTCCAGTTTATGAAAGCAAAAGGTCGACACCTTGGGCGACTTTATAAAAAACTGGTTTCACTATCCATAAAGAAATACATAGAACCCATATTTCCCTCTACAAGGACTCAAGTACTTTAATTAAATCCAACTACTACTCCGGTCTGATCAGCTCCAATGATAGCAAAGATTCTTTTCTCACTCCTTAAGAATATTTTTCACCCACCTGACTCCCTGTCACCCCATGGGCTCTCAACTGACACCTGGTATTCTTTAATGCTGTTTTTCAATGACAAAATACATAACATCCACCAGCACCTGTCCTGAAATCCACTGTTTCTCTCCACCTGAACCTCTCCCATATTACCAGTCTTTTTCCAGTTTTCCACTCCCTGACGTAACCGAAATCTCCAACTTCATCAGGAAATTCAAGCCCTCCACGTGTCAGCTTCATCCCCTCCCCACAACTTTGGTCAAATCCTGCCTCCCCTCTCTGCTCGCCCTCATTTCTGCCTTCATCTACTCTTCACTCACCACTGGATTTGTTCCATCACTTTTCAGGACTGCAGAAGTCACTCCAATATTGAACCAACCTCGCTCAGATCCCAACAATTACAATAATTCCAGCCCATCTTTACCCTATGCTTCATCTCAAAGATTCTGGAAAAAAAAAATGTCGCCTCCCAATTACACCTTCACCTAACCCAGAATCCCTTTATGAGCCCTTCCAGTCTGGTTTCCGCCCCCGTCACAGCAACAAAACTGCCTCCTAAAAATGACTAATAATCTCCTCACTGCAGCTGACTCAGGTCTCCTCTCCATTCTCATCCTCCTTGACCTCAGTGTGGCCTTTGACACCATTTCACACTCCATCTTCCTCAATAGACTCTCATCCATTGGCATCACCCACACCTCCCTCCACTGGTTTTATTCTTATCTCATACAGCTTAAATCTTTCAGATCCGATCCCTCCCCAGGCACCACAGGTGTGCCCCTGCCCTCTGTCCTGGGATCCCTTCTCTTCATCACTTATCTCCTACCCCTTGGCAATATTTTTCCCAAATTCAATATCTTTTGTCATATCCATTTTCACTGCGTCACCAATGACACCCAGCTCTAGCTTTCCAGTAAACCAGACTCCAACTCTCTCTCCTCTTTGTTTTCCACCAGAAGTCCCTCCACAATCTCCAACTGGTCCATAACTCTGCTGCCCGGATCATGACAAGAATCCCATTATTCCATCACATCACCCCCATCCTGCAGCAGCTCCACTGGCTTCCTTTATGGCATAAAATTAACTACAAACTCCTCTTGTTCACATTCAAAGCCATCCATAACCTAGCCCCACCTTACGTTTCTGACCTCCTCCAGATTGCAAATCCAGCCGAGTCCCTCATATCCTCCTCCTCCATCCATCTCACTGTCCATTCTGCCTGTCTCAGCACCATGGGAAGCGGAGCTTTTAGCCGCTCTGTTGCCAAACTCTGAAAAATATTGACTCTCTTCCCATCTTCAAATCCAGACTCAAGACTCACCTGTTTAGGAATGCTTACTCACTCTAATTCAAACTGAGTTGCAAGACCTAACAGAGCATAATCATTCACATTTTAACGGCTAACTGTACCTGAACTAAGGAGGGCATGTTCCAGTGGGCTTCCCAGGCCTGCTCGTTCCACTCATTTACAAAAGTGTGTTGTGTTGTGCAAGGAAAAAGACTCTTCAAAAGCTGCTCTCCAGAAAACCTATGAGTGATGTCCGTGGAGGTTTGTCTAGTTCCTCTGATACTTATTTGGTTGTGATGTAGTCAATGCATAATATTTGATAGACTGACTGAGGTGAGTATGGCTTATTATAAATTCATTTATATTTCTGTAGAGATACAAAGAGTTAAAATCCCTTCATGGCCAAGATATGCTTCATACAAGTCTTTGAGGGATAATATCAACTTTTGTCCTGGTATGAACTACAACTGTACAAAAATATATGTCTGCCTTTTACATGCTCTGTTTCTGATTTATTTCTATTGTACATTATGTAAACCAAACAATATAAAGCATGATCACATTGGTCAGGCCGGCCCAGCTCGCTCTCGCTCACTCTCCTCCTGAGAAAGTTGTTGGTAATAACAAACACTGACGGGAAACTGCTCCCATATGGTTTCTATTTCTGTTTGGTTTCTGGTGAGGTGCTCATCTATGAGAAAGTAATAACAGAATTACGTCTGAGATGACAAACACATTTCAGTTATGCTTGGAAATTTTGCTTCGGTGGATTTGATCCCACAACACTAACACTGATCTAGGTCATGTTTGAAAAATTGCTCGCACTAAGCAGCTCTGCATTCGACGCTTGCTGGTTCCCACCCTGACTTGAACAGAGATTATTTACATTATATTCTGATGTCAGTATGTGCTCTGCGATGAGAACAGTAAATACAAATCATTCAACCAGGTTTCGGGGTTTAGCCTAACCAAAGTCTACTAACGACTAACTTCGCTGAATCCTGCAGTTTTTTTTCACTTCACAGATAAATGTTAATATACTTTTATTGGTGGTTTTTAAAATCATAAAATAGTGACTTTTGACCTGGTTGTTTGTTGCTGATAGTGTTTTTTGTATGTAGTTCATTTGACCTCCACCAGACTGAATGAATGAATGAATGAATGAATGAATGAATGAATGAATGAATGAATGAATGAATGAATGAATGAATGAATGAATGAATGAATGAATGAATGAATGAATGAATGAATGAATGAATGAATGAATGAATGAATGAATGACATTTAACATTTGCAACTTCACAGTAAACCACCAGGGTTTAAACATTAATTTTAGGGAAATGCCGTTTTGTGATCCTAACTATTGTGATAACACCCAACCATCACATGACATTGACAACCAGTAAAACTGTGGCCGGGTCATTGCATTCCATGGTTTTAAGGTTACATGGTTTATCTGCACAGGTGTCCAGCATCCCATCGGAAAGATCCCCAGTACTCCCAATGGCCAGTTCTTTCTAGGCAGGCACCCTGCTAAAGATGGCCAGGATGGTTTAAGGAACATGACAGCAGTTCAACGTGGTGACTTGGCCTCCAGTTATGCCAGACCTCAGTTCAGTCAATCATCAGTTTCATGTGCTGGGAATGTCATAACAATCCCACGGAGGGCGGAACTCAATGACTCTCAATGAATTAACAGATCTGATGTTAACTTTTTAGTGACTGAAAATTTAAAGGTCTTGTGGAGTTCATGTCTTCTCGGTTAGAGACTTCTCCAAGCTTCAACCAACTGCATGGTCTGTTAATTTCTAAAATGCATTATTTGCCACTTTCTATAACCTTCACATTTAGCTACTTAAATTCCTTGATTACATTTACATGAACTCAAGTTAAATCAATTACAAAACAGAACATAAACCTTAGTAGCAACATGCCTGTTCAGTCTTTTAGACTTTATCTTAAAACAGTGACATTTTGGCATTTTGAGCTGTGCACTGTTATAGTAATTATACACGTTGTGACAGATTGCACAAAAACCCAGCTCCATGCTGACATCTGACAGAACTAAACTGGCGCGACTACTACATGAAGTAGAAGTCAGAACTCAGGGATCAGAGCAGAAAGATCAAATCGCGTGGCTGACTTGGAAACCCCTCCGTGTTCTCCTGGAAGGGCTGGAGGAGGTGGTTAGGGAGAGGGAGCGGGAGGTTTGGGGATGTCCGTTCACATTGTTGCCCCGTGTTTCTGATGAACAGCAAACGATGGATTGATTTATAAATAACCTCAGAAAGCTTTGTTGATATAGTTCAACAGATGATAGCACTTATATTTCCATAACTTACACCAACTCGTGCATGTCATGGGTCAAGCTAAAACATAACTTGAATGTTATAATGGAACACGAGCTTAAGTGGAGCAAAAGTCCTGATTCAACATCCAGGGGACCAGTCACATCATCCTGCTCCTGTAAAATGAATCATGATAGAAGCGGAGGCAAGTTCAGTCCATTAAGTTTGGTCCTCCAAAGGCAGCACAGTACAAGCAGTGCCATCATAAGCCATCACCTCCAAAGACTAAAATCTTGGTTTGGAATTTGAATATTGAAGCCAGCTCCCATCAAGGATATGATGTTTACAGTCAGAGACTGTTCTTTGGCAGTGACGGAGCAAATCACACAAGGAGTTGCTCAAGCACATCATGAAGTAATTTTTTCTTTAAGCTCCTCTTGGATTAAATGTTTTGCAGAAACATCTGTGGTATGTTTGGGACATTATTCTCCTGCTCTCTCTTTCTGCAACTTCACCCCAGCCTCACCACTCTCTGCATTTTGGGTGTGTTTCCAAAGTGTATGTATTTATAGCATATACATCTCCAAGCCACTAACCAACAAAACCACAATTCCAGACTCCTCCAGGAAATGTTACATGTGGCGGCTCTAAATGGAGACCTGTGATTAGTTAAGAGCTTTAAAATAGCCTTCTGATTGGCGAAATGAAGACAGTTTTTGAAAGAGGAAAAGATAACTCCTGAGTAAAGTTATGGGCTCTAACTGAGATTGAGAGTTTGACATTTCAGATAATTACAAAAACTAAGCAGGAGCTCTTTTATACTTTAGATGAATATACTGAAAGATGAAAGTTTTTACATATGAGGACTAAATGTTTTTTTTGTGTGTGTTTTTATGCTGGCATACCATCCCAACATTCAACCCATCTGACCCACCGTCTATTCTCTGCAGTGATCTGTTTCTGTAAGAGATGCACCACAAGGCTAACCGACAGCGGAGGGTGATTTACAAGATGACGCTGTGTGGTTCAGTTGGTCTGAATCCCTGCAGCGCTGAAGCCTCAGAAATCACCTCAACAGCCACATCATTCTAACGCAGCAAAGGAGAATTCAATCACTGAAGGGGGTTTGTGAAAAGCTCAGTCCTCCAAGCTTGGAGGCCTGTTCAGAGAGCACTGACTCATGATTAGCAGCCACATTTCATAAACAAGCACAGAGTTCATCATGTTCAAATGCATCAAAGCTGCTAAACTAGCGCTGTTCTTGTGTTCTGATGTCAATGCTTGCTTTTAAACTCATTCAAGTAGACGTTCCAGTAGCAAACAAAGAATTGTTTGTTTTAAATGAATTACCGCTTGTTATTTGGAAAAGTTTAGGCATCAAAAATACAGATTTTACTTCAGTTATAACACTGTCAGGCACATTAAAAGAAAAAAAAATGTTTTTAATCCAACCCAGGTCACTTTCATATGTGGTCCTAAATCAGATACATATCCGGTCCGTGTTGAAGCGACCGCAGTCCGAACCGTCATGTTGCATTTCATTCAACTTTGACATCACGGGAGATGATTTTGTCTTGAAAGTCTAGAGGAGAGGCGCTGACGAATATTTTCAAAAGTCTTCCTTGTAATCGTGAAATTATGGATTAACTCTGTGTCAGATCTTACGTCATGATCACACCGCTCCTGGTTCCGACTCCGCATCCGCACATACTGTACCTCTGCCGCTCGCCACTGCTGCAGAAAAGGCATTAATCATCATTACTGTTCATCTTTCTGCTCTCCTTTTTCTCAATCTTATCTTTCCTTCGTCAGTTGGGCATATTTTGTTGCTTGCTAGACAAGCACGTGAAGCATCCATTACTCCTGTAAACACCACACACTATGTGATGCTATGTTTTCCTCTGCCCATGCTTGTCACTTCAGGGCCACATGCCGTTCACACTAAAGTGATGAAGGTTGCATCAAAATGATAACGTGAACGACAACGCAAATCGAATTTTTGTAAAACATTGGATTTGAGCATTAAGACCAGAGTGAATTAATCAGTATAATGTATCACAATGTGATGCCAAAAGACCTTCATGAAATACAGCAATGTGATGAGTCAAGAGTGAGACCAGGTTCAAACTGTATTTATAATGTACAAGGAAGTAAATGTTACGTTTAAATCTTTATAGTGTGGAGGACATTGTGACATTTACCAGAGAAACTGTAGAGTGCAACAAAATTAAAATAGTTCAGACTTTTCTTTTCCCGGCATGCAGGTTAAGCTACAGCTGTCACTGAAACGTACAAAGATTGTCCCGTCCCTTTTTGGAACAAGGAAGGTAACGAGGACAATTATCCACATTCCAACTCAACAAAAACACACACAGATGCAAAGATTTAGTAAATAAAATCTGCTACTGATGAGAAAAATAATTTACTGCACATCACAGGAACTATTTTACATAAAAAACAAGAGCAATATGAATAATTCCCCAATTATGTTCCTCGGGGGCCATTGCCACAGATGCTTTAGATGTACCAACGTACCTGGTTCAAATGAACGGATCACTGTCAGATTGTAATCTAGGTCTGCACAAATCTGTTAATAACCCAGACATTTGAATCAGATGTGTTGGGGGCAAAAAAACATTCAATTTGATTCAAAAATGCTTTACTAATCCCCAAAGGGAAATTACTAAACATTAAAAACATCTCAAATATGCAGGGCAGTGGCCCTGGAGGAGCAGAACTGAGAAGCATTGCTCTAGACATCTCGTAGTTTCTACTTGTCGAAGAAGTTTCTCTCATGACATGTTTCCAACTAAAACCAAAGAAAGGGAATACTAAGCAACAATATAAAAGCAGCAGTGGTTGACCAAAGGATTTAAAATAATAATAACAATAATGTATTAGTCATGGGGAATCTTTATGGATTTATTCTCAGGAAGTAAATCAATCCATCCACTCACCCACCAGGTTCACCTTGGTCCCTAATCTTTCCAGTCTATGGATTTGAAACTGCTGCTACTTATTATCTGTTACTGCAGATAAAGCTATACAGGTAAGCAACATTATAAAGAACGGGGACAATAAAGAAGCAAGACCTATTTAGGTGTGCATGAAGACTATTAACTAAATTAGATAAATTGGGAAAAAGCAACATGTGGAGTACCAAGCTGCTGCAGAAAGTAAAGGTTACCAAATGTAAAAGTGTTTCAGTGAGGTTGTTCTGACGCTCATCAGTAAGAAACACCAGATCGTCTTTAATTTCCAGAGGAACGGTCAGAAGAACTTCAAGTTCTTTCTCATTATGGACCATAAAACACTTTTATTTGCTGCTCCTGCAGTCGTAAAGTTTGTGCTTCTGTGAAGATTGTGGATATTCACTACTAAATTAGTCCACAGTACCACAGATGTTCCTTCTGCATCTGTACTTGACAAATATAGCATAACATTATCTGAGCTGTGACGTCCAAGCATTCCTTTCTGTACTTTTATAGCTTTGTGAGTGTGTTCATGTTTATATATGTATGTGGAGAGCCAACAGAGATACATGGATTGCCAATCCCAGTAGCTGAAACAGCTTTCTGTTTTATTTTATTTCACAATATAAAGATACTCTTGACATTTGGTCCAGGGCTTGTGGTCTACGCACATGTTTGATCATTTAGGAATCATCTGGTCCAGACCAGCACTTAAACAACATGATATGAAAAATTATATCAAATTGCAATAGCGGGGTACAAAAAACTAAATATACTCTCCTTCCTAATCTCTTTCTACAGAAATAAAGAAGCTGGAAAGCGGCCAGGCACGGCTCATTAACTGGTCTTGATTAAATGTGAGCACCTCAATAAATCCAAAAGCTTTGCCAGTGGGTTTGGTTTGAGCATTCAAGTGTGTGTTAACACAATGCCAAAAAGGAAAGATATCACAAATGACCTGAAAACTATTAAGGTGATCAGTTAACAGTAAAAAGCAGGTTCTCCCAGCTTCTTTGTTTTATTGGTTGCAAAAATGCATCATTTGTTTCTACATTTTGATCTGGTATAGGCATAGGTTTCATCATTGTCAGATATCGTTCCTAACACAACCCTTCACACTTGTCCAGGCTCGGGACGACACTGGCATTTGACACCTAAATTGCTGTGGCAATGGTGTCCCACCCTGGGACACTTTAACATGGACATCATTCTACAGTGAAAATTATTGTTTACAAGTAGAAGGAGTGAAAGAGCCAAAAAAAAAAAAAAAAAACTTGATCAACCAAGGAGAGAAGAAAAAAAAGCACTGATTCGCAAAGTTGCATATGGATAAACCATGAGACTTTTGCAACAATGTCTTTTAGGTAGAAAAGCGCAATGTGAAATATTTAACCACAATTTTTATCACAAAGAAAACAAAAACCAGGGAGATTACATCATACCAGCTGTCAAGCACAGTGGTGATTTGGGCTTGTCTTACAAACACATATTCCAAAAAATAAAGACAAAATGAAATGTGTCTTTGTTCATCTGAGGCTTCTTTTAGCAAGTTTTAAGACCTGTATAATTTTTATTTTATTTTTATTTTTTGTAATCATGTGTAAAACAGAATCGCAAGAGAAAGTACTTTCTCACAACTGTTATCTTCCCATGAGAAAGACAAAACTCATTTCTTCTTAGCCAGACAATTAGTTTTGCGGTTTGATTATATTTTGGATTGACCAAAACTCTCATACTTGTTTAAAGAAGATAAAAGAGGGACTGTTGAGTAACTTTCCACTTATGAAATGGAGTAAAATACATGATCAAACATGTGTAACTCATATTATATGTCCCTAGTCAGAGCGAATCCACTCATTTGCTGATAACCTCAACAATGGCAGCCAACCCTGCCCTCACTTTCCCACTGAACCTTGCTGGACGGTGACCAGGACAAAATCCCCTCAGTGTACATCTTTTCCCTAACGATGTCTCCGTCAAAACTCTCAGCATCAACAGCCAAAGATAGGCCCATGTTCCCGTTCACATCGCAGTTACATAAAGCCCATGTCCTCTAAGTAACCCTTACATAGTTGGGTTAGCAGGGATGTGCACCATGATGTGCAGTACGTCTTGCTATTACTGCTGTTACACAAGCATCAAGTTTGGCAGAGACAGCTGAGAAGCACTAGGCTGGGCTCAAACATATCTAGATGCGCTTCCTTTCTTTATTAATGAAATCTGAAGGCCAAGGCTTAGTGGCTGAATCTAGCTTCAGGGGAGGGGAGTCCTTAAACCTCCCAGAGTCTTACATTTTACACCATCACACCACTTTCATGGATTATGCTTAAAAATATTACCAATCACTTCATTTATTTTATGCATTCTTGAAATGTGCTTAATTACCACTAAAGCCCTAAAAATTAAGAAATTTCTGTTCATCAACTCTAAATTCAAAGCAGTGTCTAGACAGGGAAGACAGTATAGCTAGAAACTGGAAAAACTGTTATTTAAATGTTACCAAAAATTCAATTTCCTCACTTTCAACACTTAATAAATGATCCTGATATTTATTAAGTGTTATATGTTTTAGATCTTAATGATTAGGATTTATCTGTGGAATAATGTAATACATACTTATTCCAACTCCTTTTAGTTTTATCCAGGATCCTTAAATATGCCTTGTTGTTGTGTGATGCACAGCTTTGCTATAAGCCGGCTGTATATGTTGGTACATAACAAAGACTACAGATCAGAAAAGCCCATATGTGATAACATCACATGCTGCTAAAATTGCTGTGGAAGAGGCTTGTTTTCCCAACAGAGGCAGACAAACGTGGATTTCAGGTGGAGCCCCGGTGGCTTTTGTTTGTTATTTTGAGTGCTTTTTTTATTTTTGTTTAGTTTGTGCATTAACATTGCAGTTTTGGTACAGATATCCGTCAAGGCCGCATATATTAAAAAATATATTTATTTCTGTGTAAAAGGCAACCGTTTGCAAAAAGCTTTGCCTTATTGACTTATAAGATGCTGTATATACAGCTTACTGGAGGTGCCTAAACCAAATGTGTCATTGCGAGTAACATAAATGCAGCCTAAATTTGGAAATAATTGAATAAATTTTAGTAGCTAACAGCTAGCTCAAGCCTAATATGTGTAGTTGGTATTTAAACAAAATACAAAGAAGAAAAACAGCTAAACATTTAAACAATATACTATATATTTAGTTATTTAACCACAACACGCTCAGGCTAAAAATGCTAGGTGTGTTTTGCAGCTGGTGATCAAAAGGAAATGTCCCTGAACATGTGTAAATAATAGTTATTATGTTGATACCTGCCTGCATTAAAATGAAAACAGGATATCTGTTTCAGTTCTTCATTGCAATGTTTATCTGAGTAAAGAATTTGAGGGAAATTCTGTTCAAAGGGCCTATCAAAGGATGTAATAATGGTTTTCTCTAGCACATTTTTGTTCACTTACAATAGCAAATTAATGAGTTCAGCCACTCAGACAATGATGAATACTAATGTTTCATTATCATCATTATATCCATAATATATATCCAAAATAAATTTGGCATCTACTCTCTGATCTTACTGCTATCCACACATTATATCCACAGTGAGACATTGGGGAGTGATGAATAACAACTTAATCACCCATTCGGATCGTTGTACTTGGAGCCTACATGCTGAAGTGAAAAACTTGGTAAAACCTAACTTCAAGGCTACTTACTGTAGCATATTTTTGAGTTTTTGAAACCAACTCAAGCTGCATCAACTATCCATCCAATCATTGTTTTTTTTTTTTTAGACCCACATCTTGTTGTTTTGGGGTCTCCTAGAGCCTATACCAGCTCTGTTCAGGTGTGAGGCAGAGATGCACCCTGGACAGTTCACCTGTCCACCATAGGGCCACATACAGACACAGATACAGAACAGTCACACAAACTGACAATACCTCCTGTGGGCAATTTAAAGTTTCCAGTCCAGCACCTGAATAACACTCACATAAACACGAAGATCAGTGTCAACCTCTGAGTCACCATGCTGTCCCAGTGCCAACTTATTCACTTAAAAATATCAGCAAAACCTTTTAATTGACATATTTATTTTAAAATATCACTATCATTTATACCATCTGAGTTAAAGAAGTTACTTTGGTGTAGTTAACAGTCCAATCAAATCATTTTTGTTCAGCAAAAATGAAAATTGAGTGAGCAATTTAAGCTTTTATAGCATACAGGTGGATGCTGGGAATGCGTCAAAATGGTTAAAAGTTTCTTTTTTAAGGAGTGGCTCATGTTTTGTTTTAAGGTTTCAGGGGGAAAAAAGCAGTTTAAACAGCCACCTTTACTCATCTTGGACATGTTCCTGCTGAACTGATGCAATAAAAAGATAATCTCCTACAATTGAAGTCTCAATTTATTTGTCCAAGGTTGGAAGTTAGATCTTAGATGAGGCCTAACGTTAAACTCATATATTTCATCCAAAGAGACATAATCAAAATAATTGCTTGGATCTCAGATACAGTTCAGTGGCTCTAATGCGTCAAGGCTATTTTGGGTGTAGAACAATGGGTCAGCAATAATGTTGTGGTTTTTAAGTTGGAATCCTACCAGCGCTGCCCATATTAAAAAAAAATAAAAAATGTTTCCATCCACAGCACTGTAAGTCATCATGGATAAAAGCACCCACAAAATGGCATGTGTTACGTATTCTTCGTGTTGCATAACGTTATTATAAAAGACTTGTGGATAGCAAACAAGAGACATTCTTTGGGTTTACCTGTGAGACCTGTAGAAGAGAAGCAAAGCCCGTGACATGTAACATTACTGTTTTTGGATGTTGTATGACACAAACATTTATTTTCTCTGTCATTGAAAAAATCTCTCTTAGACTGCTTTTCAAGATTATTTAAATGGTTAGTATAAAAAAAGCCATGCTCAACTTTTTGACGCCCTGCTCAGACACCGCGTCTCCCCAAGATCCTTGCATAAGCAATGAATACGCCTCCTCGCTTTCCATAGGAGATGAATGGGGTCCGTGTGATGCAGGCCACTTGTTTCGTGTAATGAACATCACCCGTAAGACTTCAAATCTTTAGCAGCCAAAAGGAAAATCGGCACTGTTCTTGTTCATTATAACATCACCAAGTCCATCACCAAGTGAATGTTAAAAGCTTTATTGGCATTCTTCTTGAATTTACCTCACAAACAACAAGAGTCAACCGTACTGTCGGTTGTTCAGCGAATCATTAGCGTTTAACCTGTTAATAACACCAACATTAAATAAAAACAAAAACGCCACGTGGCTTTCTCTGACTGACGCTTAACCTGCAGTTTAATGATGAGGTCTCTTTTTCTGATTGGACAATAAAGTTTCAGTTTCACTGGTTCAACAGCTTATTACAAATTTTCTAAATACTATGACACTGAATTTGACTTTATTGAATCATATAACACAATTAAAAAATTGAACTTAAGTGAATTAGTATTAAATATATTTAGTCTTCGCACTTCACAGACTTTCTGATGTTTTCATCGCTGTTGTGGCAACATGGAAGTTGCTGCAAACGTGCAGAGGATCTGCTAGGTGAGATGAAGTATTGTTTATTTGATAGTGAAGGGAATGGTGAAACTTTATCACTCATTTATTCACACAGGCACAGAAAAACTCTTAGCAGTCTGCAAGACACAACAAACCTGTTCCACAAGGCCAACATTCCTTTTCACCATGAGGTCATGAGGTTTCCTAATTTAATAATCTTAACTTTAACCTCAGGAATTGCTGGGGGTCAAGACAATCTCATCCTAAAACAAAAGAGCTCACTCAACGCCTCTCACTTCTCATCACAGTGGTCATGAGATGCCCAGACACCTCCAACGCACTCTCATGACTCTTGCATAACTTTTATTTAACAAATATTTCATAAGGGGTTTTTTATGCCCTATTTGATTATTCGGCTTTGATCAGTTTAAAGGAGGAGTAAGCAGGAAGAGGTTTATATATAATAAAGTATAATTGTAATGTCAAACATAGTTATTTTAATTTTCCATTATGATGACATATGCTTTATTGTCCGGGCTGTGAGGATTACGCCAGTCGTGAGTTTTCCCAGGACAAGCTGGGACCCTGTTTATTAGAAGGTTTTAAAATTTCTGTACCAACAGAGAGTTGGATCCTAAAAGATTTTTGAATAAAGTAAACAAATCTTCTGTGCTACAAATTCCTCCCAAACACTGGGAGAATTAAGATGGACTTATTAAGTGTTAGGACTTTAGCTGGAAATATTTAATTGATGATTTTATCACTGCGCACAGCCTGGATTTTATGTTTGTAACTGAAACCTGACCAAAATAACAGCTGAAGGCCTCATCCAGGGTGGTGTTTCTTAATGTTTACAGACTCCCAAATACTCTGCAGACTTTTTTGATGATCTCAGTGAGCTGCTGTCTATAATCTGTGTGTCTATCTGTGTGTATTGTTGGGGATTTTAACATCCATGTGGACAACCCTCAGAACAAAGGGACTAAAGACCTGAGTAACACTCTGGACAACTTTGTGCTGACTCAGCATATAACAGAGGTCACGTACAATAGGGGACACACTCTTGACTCACTGATCTCTAAGGGTCTGAGCATTTCAAGGTTACTGTGTCTGATGTGGGCCTGTCTCATTATTCCTGTGTTTTCTTTGAGTGTACAATTTCAGTGCACACAGATGTGTCAACAGCAGTGATCACAAAACGGCGTAAAACTGAAAACAGTAGTGAGATCTTTAACCAGGTCTTCTCTGTGACACCTCCCCTGTCCGAGAGTTCAGTCAATGAGCTCATCAATAGCTTTAATGCTAAAATGTTAAACGTTATGGTCACTATTGCTCCCATTAAGGTGAAGGTATCTCTGGAAGGAAGACGTCTCCATGGAGAAACTCCATTCTGGTGAAAAATGCAAAAGGAGTGTAGGAAAGCTGGGCGCAGATGGACAAAAACAAATCTCCAGGTTCATTATGATATCTATAAAGAGAAACTTCAATCTTACAATTTACAACTGAGGAATGCAAGGAAGTCCTACTTTTCTGACATTGTCACCAAAAACAGTCATAACGCTCAGACCTTATTTACAACAGTTGACTACAAAAAAAACCCTCCTGTGTCAGTGACAACTGAACTTCACTCCACCGTGACCTGCAATGACTTTGACCAATTCTTCACAGACAAAAAACAAAATATTAGACAAGCAGTTGGTACATAAACAGCAGGTTCAGAATATGTACCGTGTCCACAGAAAACCAGTTTAGACACCATGACACAGTTTCACCTCATTAACAGCAAAGACCTGAAGGACATCTTACGTCAACTGAAATCTTACTCTTCCTGTTTAGACATCCTGCCAACAGGTCTTTTTAAAAAGGTCTCAAAGATTTTGGAGTCAGACCTGTTACAGATTGTGAACTTGTCTTTAATGTCAGGTGTGTTTCCAGAGCTGCTGAAAACAGCTGTAATTAAACCTCTAAAAAAACAAAAAAAAAAAAAACAATCTCGACAAGACACGAGTGAACAAGTACAAACTGATTACAAATCTTCCATTTTTAAGTAAGATCATTGAAAAAGCATTTTTTTCACCAGCTTAATTACTTTTTTAACACAAAATAACTGCTATGATGTCTTCCAGTCACGTTTTAGACACCACAGCACTGAAACTGCTCTGAACAAAGTGTTTAATGACATATGCTTGAATACAGACAGTGGAAAAATGTCTGTCTTAGTTTTACTGGATCTCAGTGCTGCATTTTATACAGTTAACAACAATATATTACTCAAACGCCTGGAGAAAAAGGCAGGTCTTTCTGGAACTGTACTAAACTGGTTCAAAACATACTTGGAGAACAGTAAATATATATATATCAGGGATAAAAGATCTGATGTCGCACCAAAACCTGGAAATACTAGTCCATAGATTCATCTTCAGTAGGCTTGATTATTGTCTGTTTGATTATTATCAGCATCTTTACACCTAAAAAAACTTCAATTCATCCAGAACTCTGCTGCACGAATCCTCACTAAGATCAAAAAAGTGGACCACATCAGTCCAGCTCTGAGGTCTTCACACTGGCTGCCTGTCTGTCAGAGGACAGACTTTAAAGTTCTGATGCTGGTCTATAAAGCTCTGAATGGTTTAGGACCAAAACACATCAGTGTCCTCCTTCCTTCAGCTTCTCTGCTCCACATGTCTGAAACAAACTCCCAGAAAGCCTCAGATCAGCTGAAACAGTCAGTTTATTTAAACCCAGGAGGAAGACTCACCTGTTCTCAGCTGCATTTGAATAAAGCTCTAAATCTGCACTGTTTTACTTTTAAGCTTAAGTTTCAAAACTTGATTACATTTTAACCACTGATTTTATCTATCGTTCTTTTTTCTTTCTTTCCTTTTATTTAAATTTTAAATCGTGCTTTTTATTTCTCCTATGTGATGTTTCAATATCTCTGTTAAGCACCTTGAATCACCCTGTTGTTGAGTTGTGCTATACAAATAAACTTGCCTTACCCTTTGTTGTAAAGCAGATTATATTTGCAATTGCACCTCATTTCTGGTTTCATTTAATTCACTCTTTGTTCAGCTTTTAAGAAAGACATCAGATCACAATAATCAGCATAACTTGAGATTTTCCCCTCGAGCCAGGACCTCCGCTGCTTGTTGTTTTTTTTCCTTCACATGGTGCACCCAGCTTCATCGGGACTTTGACTTCACTGGAGAGCTGCAGGATGTCTCTAATTAAGTCCAGTCATTGTAAACTGTCAGACATCCACAAATACAAAAACAGTAGGGTGTCATTTACTTTGGGTCTTTTCAAGCTGCAACAATAACCAAAACATTAACAGTAAGGCTATACAAAGGCCTGGATAAAGATATGCAACAGTGGTAAAATAAAATGCAGTATAATAGCACAACAGAGTACAACAGGCTTACGAATAGAGAACCCCACTCCAACACACATACACTTGTCATAAATGTAAAATTTGGCTATAGACACTAAAACCGTTCTTCAAACTATGGTGTAAATATTTTAATTTCTGCTGCAAAGTTAGATATTTTGACTAGAGAGCCAGTGGAGATTGACTTGTTTTTGGAGCCAGAGGTCAGTTGAGGAACTGCAATTTTTCCTAGTTTTTGCATTGGCTTCAGCCCAGAAGGGGAAATGTTTGTGCTTAATAACAGCAGAGTGAGTAGGAGCAGGGGAGGATGAGGCCAAATATGGTGCTCACCGCAGCACACAGAATAAAACAGAGGTTTTAGACCTTTTTTTAGTAGAAAAAGTGGAAAGAGCCATTATGGTGTTTGATCAATACGTATAGGAATCAAAATCACATATTTTGAAACCTATGTGATAAATAAAACATGCATACATCTAGTCTTTACAGAGTACAACATTCAGCTTCAGGACTAATCATATCAAGCTTGAGCTTTTTTCTGAGGTGCAAGGGTGCCTCATGAAAGTGCACATATCAGGTTATTTGCCGTCATCCACGACTGTTGGCTGTTTCGTGTTCTCAGCACTCCGTGTTTGAGGTGTAAACAATCATTGATGGCACTGTGAACTGTGGCTGATCAAATGTTAGAACATTATAAAAGGAGTAGCAAATAGTTCAATTTAAGCACATTTTTAAAAAAAAGAGTACAATTTAAAAAATGCATTCAAAAGCCTGATCTTGTTCAGCAGACCATTTCAGATCGATGGTTTCTGAGAGCAGAGGTCTAAAACTCTATAAAACGTCTAGTGGACCCAATACCAGCAATGACTGGGGTTTCAGATACTGTAGTTTCCAATTTGAAACCTGTATTGCATATCTCAAAACTTTATATTTTAGCTGCTGTGATCACACAGTTATGGTTTTCATGTGCACATTCACTTTATTTCTTGCACCTCTTTGGTTTATATGCTAAGTTCATACCAAATATTTTGTATTGCATGCTCAATCTTTCATCCCCATTTATGAGCAAAAACATGCTCCTCATTCCTCAGCTGTCTTTATTTCCATTGACTCACTTCAGATTCCTGTCTTTATGCACCTTCATACACTCTTTTTACCGAGGCTGTGGTATAATAACAGAGTAGACGAGTGATTGTGCACATCTGTCTTCAAATAGCCTCACGTGCTTCTTTTTACCGTAACACACACCTCCAAACGGGTCAGATTTGGCAGCTGGAGACTGTGGAGGCTGCTGGGTCCCGAATAAAGCATTTTTGCTCTTTTAACTGACATGTTTGAGGGTAATCACAGGGATACATTTCACAGTATTCATTTTAATGATGCACTATGAGGCTGAATTTCATGTTTTAACCTAGATTTCGGAGGTAATTATAGGTATGCATTTCCCAGTTTAACACTAAATACTCCAGTTAATAACAGGGATATATTTCACGATTTAATTTAACAAGCAAAATATGTTGTCAGAGTCCCTAAAAACCCCCAACAGGCATACATGTTACAACTCTAACAACAAAGAGGGACAAAAAAAAACAATTGTCTCACTATCAAAATGCTAGAGGTTGGAAAACATAAAAAGCCCTGTTATGATCCAAATGGATTAACACTGTCATCTCAGAGAAGTATTAATGCTTCTTCTCAAAGCTCAAACGCATGCAAATAAAGTGAATTAATTTCTCGTAGGGTGAACGCACACTTGCCAAGTTGGACCATGTCATGGCCCACAATTAGATCACTCTAGTCAGTCAAGCTCCAGCATGATGGATGCTTGTACGTGCGTCATCAGCTATGGTCTGCTTCAAATAAGAGCTCTAAAACATATACAGTATATAAAATGTTTACGTGAGACAAAGGACCTTTTGCCATTTTTAGCTCAGAGGTTTGATTTAGTTTTTATGACACTGTCCAACATTTACTTTTGTGCAGTCTCTTATTCAGCCAGTCTCTGGTTTTCTCCTCCATCATTTGTCGCATTTACCACGATGTTGACTGTAGCTCTGTGAGCTAGTTTCATTGTTGTTGATGTGTCATATGGGGACATTATGCAATACCTACTTGTGGCAAGACACGACTGGGACTGGAGTCCAAAGCGTGGGCAGTTTAGTCCGTGCTGACGTCTAACTGGTCCCCTGAAATGCCCCCTGTCCTCACTCGTCCTTCTTTTATCCAAGAATGATGATCCGGTTATGAAATCCCCATGCCCAAATATTTAGTCACACTAATGTGCCAAACAGGAATATCCAGTGTCAATAACATTTACAAAAGAAGAGGAAGGTTTTAAACGCTACTGCTTCTAAAGAAAGACTTTAAAGAAGAGTTTTGAGGAGTCTCAGATCCCCATGTTGGCTGCCAATCAATGTGTGAACTGCTGTCAATCACCTGAAATCTGACAAACAATAAATCGAAAAGCAATTTATCTATGCACAATAATCAAAGCTAAGGCACTAAAACTTAATTTTTTTATCTTCTTTCATACAGTATTTAAACATGAAGATGTTACTGATTAAATGTATATACATCTTACAATAAAGGAGAATTGCATGTAAGGATGTTGGACAAATACTGCTCTTCTGTGAGAAATGCGGCCCCTCGGTGCTCTTCTGTTGATAGTGGGGACGGAAGACCACAAGAGCCAGTCAGCACTTCATGAAGATAAGCAAATGCTCCTTCAAATGTAATTGAAACTGATATTTTAGTGGAAAAAATCCTTTTTGTGAATGCAAAACCAACGGAAATCATTTTGTGGTGCTGATATCGTGCTGATATATGAACACAGACATTGTTTGCTCAAGTCAATACTGACAAAAGCTGAGAGGAGAACAACTTCTTGTTGGGTTAAATGCAGGCAGACCTGTTTATAAGACAATATCTTGCAAACAACAGTATCAAAGTTTGTTTCATATAAAAACACAATAAGCTTGCTACTTTCCCACTTATTTGACTTATTGGAAATACCAGAGTTCAGCTTTTCTGAGTTCTAATAAAATAACACAGTTTATCTGTCTACTCTGTTTAAAAAAAAGAAAATCCTACATTCACACACTCATTTCCCTAGTTTATGACTTTTACACTTCTTGCCTTTTGCACGGTTCAGTACCATGGTCAGCACAAAAGAGTAGAGTCATTATTATTAAGCCAAACATAATGCAGTAATAAGATAAGAAGTAAAAGAGTCTACAAAGCTGACAGTAAAAGCAGCCTGATGTCAATCAATGAATGTCTGTGAAATGAAAAAGGAAAAAGAAAAGAAACATAAATAAATTTTCCAAGGCATGAAATCTCTTCTTGATAACCCAGAGACCCTTCTAGCCGCTAGGACAAATTTGTTAAAAGGCCAACAATTTAGGCATCCAGATGTGTGCTGTCAATATGACTGCGTCATGGAGGTTTGCTGTACCTTATGTTAAATATGTCTGTCATAATAAATAATGTTTTTCTCTTGTATTTGTTTTTGGGGGCATTCATGTTCTTTATAAACTTAATTTTAGGACTAATCAGAGTGGACTGAATACAAAGGCGATAAAACCACTCCAGATATCTGCGTCATAGGCTTCTAGCCTGTTTTGACTGAAAGCATCAGGATGCTTCGTCCAACTTTCTGTCCAGGCTGAAAGATAAAACACAATGTGAAGTTGTCACACATCCTTTTCCAATGAACTCATCCAAACACAGACTAAACTAATTCAGTAACCACAGAGGATTAAGGGGAAACAGTGGAGGAGGGGGATGTTAGACAGAAAAGTTATTTTTGGATAACAAGAATAAAAAGTCTACTAAATCAGAGAGAAGAGAGTAGAAAATGGCCATGCAGTGATGAGCATCGATTCTGATTGTTTGGGTGGGAAATAAAAAAAGAAATGAACAAAGTGTAATTAGTCTTGGAGATATAACATACTCCATCCATCCATCCATTATCTATACTCACTTACTCCTTCTCGGGGTCACAGGGGTCTGTCGGAGCCTATCCCGATGCATAGCAGGCGAAAGGCAGGGGTCCACCCTGGACAGGTCGCCAGTCCATCACAGGGCCACATACAAGACAGACAAACAAGCACACTCACATTCACACCTACGGGCAATTTAGAATGACCAATTAACCTAGAATGCATGTTTTTGGACTGTGGGAGGAAGCCGGAGTACCCGGAGGGAACCCACGCAAGCACGGGGCAAAAATGCAAACTCCACACAGAAAGACCCACCAGACCGGGAATCGAACCAGGAACCTTCTTGCTGTGAGGCAACAGTGCAGATAGCAGAAATCAGATGTACAAACAGTTCTTCCATTAACGTCTGAAAAAGAAACACTTTAACTCATTATGTTGTTCGATTGCTATGACATTGTGTTAAATTGGGTAACTTCACTTTCACATTAGTTTGAAAGTTGGTTAATTGCAGTATTTGTAACTTATTTCATGATTAAATCCAAAATCTGCAACCATAAAAAAAAATCTAAATCTCTAACCAAGAGTGAAATTATCTTTCTTGGTTACACTTTTCTCGCTATCAGTTCTTAAACCATCTCCATTTTTTAATTTGTCTTTCACAGATGTAATTCTGAAACAAGTGTCAATCAACACCGCGTAGATCTACAGCGAGGAGGCGGGACGAAGCCAAGATCTACTAGCTCACTGGTTACTGAATGACTCTGCGCCGATGGAGGTAAGTTGTAAATGTCAATAACAAATGTATCATATATGATAAATCAGGGACAGACATTAACAACCTACCTGACCATGACAAGCAGGTTTTGCGTTCAGATGTCGACATAGTGCTCTGAGTCATTGAGTGATTCAGATTTTGGGTTTTAATTTACAATTAATTTGCCACTGAAATGACACCATGACACTGTGTCTTTGTAGAATTAGATTAAGCATACAACAGAGAGTCAAGGAATAAATTGTGGTATTCCATGAGGAGGTCTGGAGTGGCAGAAAGGTGTTTTAGAGTGATGCAGGACATGCATGAATGGGGTGAGGTCTGCAATAGGAGTAACAGTTGGGTTTCAGGTGAAAGTAGGACTGCATCCAGATTCAGCCCTGAGCCCCCTCTTGTTTGCTATAGTGATGGATAAGCTGACAAATGAGGGCCAACAGGAGTCTTCATGGACTAAGATGTGTGCAGACATTGTGATCTGTGAAAGTAGGGAGCAGGTATAAGAAACCCCAGAATGGTGGAGTTATGCGCTAGAGAAAAGAGGTATGAAAGTCAGTTGCAGCAAGAGAGAACACATGTATGTAAATGAAAGACAAGCAGGGAGGATTCAAGCAGTGAGGATTCAAAGAGTAGAGGTGAAGAAGGTGCAGGAGTTTAAATACCTTGGCTTAACTTTTCAGAGCAAATGAGTGTAGAACAGAGACAGGCAGGGTGGCATTTGTGGAGAAACGTTTTAGGATTTATGTGTCATAAGAGGGTAGAAGAGAAGAAAGAGGGTATGGATTTGGCTGACATCTGTCCCCACTTAGCAGACGGAATAAAAAGAATAGGTAAGTGTCTAGGGTGCTGGCACTTGGATCTATGCAAGAATAACCAAGACCCTGAGAAGATTGGCTTTGGACTTGTTAATGTCAGACACTGAAAACGTCCATGTCGCCACACATAAAGATATTCCAGAAATCTACTGGAAAACTACATCAAAAACAACAGTACCTACCATTAGACACCACAGAGACAAACCACTCACAAGAGTATAAAGATGCAATTTCACATTTCTAGAAACTACCAAAACATACAATGTCAACATTTCTCACCAGATACTAGAGCTTCTATAACAAGTTGTGGTACCTTCACCTGAAAAAACTGAGTTTGATTCTGGTCTGATTTTGTTTTTTGTTTTTTTTCCTACTTTACTTTGACCTTGGATAAACAAATTTTTATCCAAAAAATGTTCAGCCACTTGAGAAATCTGTTCTTCTTTTGTTTTCTCTTTTGTTCTCAACAAGTGTGCAGAGATATTCTGGTCGCCAGGACAAATGTAAAATTCTTGCTCTGCATACATTATCATTTTAAGACAGCTGTAATGGTGCAACATGGCACACAGGAGAGGAAAATGACCAGCAGCCTTTTTTTGTTTTAAAACGCTGTATTTAATAATTGGCAAACATTCAACCATACATCCGAACTGTATCACAGCAGTGTACAAAACAACAAAAATACAAAACAAAACCTCCCTCCCCAGATATAGCACTTGTTCATATGTACAGTACACTTATTTCAAATAAACCAACAAATTCTCAAGTATACACAGTTTAAAGTCACCTTTTCACAATTATTCTTTGTCATTAATATCTGCTAGATTCAAGTTTTTCCATAAAGTCTTTAAATGGTCCCCATACCATTTCAAACATTGCCAAATTCTTTTTCATAATGCATGTAATCTTTCCTAGATGAAAAGCAGTGAGCATTTGTTTCACCGAATGTAACAAGTTGGGCCTGTTGGTCTTTTTCCAAAATATAGCAATAGTTCTTTTTGCTTGCAGGAGATAAATATTGATATACTTACATCGGTTGAGACCCCCTCCACCACTGCCGGTCCCTCAATTCCTAGGGACTATCAGGACCTGGCAGCGGAGTTTATTATGGTCAGAACCACTCACCTGCCACCTCATCATCTGTGGGATTGTGCCATCGACCTGGTACCTCAATACACTCACCTAGGTAGAACATTGGGCCATGGAGGCTTATGTTCAGGAGGCCCTACAACAGGGATTCAGCCGCCCATCCACATCTCCGATGGCTGTGGGCGTCTTCTTCATGGCCTTGACCAGCATGTAGGGCTACCATTTTCAATAAACTGGACCTCCGTAGTGCCTACAATCCTATGCACATCCAAGAAGGAGACGAGTGGAAGACTGCATTTGGCACCCATGCAAGCAACTTTCAATACTGCGTAATGCCATTTGGACTGGCCAACGCCCTATCGGTTTTTCAGAGTTTTATGAATGACGTGTTACGCAACATGCTGGGCCAGTTTGTCATTGCCAACATAGATGACATGCTGATCTACTCTTAAACCACCGTTTCATCTGGAATTTCAGTACATTGTCATTCACGGCCCTTCTTAAAAGGAAGCTGCGAGGCCTCGTCTGGACACAAAGCTCACAGGAGGCTTTGCCGAACCTAAATCGGCCCGCGACAGTAAACACATTTTCTTGTTTTTGTTCACTCTATTACAAATCTAATAACTGATACACTTAAAAATGCCTTCTAACGAAAAATACCTAGCAGTGCTTGAGTTCATTTGGAAAATTACTTCACATCCACAATTCTTCATTTCATGTTTGATGAAACAGCACAGCAACCACTCCCTTTTCTGAGAGATGCATGTTTTCCCCATAAATGTCTCTGAAGTATTCAAGACATTTAAAAATTGGCCAACTCATATTTATTATGCAATATAAATTATGACAAGGCCACTGATACAACGCTTCTGTTGTGAGTGGCGAGAGTAAAACCATTCCAACTGTAACATCATTGGAGGACATTGCTGCACATTCCACGTTTTACATGTTTTTTATTAACTTGTTCAGTCAGATAATTACTTATTTCATGGTTTCTCTGAACCTTCACCTTTTCATAAACCTCCAGGGACCCCACAACTGCCAAGATTCAATTTTCCCCACGATTTTTCATTGGAAAAATATATATTTTATGGTGTCCTATTAAACAACTACTAAAAGAAATATTGCACTACCGTGTCAGAATTTTAATATATTTTATCTAGGAATTTAAAGGTTATAACTCAATTTGTGTGTTCACTGACCATATGGCCATTTAGCCTCCCTTTTTTATCACATACTAAGTCAAATGTGTCACTCAGTACTTTTGGCTTCAAAAAGCCAATATATGAATGGCAAAATGGCTTTAAAATGTCTGTTTTCTGTCTGTTTTCGTCATGATTGTGATAATTCTATCACAAAAGTGGATGGCAAACAATTACTTTCAAATAAAGTATATGTTAAATTGTTGACTGCATCTCAACTCGACGTTTGCCTTTGGGGGTCTCCAAGCCTCGTTTCCCTGTGACAGAGACAAGTAGACATTATAAGCCGTTAGAAGGTGCCAGTGCTATGCAACCACTCACAAGATTTGTTTTCTTTTCATTCACGTTTCCTAACAATATTCTACTCTTCAAGTAAACTGCCGAGGACAAACCAGGTTGTCATCTTGTTCATACTGTAATACTGAAGATGACAGGCGCTGCTCTGTTCATTGTTCCCACATTCAAATGTAAATAATGGGAAGCTGCACGGAACTGACAGTCATGCCGCAACCTGTCTGTAAGGAAATACCTTGGCACACTGGGACTTTTTTTTTAAAATCATTATTAGTCTAATCAGGGCAATGTCAGGTCAGAGGAGATCATGTCATTGTAACAGAAAAAAAGCCACTGGGAATAAATGCTGCTTTGTGGGGTTTGTTTAAAAAAGAAAAAAAATAATAATGATCCTGAAAACAAATTTCACACTCTGCAGGCCTATGTGAGCCTGTTAAATGTTAACATTCATGACAGTACAATTGGAAAGAGATGGTATGGTTTGTTTTCCAGGGTTGCTGGGAGAAAACCTCCTCTGTTTTAAAAGAACATGGCAACACGGCTCAGGTTTGCTTTTCTGTGTCCAAACTTTTCAGCCTCACTGCGGAAGAAAAATTACATAAAATCGGTTGGTAAATAGAAACATTTTTATTAAATCAGGAGCTTTAACTCCTTCCAGTGAGCTGTAAGATGTTCACACCAAATGGGGAAAAGGTGCCTGGGAAGCTGTTCAAATAAAATAAAACTAATTTGACTAAAGAAGAGATGAGAAAGGACATTACAATGATACAAACGGGAAAAAAAAAACTCTCTTTATGTACCGTTAATAAAAGTACAGGAGGAGACAGCATTCCTGTTACACGAGCATCAAAACAAAACTAGACACTAATAGAAAAGCATAAGGGAGAAAGTATTTGTGTTATGTGATAGTCTTTCCTTTTTCTCTCTCCACAAAAGAATACCTCAAACAAGTGTATAATGCACATGAATAAACTGCAAACAAGCAAAGCACTGAAAAACGAGTACAAAAGGAGTCTTTGCATCCAGGCAGTTGCAAGACTGGTAGGGATGAAGGGAACCAATCCAGCCACATCTTTGAGCCCCAGCAGGGATGAGGGGCAGGAATCCACAGCTGAAGGGCAAACCGTCAGTGGCGCGAGACCACAGAGATGAATTTACATTCACTAATGTCTCACATAAAACACCAGGCTGCAGCAGTAACATGAAAAAAAGCACAAGACTGCTGGAAGAACAGTATGTCCTGGAGCCAAATTAGATCAAAGTATTGACATTTGAGTTAAGTGCCAAGTTTAATGAAAATCAAAAACAGCACCAATAATAATGTGGATGGATTTTAGGGTTGTTTTTTTTCAGTCACAGGCCCTAAGCACCTTTCAGTCATTAAGACAATGAAGGACTCTTCTGTGTGCTTTTGTATTTTAGAGTCAAACTTGAGGCAAAACTTGTCTGAAACTGGGGGCAATGATCTTAAGCCCACCCATGAATATAACACAGGATGGGTGAAAAAGAAAAGAATCCACGTGTTATAATCAGTCCAGGAAAAGTCCTGACCTTAACATGATGGAAATGTTGTTAATGGAGCTTAAGAGAGTTGCACACAAACAATCCATTGTCGCTTCCAGTGTTTAACAGGGCCAAGTAAGGCCGCCAGGGCCCCAGGTCTGGCCACACTTTTTTTTGAAGTGGCCATGCAGGGCTTAATGGTAAATGGGAGTGTTTTACAGTTTATGACTCCTCTCATTATTTATGTTTATGATAGGCTTGCTTGGCTTACAAGTGCTGCTAACATTTGTCACAGGTACAGCAGATTCAGTTGAAGATCAACCCAATCTCTCAGCGTTTACTCGCTCCGCTCATGCTGCACGTGCCTGGTGGTGGGTAAGGCAGCTCCTTTAGCATTCTCTCGGGACCAGGCCTAGTTAAATTCTGGACTGGTAGCAAAGGCTATTAGTCAGGCTGGAGTGAACTGTGTAGCTGGTGTTCTGGAGAAGCTGTGAGCTGATAAAACCACTTCAGTTAGCATCTTGCTCAGGCCAAAGTACCTTTATTCTGAGCTCAGCAGTAAAACACACCAATTGCATTACCCAGCGTGCCAAAAGAGTGAAGATGACATAGATCATGCAGAATCAGAACAAGTCAAATTTAATGTTGTATACCAGGATATAAAAAAATACTACAACTGGCAACAAACAGTAGCTCTAATTCTATTTTATCACATCTAACACTCCTATTTGCATCCACTGAACATCTTTTAATACACATGACATATTTTTTGCATTAACAGTTACATGCACAGTATTTAACAACCAGTTGACGAAGCAGCACGATTACAATGTTCACATGTCTCCTGCACGCAACGTTACTATCACAGTCTTCCTCACAACTTAACAAACACTCTTGACACTTCACAATACCTAGAATACATTTTGTCACGGAAATATTAACAAGAAGTTAATTTATAACTTAGCTGTAAACTGCTAAAAACAGACTGCATTTAGAATCTTGCTCAAGCACCAACAAAATCACACTTCTGGATCGAAGCCAGTGTGGAAATAATAAAAGCTGCAGTTCACCGACTGACCACTGGGGGTCTGGCTCCAAAAGTGAGTCAACCTCCAGTGCTAGCTTAGCGTCCCTCTCCATGGCTCCCCTTAGCTAACTACTTGACAGCTTGTGCTAACCCTCAGCCCAACTATTTTAATTTGTGTGAAATGAAAGATTTTGTGAAACTAGAAGGTATGCATTTGTCTTTGTGACTTTGTAGGTGACGTCCCATCCTCCAACTGCACTAGCTGTCAGGTCGGGGGTCATTTGTTTGCAGTCACATTCATTCATTCTTGTGCAGTCTCAGCTGAACTGTGAAGAACATGGATTGTTTCAGTGAGCGCTTCACTTTAGTTTGTTCCCTGGAAAGATTTTTTTTTTTCATCATTTGGGATTCACACACTACGGATATCTCACCATAATATAGAAATGAGGATGTGATGTTTCCTTTATTGCAAACTTTATGCCCGTGTCAGAGGGGCAGCACAGTGGGGCAGTCCAACAGTGGGAACAGGACGGATGGGTTATTTGGGGGGGGTTTTGTGAGCAAATTGAGGTCAGGTACTATCGGTACGTTTAAGCCTCGGCCCGGCCTGACTCGATGGTGGGAAAGCAGCTGAAATAGCAGTGCAAAGAAGAATCAGATAAAAGTCTTCTTTACTATGTAACAGACTGATGTGGCTCAGTAAACAATATAATCATGGCTATATTTGCTTTTCCTCACATTTTTTTTTTGGGTTGAATTTGTTAAATGAATTAAAGAGTGTAATAAATCATGCATTGTTTAATTGAGGTTATATTTAACCACTTTTAAGATCTAGGAAGGATCGGATTAATTTTTACTTTTTTTTTTCTGTTCTCATTTTCAAAACTTTAGATCTGAAGGAGGGACTGCTTTTTCATTCACATGACTGTAAGCGCAGCCAGAATCAGTCATTCCCTGTTACTCATTATCCGTCTGGATGCTGGCACCCAGAAAGGCCCGGAAGCAATCTTTGCTGGTCCACTGATCTGTTCACCCACCACTCCTCACCCTCTCACCCCAGAGGTCTGGACAGTGGTGCCAGAGAAATCTTAGGGAACATTCATTCTTGTCTCTAATCTGTTTCCACGTCGTCTCCAGGTCTACATCATTCAATCGTTGCTACACCATCAGATAAGCTCCACGTCATAAGGCTCTCCCTAATATACTGCCGTGACTCATCAGAATTTCTTTTCAAAGGGATCTATAGCTTTCTATTTGCATCAGAGTTAAGCATTAAACCCACACAAGTTACAGCTCTGGAATGTCCATTGTGTTCCCGTCGATCAGAAGTGTTGTAATCCAATACTATCAACAGTTCTCGATGTTTGATTTCAAAAGACTTTAAAGCCAAAGTCAACTTCTTTTGTGTGTAAAAATCTTCAAGCATACCGTGGTCATGATTGCATCATTATAGTACACACATAAAGATTCTTCAAACAATGGACAGTAAAAGAATAAGTCACGACTCATTTAGACCTCATTTAGACCTCATTTAGACCTCATTTAAAATGGCTTGTAAAATATGCAGGGCATGTATGGCTGAATTATAGTCTGGGTCTTATTATAATCTTGAGGTTGAAATGGGAGATTTCACGTCTCTGACAACAAAGAATGAGGTTGTGCCGACAGCAAGTAGGGCAAAGTATTTCTTACACGCTGGGAAATTAGTTCTGTTAAGTCAGCAGAACCATCTTCCTTGACCTACATCTAGCAATGCCACACCATAATGTCACATTACGTGTCATGTGCAGGATTGTCATGTGGAACCTCTTTTCACACAATCAAAGAAAGCAAAGATGCACCAGGAAAAACCCACTCTTTTCTCAAATATTTACAGTCTGAGATTTTACGATAGGAACAAAGCAGTGTTTTTTTCCACAGTTGTTCTGTTTTCCCTATAGACATTGCTGGGTAAACATACAAAATCCATCCAGTAATCTTGCAGAGCTAGTTTGACAAGCATGAGCTTTTAGTGCCTTCATTTACATTATACTTGAGGCCCATTAAATCTCCTTAAACAATTTCCTGCCACATGCAAGATGATGTCTGCAACGGATCACTTTCTAAAACAACCTTTTAACAAAAGACCAATAATAATAGCAATCACAGGCAACCTGTCCAAGAAAAAACACAATGACTATATCTAGATAATGTGCATGTGTGTACAGTGATGTCATCTTCACTGTGTTTCTCCAAAGCTCAGCTTGGCCCATAAATCTGCTTCCAGTGATTGGTAGCTCATAATCAATTCCTGCCTCTGCTTGAATCATGGATGTGCCCAACACCACCTGTTGCCTTAGTAACGGATTGTTTTACAAGATGATGCTGGTGTTGCGCACAGACGATTACTTCCATGTGTGGTTGGCTGTGGCAGGGCTGGAGCAGGGGACAAGTCATTAGTGTCAGTGTAAACAGGGGGAGCGCAGGCCCAATCTAAGTGGCTCATGCTTACACTCACACTAATAGAGAGTGAAAGCTCTGAAGGAAAATGAGGGCGAATTCACTGCGGATTAACTAATATAACAATTCCAGATGATTTTGCACAGTGCATAAATTTAAGCCAAAAATAACACAACTCTGCTATCAAGGCTCCCTATTCTGTTCCACCCCCAGAGGTGTATTAATCAAGAATCAAGTCGTTTTGTTACACAAACACGTGCAAACGTTTGGGGCACAATGTTGGTGTTCACTGATGCTCTTTTTTAAAGAACAATACTATCTCTGTGACAGCCATCGTGTTATGGCATATGTGTTCTGTTGGCCCGGGCACATAAGTAAAAGCTTGTCAGAGTACTTAACAAAAATGTAAACATTTCTGAGCCACAAAGGTAAACACCAATTCCAGGAAAGTTGGGAAGTTTTCCAAAAACCAAAACTTATATCCACAATTTGCCTATTTGGTTGATCTTTTTAAGTAGGTCGGTAAGGTCTGAGATTAGACTCAGGGACCAGTCACAGCACCGGGGTGCATATGTGGATCCAAATAATACAAGCAGATTTTTATGCCTTTTAAGATTGCTTGTAAAAAAAAAAAAAAAAAACAATCAGACAGAACTAATCAGAGTAACGTAGCATGTGACGGAGGCAGGGTGACAACGAGACTAGTGTGAACAAAAGACATCCAATCTGGTGCGCAGTGCAGTAGGAACACTGGTGAATGACTGTTGTCGCTTTTGCAGTAAAAGGTTCTTGATCCAAGGTTTTGTAGCAATTCTGCACCCATCTTGATTGTTTTGAATAGCGGTCTTTGGACATGCTTATCTAAGTCATTGAAACAAAAAGTCCTGTTGCGATTAGTTTGGTATGATTTTGTGGAAACGGCTTTGTATGTCAAAGGGTACCAGACCCATCTCACTGACACTTTTTGCAACGTGGATGGCTGTAGCTGTCCAGGCCAATATAAAAATGCTCTAAAGCAGCAAAATGGAGTCTGATTATTGCTTTGAACCATGCACAGCTGTGGGTTATGTGTTATTTTTTAAATATTTTAATCTGCATTTTTATGTTGTTTTTATTCATTAAAAACTGTTCACAGTTGTGAAAAAAAGAAATCTGTGGCCCATGTGACTGCCCTGATCAAAGTGGAACCGTGGTTTCTCGTGCAGTGCCATGACTGGTGAGTTAGAGGACCCAGATGCAGGAGACCAGGATAACAATGTCCTTTGTTAAACAAAACCCCAAGTGCTGCTACAGCAGGATATTGAAAAGCAAACCACAAGCTGCTATGTAGACGTGAAGTAAAGAGACGATGCAAAACACAGGTGACCACAAAAGGTGAGTACGCACGTAGCAGGAAACTACAGGGTTAGAACACGACGAAGGAAAGAAAAGATTACTTTTTTTTTTTTTTTTCTTCCCTTTCTTGTCAGTGTGGACATTGTGCACACGCTGTATGTACGATGCACACCGAAATTAGTCTCTGCTTTTAACCCATCAACTAGTTTCACTAGTGAGCAGTGGGGCTGCTAGCAGGGCAGCGCCCCGGGGAGCAATTGGGAGTTAAGGGCCTTGCTCAGGGGCCCCAGTGATTTACCATTGTGGGCAGCCCTGGGCCCTCCACGCCCAAGCCCACCACTGTAACCACTGTAACCACTAGGCCACCACTCCCTTCCCTACCCTACATTACATGTACACAGTGAGGAATACTCGAGCTAGTGGTGACAGTTAGGGCAGACGGGAAGAAAGGAAGTCACAAACCACAAACTGAGTGATGATTCACTGATGGAGTTTGGCACAAGGAAGTGACCCACCTTTGCATGAACGAAACGAAGCCTTTTATAACTGTACCATATATCGTACACTTGACCAAAGCCTTTTTACAAAGAGATCACAGTATAAAGACACCCTCCTATTCTGCCTCCACTCTCCACAATGGTGCAGTCACAATGGTCACAAAGGAGCAAAACTGTCTCACCAGTGTGCTTTCATAAAGCATTACGGCATCCAGTAACCTGAAGACATCCTCACGACCAGAACATGTGCATAATGCTTCTGACTATCGACTGAATAAATGCAATAAATGCATTGAGTAAATACTAACATAAATTAAAGTTTCTACCCAGTTCTTTGAGTTGGACACACACAGTAGTTCTGTCCTCAGTTTCACCACTACATTTGTCGAGTTTCTGGTGCAGGAGGAAGGAGGTGTTGGGTTGTACAAAAGAAACAAACCCATGGGAAACGGATGATGTAGCAGACCTTTATTTTTTATTTCTAGTGGTAGATCTCTATGTTGTATAGCTTAATTTTCTTAAAACTATGTTTTTCCAACACATTTGCAGGTGAATTTAAAAAAAACTGATCTCACTGTATTTTATCAGACATCAGTTTACCCCTTCAATTATCTTGGTGTTTATATTTATTTATACATTTACCCCTCCTCTGACTTATATACACAAGTATACACATGCATGACCATTTTGTTTTTTTTTAATTATTTGTCAGCATGAATGCTTGCATTTGTGTGGTGCCTGTTCTCTGTTTTAGCACTAATGTGCATGGCATTAACAAGAGAAACAAGTAAAGAAACTGCCTGAAGCTGCAGTCAGGAAAGTGGACACAGATATTAACATGAGGGGGCATGAAGTGGAGTTTAGTTATTCGTGTTAGCGTTTTTAGTGGTTACACCAGTGGCAGCGGGTGATGCAAGCCGTCTTACTCTTACTCTACTCGACTGGAAGGAGCCACCGTGGGATGGATGACACAAGTAGAAGGGGCAGAAAGGTCAAGTTGGAGCCTGGAGTTACTCGGCTACAAAGTTGACAGATTCATTCTCCTTATGTTAATTCATAGTTCATGAGCACACTGCTGCATTTAAGCTTTAATATTCTTTGTTAAAGTAAAACACATTTCTAGCACTATAAATACTCTGTGATAAACAGGTAAAAGTTTAAATCCTGATATCTAGGAAAAGTTTATTGATTGGGCTTCTGTGATTGAGGTATGAGGTATCTGACTTGCCTGGCTTGAATTTTAAGTGATGATATGCACGCTGAGTAAAGTATGAAAAACAAGAATTAGTATTAACTTAATTGTTGTGATAAAACACTACAGGGAGCAGGGAACTGAGGCAAATGCAAATATTCATGCCTCCATATTTGAGCTTCTACCTGGGTCTTCCTTCACAGAAGCAGCATTTTAGGTGGAGGTACACCTCCCTCTCTCCCCAATCATCTCCTCCAGCTCTCTTAGGGAACAGCAAAAAAGCTAAAGGAGCTCTTAAGACATCGCCTCTTCCGTGGGATGCTGGGTGTGCTCCAGGATGTCCACCAGTTCCACCTCACCTTACATCAGTGGTTTCCAAAGAGGGGACAGGGGCATTGCAGGGGGTAGGGGGGTGGAAGAAGAGGAATGCAGCAACCACTTCAACTGGCTCTTGTGGACTGTGAGGAAATGACTCATTACAACCACTCCAATCTGCAGTCTTTCACTTTCTGTAACAACTCACACATGACCAAAAATGAGAGCAAGGAATTATATACACTTATTCATCTCACGGTAAACTGCAGATGGTGCACCGATCCACCAGCCTATATCCCATGTCACCTCTGCACCGCTTTATGAACATGATCCAGAAATCTCTGTATCTCATTCCTGGCTCTACATTTTAAAAAGCAAAACAAAACATGTCTTTAGACATAAGGGTACTAACTTTTATCTCAGCTGCAAGCTGTCTTAGTGCAAGCTGAAAATCAATGCTCAGTAAAGAAAGCCAGATTGCATCACTTATGCTACACATTCTGTACATTCCTGCCTAACGGTGGGGGCTTTGACAATTTGTAGACCATCTAGTTAGCATGACATTGTAACAGCAAACATGACATTTCAGAAAGTCCTTCGACTACTCATTCCTTAAGCATCCGGAAATTACAGGGCTCTGAGTGCACTTATGGCAGGGCGCCATGCTTCACCACCACATTAGTCTTTCGTCACCTCTGAGACATTCGCCCAGGTGTCTCACTGCAGTCGCTGTCACGTTTACTGCACCTCAGACTGACAAGGGGGTGGTCTTACTCTCTGTCAGAGGTGTAATTATCAGCACAGGTTAGGCAGGCGATGGCATTGTTGTCATTGTCTGCCTACGGTGACACACAAGCAGAGACAGGAGACCAATAAGCAACTCATCGTCTGCTGAAGTTCAGAGAGGTGCAAAAAAAAAAAACAACAACTTGCTTTTTGTTTGTTTTTTTCTACCCCAGCGCTCTCCTGATCCTAATTCAGACTCACAGTTCAGTGAACTCTCTGCTAAAACTATTGACACTGCTGCTATCTCCACAGTCATTTTAAATGGATATGGATTGTCATCCCTAGCTGTCAAATACTATTATTTTCTGAAAGCCTGGGACATCTTAGACCTCCTTCAGGTGCTTTAAGGCAAGGGTCACAACAATATGTGAGAGCATAAAAGTTTCTCTGTCATTCTGGAGTCTGTGCTAGGAAGTATGGAAAGCAACAAGGCTTTGTTTTACCAGTCTTCTTTGTTTAATTTTGCTTTCCTTCACTGTTTAGTCGGCAACCAGTTAGTTGCCTTGGTGAGGGTTGTGCAGGAGAGTGGTTTCTTTTAAATTACACCTCTTCTGTACGTAGATCAGCTCATTAGACAAAGGCATGTAAATATACCCTTTCACTGCATTACCCAGCGCGTTAAACAGGGATTCTAAAACATATTAGTGATGGCAATGGTTTTTCTGCACACAAAACCTCAGTGAAGATAGCAAAATGAGAATAAACTCATCTAACTAATACACCATCTGTAGTTAGACGATGTTTGAAAAACACGTATGTCTTTTCCTGAAAGATCTTTGACTCCTGCCAAAATTAAATAGGTCAAATTGGATATGACTAATTTGATTGATTAAACTAAAAAGTGAAATCAATGAGATGTAAATTAATATAACAAACATAATTTTTGCATTTTTACCAGCTATGAGTGACACCTATAACTATAATGTCCTGAAAGTAACCTGAAGAGCTAATACGCATGAAGAATGACAAAACAAATGTGATATTTTTGATTATGCTTTCATTTTTAGCCTCAATTCAGTAGCTCACTTCACAGACACACCTATGCACACAACAAACAGAGAGACGATAAATGTTGAGTATTCAGTGAACTTAGTACCTGCATTTTCACTCCAAATAGCTGTGAAGTAACAACATTAAACAAACAGTAACATAAAGAGAAGCTGTGTTCACTGAAATACATTGACAATAGTAGGTTTGACACACTTGTCTAACATGAACCTGTTCAACTTTTAAAGTTTCCAAACAAAGTCGTGGAGCAACTTATCACTTCCTGGAAAAGAAAGCAAGTGAATTCTGCCAAAAAGTCCAGGTGTGTGGCCTCTACCCCATTTCCAAAGAAAGGCAGATGAATAGGTGGTTAATTTCCGATCAGGCTGAGTGGAAGAATTTGTAACCCATTTATAGAAGCCAGCATTGATGATAAATGACCATTACACTTGCCCCCACTTGTTAGTTGGAGGTGCAGCACTTCCAGCAACGAAAGGCGCAAACTGCTCTACTATGACTTAATTTCTACTGAAACTAAATTAGTCATGTTCATATGAAGAACATACAGTAATGTAGAGCATGTGATTCAACCGTTTTAAATTCTGGTAGTCACCCGAGCCATCTCATTCATAAGGTCATAAAAAGGTGGATGAGCATCCCCTCCGTGAATGCCAATGATCTAATGTTGGAATGTATCCCAACTGAATCATGTCCCTGGACAGATGTCACCTCTTAAACAAGTAGAAATCTGTCAGCAGCTCGTTTCATCCTCAGCCAGAAGGCAAAGCAGGGATGCAAACAGACGATCTGGAAAAGGAAGCATTTTTTTCTCCTTTGGTTAAAAGTTGGCATAACCTTTCCTGTTATTTCCACATCTTTTTGGTGCTGATGGCATCTTGATAGTATATTATAATACTGTGTTTACCATCCAGAATTTGGGTTGATGGGTGCAGCAAATTTTGTAGGTGTAGTCCAATTTTTAAAACAGAATATGACTAAAGTTGTGATTTAGCTTCAGAATTTGAGTAACCACACCTTGCAGGCGCCTCGTGTTCGCTGCACAGAATACTGTCATGCAAGGTATGCTCGTAACCATAGAAACTGAAGAAGTAGTGGTAATTGACGCCTTCTGGCTCTTACTGGCTTGCGCAGATTTCACAGTTTGTCATATATTCCTGTCAAAATATTGCGGCTGTTTGGGCAAATATAGCAAAAAGTCATGTCACAAATCCCTGCTTTAAGTTTAACAGAACTCAGTTAGGCCCAAAGCTAACTGCTATGGGATGTTGGAATTCTGACCAATATAGTAAGTAATTTTGTTCTTTTATTACATTTAGGACACTAATGTCATGAATGTGTTTTCAGTACATTTTTCAGTCCAGGCAGTGCTGGATGATATTTACAGTTGCAGTTTTTCTGCTGCTGAGGCACTTATGAGGAAAAACAAGGGTTTACCTTTGTAACATGTGTATTTTGTTCTTTTGCACAGTAATACTGTGTAATGGTTTTAGCTTGGTTGAAGGAAATTAGATTTTTTTTTTATCTTGTTATGTTTTTAAAAAGGCAGCCCAACATCTTAACCACTGACATCTGTAAAATTCACACCAAATAATCTTGACCTTCAATAGTCCAGAGTAAACTGCACATGTGCAAAAACAATGTGTTGGGTTTTTTTTACTCTTTTACTTTGGGACCTTGTGATAAGGTAAGTCAGCCAACATGACACTTTTTAATCCAACCTCTTTACGCTCTCTTTCGGCCACACAGGAAGACCAAGGTTCTCAAGGCAACCTCTGGTGTAACATATTGAGCAGCAGAGGTGGTGAACTTATTGCTTTTTAGACGGACAGGTAATGAAATGCTCAGTGACAGAGAGTTGGGTTAACAAAGTAATCTCCAAAACTTTACAAGTCCTTCTCATGGATGTGGATCAACGTAATTTCAATGGGTATTAGCTCACGAAAGCGACAAGGTACGTCTTTTTCTTTTCTTAAGCTTTTCACGTCCCAATGACTGGTCATCCACTGGCTGCACCCCCCAACTATGCCTTTGAACTTATGGGATGAAAGTTGAACGTGCAAGAAGGCATGACCGAGCATACAGATGAATGTGTGTGGGATATCATGTGCATGTTGTTGTTTGTGTTGTCATGGGTAGATGGGAAGAAGAAGTTGACCCAGTGATCAGGCAGAAAGGAGTTGAGGGTGCAAAAGGTTCAAAGGCAATATCTAAGAATGAATCTAATTAGTTTTTAATAAGGTTTTGTTTGAACAGCCATGACCTGGTGACCTTTTTATGGTTAGTTATGCATTTAGGAAACTGACTGTGCTGCAAAGCTGAAACCACATTTTTGATAAAACACAAATAGCACTGTTGTGCAACTGTCCCGCAATGAATACCACTGTTGAAGTGGTATTGTAACTAACTGGAGTGTGGGAGTTGAGGTTTATTATGTAGTCAGCCTGTCGAAGTCCAACGCAAACACACCCACTGACATGATCTTGCTACTGAAATATGTGTCTGCAGGATTATGGTTTTGAGATTATCTGAAGATGCTGGATGATATGTTATTGATCGATATGTTATTGACAATACAGGCCACAAAACCTATTGGGAAATCTATTTCTATCCAGGAGGGTCTGAAACTCGAGTCCCTACTCAGCCACATCCAAAGGTGCCAGTTGTGGTGGTTCCAGCAGCCTTGCAGGGGAGATGCTTCAAATATGTTCCACTGGGCAGACCCACTGGAGAGATTTTGTCTCTTGACTGTAGGCTCAGATCCACACTCAGGGATCAGGGACCCCACCATGGAAGGAAATTTGGAAAGGACTCATGAGGTGAAGAAAAAAAAAACACGCCAGTATTTACAGAATACTATCACTATGCAATCAGAGTTAAATAAAAGGGGATTCCAAACCAAAAAGTTGGAGGAATACATTCTGTTATACTGTATTGAATGTCTGATCAAATGGTAAACATAGACTTCAGACCATTTTTTCATCAATTAAATTGTTGAGGGGCAACAAGTGTTGTGTATCTGATCCAGAATCAGTTACATTTCAACAAGAACGGAAAGTAATTAAAGGGAAAAAATGTAACCCTAAGAGTAGTTTTTATCAATCATAAAAATGATCAGGTCTGTGCTTGAATTAAAAAAATTGCTTTTGCTTTGTTAAATGACTTGTGGCAAAATTGTTGCTACTAGGTCCATTTGTTTAAGGTGGAGGCCCCTGAAAATGAGTGCCCTGGGACCCTGAGTGTGTTAATCCTGCACTGCTCAGCTGGTTTAGCAGCAGTTTGGAGGTGGAAGAGAGGTTTGGCTCTCAGCTGAGATTGTAATGATGTGATGCATTCCCAGATAAGAACTGGAAAATGAGTGGATGGATATTAGGAAGTATGGACAATTGGTTTGGTTTTACTACTAACAAGACTGCATAAACAAAAATGGGTATTTACGTGTGAGAAAAATAAGAAAAAACGTGACAAAAAAATAGTTAAAGGAGTCATACCAAATGATGAGTTGCAAGAAAAATGGCACCATGTATGCTAATTATACTTTATTGTACTACCACCTACAGAGCATCTCGTTTTCTGCCCGAAGGAAACAGCAAACATTGACTCGATTTGGAGAAGGTTCATCATTCTTACAGTGGGTTTGAGTGACCAAAAAAAATGCAGATGAATAATGCCCCAAAGCTAAAAGTCTCTTGAGGCTTTCAATTGGAAACCTGTAACCTGAACATAATGGCTCCATTTGAACACATTGTTAACAATAAGAAAACATTCCCAGCCCCCAAAATGACAACGATAGTATGAAGTGGTGTGGTTGTGTCTGTTCATGACAGCTGACCTGGATATAATTACAGCAACCACTTTCAGGCAGATATGAGCCAGTGAAAAGCAAAAGCTGACTTCATATGAACATATGAAAACATCGTACAATGTGTATCAAAGTAAAAAATTAAAAAAAGGTTATCTTGCTTGTAAAGATATTGTTTTCTGCTGTGATGAGAGCATGTAATATTCCATTTTGTTAGATGGCATGTCTTTCCGTGACCAGACAAAGAGACAGGGGAAGCTATAAAGCAATTGTCATTTGACATCATCTTTGCTCTTTTCATTCTACAGCCAAATGGCCTGTGGGGTCCCCCACTTAAAATACATCTATGAGACTAGTGTGTCTTGCATGTCTGGTGACCTTTGCATGTGTTTTCTTTTAACTCAGAAAACCAGGACATGGTGCAAAAAGAAGGAGGCTGTTTTGACACCAAGGTCATGAAGCCTGTGAATCAATGGAGCCTGCTTCATAAAAAGAGAAACATAATTCGCAATATTAGGAGTTATAATAACAGGTTCTTAAGTAAAAAAGTAAAACATGTATCTTTTGTGAAAGATATCTGTGTTACAGGTTTACAATTAATTAATTAACCTTTTAAAGGTCTTGATCTGGAAAGGCAACATTATTAAACTTTAGAAGTGCATGCTTTCTTTGGAAACAATAAAAAATGACTGGTAAACAGGAGAAAGGGAACCAAGAGGGGCCTGAATTTTTAACAAGACCTTTTGAGGCACACACAAATAGACAGCTTCTCATAAACATCATCTCCTGTCACATGAAATGACCCGCAATAAGTGATTTGAGAAATAGCTGTGTAATAACAATGAAGGGGATGGATGTTTGCTCAAGGCCTGGTGGAGACATCAGGGGAGAGCTAATGAGAATACACGGTTTAATTAAGAGCATCATTAATGTGTAAGTGATTTGTCAAGGGTTTTGGAGGTGCAGGATGGGGGGTCTTTTTCTTGCGGAAATGTTATGGAAATCACCCGAGGATAGGAAGTGACCCACATTTGGTAAGAGGGATGATGGGGGGGGTGCTTAGTCCCCAACTTACTGGAACCCCCACATGTCCCCCATTGGCATTCTGCTCATTGGTTCATTAAACATAGTAAACACAACTATACAACCCCCCACCTTAGCACGAACACACACACACACACACACACACACACACACACACACACACACACACGCACACACAACCGTCCCTGCCCCCCCTTTTAGCCTGTCTATGATCACGTCTACTGACCAGATTCCTTCAGTCACCCAAATGAGAATCCTATGTAGCCTCACCCACTTCCCATCTGCTGGAATTCCTTGATTTGAAAAGAGGAATTCATGTTCAAACATTTCAATTAAGTATATAAAATCTTCATACAGAAAAGGGATCAATGAATTGATGTAAGTGTGGATTAAATCTAAATCTATTTTTTGTGGATTAAATCTAAATCTAGTTTTACACTGATCATATATTTCAGAAATGAAGTTGATGAAATAAAAAATAATCTGTGATGACTGGTGATCGCTCCAGGATTTACATCGTTTCTCGCTGGATGGTTGAAACTAAAAATACTTCACATTTCTCAAAGAAAAACAAAGATTCTGACAAATGCTCACCACCAAATATGTTATCTACTATAAATGTGTCAATGGGAATAATGATTCTGAAAATTTTCTGTCTTACAAAGCCATATAATATAATAATTTATCAAACTGCTAATTACACAATGTAATCTAATAATGACAGTGGAGATTCTAATATAAATATGAAGGTTTGTGCCTCCGTTGATTAAACTTGCTTTTGGGACTTTTCAATGAATTCAACATAAGTGATAAATAAGTTAATAGCAAAATAAGAGGATGAAAGAGTTGTTGTTCCTGATTTTAACACTCTCTTGTTCTTCTGTGTTACTGCACAGTTCAGACAATATTTATGGTCTATGTTGTGTTTTACCTTTGTTTTATTTATTTATTTATTTATTTTTACATTTTTAAAATAACGTAGAAGGTCTGTCAGATACAGTTGTAGTGTTAATCGTCCTTGAGACCATGTTTTATCTGATCTCGGATGGTTTTCACCCTTCTGTTAAGATGCAGATGTACCATAGCTCAAGGCATTTTGACACCTCAACACCACGGTGGTCCACTTTCAACTCAGATCAGGTTGAGGAGCTGTATTCATGTGGACACTTATGCAGAAGTGGGAGTGGCCATTCAAATCACATGCATCTCAAATTGCTTTTTCAGGCTGCGTCCTGCCATCTCTGACTGGAAAATACCCATTAATGACATGCGATTTTAACCTTGCCTCCAGGGATTTGGATGAACGCTTTTTGAAGGTTAAAGTTTTGTCCATGCTGTAGCCTCTATGAGATGATTTACCTTTACCATCTCATGTCTCTGCATCTCTGCTGTCCACTGGCTGTCACTCCTGGTTACTGCTGCTACACTGCATGACTGGCCATTGTCCTCAGGCGGAGGTACTGCTGGCAGCTGTGCGCAGATGGAAGAGAGGACCAACATGCTGCTGTTAGGTTTATCTTAAAGCCTTGCAATAGATCCAAGAGGAAAGAAAAGGTACAACATCCACCTTAGTCATATGAAAGTAAAAATACAAGATAAAACATACTACTTCAAATTCAATCTGTTTCAGCAGCATTGCGTACATTCAGACATATTATAATCACAGATACTGAATCGTAGGAATCTGTCTTTCAAAGCACCCACGCATAATCACAAGGCAATAAAATGTCAAGGTGGATTTTTATAACATAAAGAAGGATGCAATGCTGTTGTATGTTTGCACATTTACTATTTTCAGATGTGTGTGTCAAATGAGCGAAAAATATTTGGTCATTTAAAGCTCTAGTGTAAATTTTCCCGCATTAATAAACTAATCTCAATTGTATCTACCATCTACCATGGTCTTTGGTGCCCCCAAGTGTAATCTATGAAAAACTGCACCATCACGATCCTTAACTCTATCTATCTATCTATCTATCTATCTATCTATCTATCTATCTATCTATCTATCTATCTATCTATCTATCTATCTATCTATCTATCTATCTATCTATCTATCTATCTATCTATCTATCTATCTATCTATCTATCTATCTATCTATCTATCTACAATAAAAGCTATTATTGGTAATATTCAAATATTACATGCACATTTAAACTACTTGTTTGGCTTTTTAAACTGTAATATTTTGACTGTTTCTGTGAGTCTAGCGTTTATTTATTTATTTATTTTTGTGGTAGTAAAGAGCCAACAGCAAGAGGACAAAACATTCATCTGTTCATCACATATTCTTTATATTCCAGACCTTCATTAGCAAGACATCCGAAGATGTCTCTATTTCTTGATTTATAATATAAGAAGTGGAAGTTAATGATGTTTAACAACAAACGTTGATTTTAAAGTCATTGCATAATCTTAGTCTCTTGTACTTTTGCCTAGTTTGTGTCACTACTGCCTACCTTTCAGCTCGTTATAAATTGATAAAATGACTAAAACTTTAAACGTTTCTTCCACATTCTGATTCTTTCACCAAAGGTCACATGACATGTGCCTTTTCATCCAAAAATAACAAAAATAACAATTTTACATGTAATCACACAAAACTGTACCCTTGTGTGCAATGATGAGTAGTCCAACGCTAAGTGATTAAGATAAATATTATTAATATTATTAATACTCAACTTTTCAAAGACATAATATGTGTGACATTATTAATATGTAGTTTAGTGCGCCGCTACAGTTAAACGGTCGGACAGTGAAGGCAACACACCTGCGCTGTTGTTTGAGACGAGGACCGTTGTAGCGATGTCTGGGATGGATACGGGCGACTGCCCCAGTGCTGCAATTTGCAAGTTATGTGGAGAAGCCTTCAACATTCCTGGTATGATATTAACAACCTGTGTATTACAGGTTTATTTACTTTTTTTAAAGTATAAGTTACGTAAGTTACGTTACCATTTCGGCTTCGTGGCTACGAGCGACGGCGGTTAGCGGCTGCGTTAGCGGTTGTGCTGCCATGAAACTTCAACATTTATTTATTTATTTACTTCACAAATTCTGTGCCGTTACCGTGAAGAGTCGACAAATATAACTTCATTTCGATTTCGGGTTTGCTCAGAAGGCGCTGGTTCTGTTTTTTTTTCTTTTTTAATTATTTCAGAAACGTAAAGTCCTGCTGCCCAACGTGGCGTCCGCCGTTGGCCTGATTGGAGACTCTAGTCTCCAAAGTTCAACGGCATTCAGCGCGTTGGGACCGAGAAGACCTTTTTCAAGTTAATATTTCCATCTATGTCCTAAATTTATCGTGAGGTTAATAATATTTTTAGTGTTTACTAAAACACGTGGTTGCAATTTAAACGAGGGCCGTTATTGTGAAGGGGACAGTTTCAGAATCTAATGTTTTAAAATACATATGGTGTTTTTGTTTATTTATTTCATCAGTGAGATGGATAAAGTGGTAAGACTCAGTTTTAGTTGCCATTTAAACATAATACTAAAAGAGTGAAAAGAGCTCTCAAAAGTAAGCGAAGCATGACCCCTCTTGGCTGCACAAAATGAAACTGGAAACGAGAACTGGTCGGTTGATTTTGATAAAAAACAACACAAGAAAACCATCACATAGTTGAAACACAGTAGTGCTGGATAACTGCAGTCTTTTTGATTGGGGAGGGGGAAACGTGCATCACAACATCCAGCCCAGTGGTTAAGTGATTCCAGATTTGTGATGATTTGGACTGATCTAAGCTGAGATCAACTTCATCCTAAAACCAACAAAGCATGGGGAATGCTTGGAAGGAGGCATTTTAACAGCACGGGTATGCATAGCTGCCATTGGCACAGAGTCACAAATGTTTATAAATGGTGTGACCAAAGCAGCCAGTAACATTTTGCAGTGTGTAGGGATGCATTGTTTACTGAGTTTCAGCCAAATGAGGCAAACGTGATTGGACTGTGCTTCACAGTATTGATGGACACTTACCCAGAATGAGATAAAAGCAAAGTATCTTTGGACAAAAGGACCTCTTCACTGGCCAGGACAGTTGTCTAATATCAGTTAGGTTAAGATGTATTTCACTTGCTGAAGACAAAAACTAAGGACAGAATACAGACAAAATAAAAACTGAAAGCATTGGCCTTGCACAGCATCATAACCCATGTTTCTTTACTTTTGTTGGTTCAATAGCCTGTTCCCTGTAGAGTAGACCAGCGGTCAGTCCAAGGGCCAAGGGCACTCAGACCAGCTGTCACAGGATTGCAGTTGAGGGACATTGTTTTCTCGGACAATGGCACCACACTTCTGACATCTCAACAGGTCAACCCGCCCCATTGTTCATGGCAATTGGAGGCTGCAGGTTTTTGACGCTATACATGACCTTTCCCACCCAGGCAGAAAGGCGTCTCAGAAACAAGTTGCAACTAGGTTTGTTTAGCATGGGCTTAAGAAGGATGTGAGGGATTGGGTTGATGCCTGTGTGGAGTGTCAACGTTCTAATGCGCATTGCCACACCAAAGTGCCTCCCACTGAGTTTGCAGTGCTCAAACGGACGTTTGACCATGTGCATGTGGACCTTGTAGGTTCCCTTTCCCCCTCCCATGGTTTTGCTTTTCTCCTGACTATGGTGGACAAGACAACTTGACGGCTGGAAGCCGTTCTGTTGGCCTCAGCCAATTCTGCTGATGTGGCACATGCTTTCATTGGGACCTGGGTGGCACATTTTGGTCATTCGTCTTAACTCTCGTCTGATCGTTGTCCACCGTTTACGTCTGAGCTGTAGAACAGTGTTGCAGAAAACATGGGAGTTATCGCAGCCAAGCACCACCTTCTAACTTCCACGCTGACACTCATGAGGAACTAAGTTTTGTTGCAGTTACTCGACTGGCTGCTAGAGGCTGGCTCCAAAAGTGGGACAATCTCCATTGACTCCCATGTTAAAATGTCCAACTTTAGAGTAGAAATAAAGCGTATTTACAACATGGTTAAAAAAAATGTTTTGGTCTCAATCGTTTTATCTCACATCCATAACAACTTTGAGGTGGGTGAATTTTTTTGCACCACGAAAAAAGTTTATATCAAGCATTTCATTTCTTTCTAATATGATTGATTGGCAATCGGCTCAGCTAATCACTAGCCGTTATCACTTCCTTATTTGTAACTGCCATGCTACCGCCCTTTGCAAAACAACCATGTTCCCGTTGGGTTTCTGACCAACATGGCTGCACCTTGTAGGAAGGAAAATGGGCTTCAAAACTGGCCCTTAGAAACCATCACGCCACGTGACCGAATGTTTTGTCTATTGTTATATACAGTCTATGCTTGCGCCACAGCAGGTGAACGTGCTATGTGAAATAATTCACTGGTCCGTATATGCTGCCTTGTGTGCCAGCCGTAAAGATGAGAGCTGGATCGATAAGCTCCCACGGGTTATGCGTGGCCACCAGACCACACCATGGAGGACCTCCAATCTTCCTTTACAGCATTTTATGGCCAGCCTCTATAGGTCCCAGATGATTTTTCTCCCTGCCACTATGACTTCCTGGTCACCTTCGATCCAATGGGTGTATTTTTAATGGACAATGCTAAGGTTTCTGCCCCTGTGTCATCTTATGGTTTTTCTTACTCTAACGCGCATGGCAGACTATATTGTCATATGCCACAATTTAAAAAATTTTGTTAACTTTCTTAAGCATATGAATAATTTTTTTTATAAGGGGAAAAAATAAGTGCTGCTTTTTGGATTTATTAAATTACAGTATGCTAGAAAAGGTTGGAATATTTAATAAAGAGTTTTCCAGTGGTTGCAAGTCATTAGGAAAATACTCTTTCGCTTCCACTGGTTATTCTCCTGCATTTACCATTTTTTCTTTTGCATTGTTTATGTTTGTCATATTTCAGAAGATAAAGTTGATGGAAACCCTCCCCGTGTGCTTTTCTGTGGCCACTACTTCTGCACATTTTGCCTCCTGTCCATTCAGTCTGATGGTGCCATTAGATGTCCTGATTGTGAGGTAATATTGCCAGTTATCTATTAAGAAGTAGTAACTACAGCAAATTCACCAAATTTGTACTTGAGGGTTCAATTTGGTTCCTGAAAAATGTTTTATAAAAAGTGATGCTGTGAATACTTAACTTTTTTCCGACTATTATTACTGTATAATTTTGTATGTGTGTTTTCTCAGACTGATTATGATAACTGTAGTTAATATTAATTCTGCTGGTGAATTAAGTTTCTACTTAATTAGTAACCATCTATTGATGTGTTTAATTGTGTAACATAATTCAGTAAAAGATTGCCGAATGTAATACTTAGTATACCTAATATATTTTGTGGTTTCTTCTTGTAGATTGAGTCCACTCTTCCTGAAGGTGGAGTTTGTGGTCTTCAGGAAGAACCCAGAATCATAGGCCTCATCTATACTGCCAAAATAAACAAGATGAAAAGGTAAAATAGAATTCTGAATGTCAAGCTGTACCACTTCTCAGTTGTCTGTCAGATTGAATTATCGGTTGGGGCTGCATAGTTTTAAAAATGTATCAACTTTACAATTTCAGCATGTAAAAATATTTTACATAAATGTCAATAGTGTATTTGGACAATAAGATGGAGCCCTACAACTCAAGATGCCAAAGTAGATACTTATTTGCGTATAAATAATGAGGTTTTTGTTAATGTTAATGTTAATGGGTGTAGTATTTCCATTTATTAAAACTATGTGGCTGTAAAATAAAGTTTTCAAGTTTCAAAATGCTATTCACTGTCAGGTCAATTTTAGTTGCAAAGTGTAAGGCAAGGCAAGTATATTTGTATAGCACTATTCAACAAAAGGTGATTCCAAGGGCTTAACAGAGATATTAAAGCATCGCATAGCATAGCAGATTTGGAACTTTATTCAAATGCAGCTGAGAACAGGTGTGTCTTCAAACTGGATTTAAATAAACTGAGTTTCAGCTGATCTGAGGCTTTCTGAGTGTTTGTTCCAGACACGTGGAGCATTGAAGTTTCAAAAACCATATCCAGATGACCTAAGGGGTCTGGAAAGGTTCATACTGGGTCAGGAGGTCACTGATGTGTTTTGGTCCTAAACCATTCAGACCTTAATAGACCAGCATCAGAACTTTAAAGTCTGTCCTCTGACGGACAGGCAGCCAGTGTAAAGACCTCAGGGTTGGACTGATGTGGTCCACTTTTCTGGTCTTAGTGAGGACTGGAGCAGCAGAATTCTGAATGAGCTGCAGTTGTCTGTCAGACCTTTTAGGTGGACCTATAAAGATGCTGATACAGTAATCAAGCCTACTGAAGATGAATCCATGGAATAGTTTTTCCAGGTCCTGCTGAGACATCAAGTCTTTCATCCTTGATATATTTTAAGGTGATAGTAGGCTGACTTTATTGCCTTAATATGTTTTTCCAAATTTAGGTCTGGGTTCATCACTACACCCGTAATGATATTAACCCAATGCACTGAAGTTTTGGCTTATATATGGCATCTCATATCACATGTGGAGCTAAACCTTTTGTATTTTTCTATTTTTTTTATTATTATTATTATTATTTTTGGCCCACTTTCATGTGTTGAAAATGTGTGTAACAGAGAAAGAAAAGTCTGTACCTTGATAATTGCTTTGTCGCTTTTCTATTTCCGGAAGGCTCCGGTTTAGCAAAGCAAAGAATAGCAGAAAGAATAGATTTTCGCCATGTGGAGACCACAACATGATGGATAAAGAAATGGTATGTTTGCCTGTTGTCTGTGTGTAATTGAAATGAATAATATAGAAGAGCAAATGTGAATGTAGTATGTTGCTCTTGTTGACTGCCTGAATCAACTGTAGACCCGTCATTTGTGGTCAAAGAGTTGCAATATCAAAAGGGAAAACAACACAACTCTCTGCCAATGTTTTTTTTAGCCACCAGGTAAAGAGAAGATTGAGAAGGTAGTGGACGAGGCTTTGACCCAGTCTACAAGGAATCTTGCCCAACTGGAACACATCCATGAGGTGAAAGCTCCACGAGATTTATAAAACAAAAAAACTGCAAGCACATTGCACTCTATAATCTTTATATAATCATTAAAACAAAAAAAAGCACTTTAACGTGTCAAAAATGAGATTTAAAATGACTAACCACTGTTTGAGCGCTCTTTTGTTATATTCCACAAATGTTCTTTATTTGGTGGTCTTGCTGCTCTTGATTTGGACAGACTCTGAAGGCTGGTCTAGCAGAACGCGTAGAGGGAGAGAGAAGGCGACTGGAGGTGGACATCAATCAGGCAACAGAAAGAGCTTCACAGGCTATTCTAAAGTGGTATGGATGTTTGCTGTAATAAATATACACTCCTCGGCCACTTACTTTATTAGGTTCATCCGATATATCTTATAAGGTGGTGAGTACATATACTCATACCAGGTGTACCTTATAAACTGGCTGGTTGAAGGTGTATGTATGTCTAGTAAATGTTTATTGGATCCTGTTTTGCCTTAATGAAAAAAGTATGCATGAATTCAACAATTACAGAGGTCTTTCTTTTTCTCTACTTCCCTAAGAAATTTGACAACAGCCAAGTTCTGATGTTTGAAATTCATTGAAGAAGGAGCTAGGTTTCTACTTATTTTGTATTTGTCACTAGGAAAGAGATGCAGTTGAGCCAGCTGGTTCAACTGGAGGCACGCTTTTCCAGAAGTCAAGCAGTAGTGTCCCATGTCCAGGAAAGGATTAAAAACTTAGAGATTGCTATGCAGATGGCCAGAGAAGTGTGCCGTGTCCCTTTTCTGGGACAATACTGCATCCTGGATAAGGTTTGACACGTTACGTTTGTAAACATCCTTTATGCTTTCCATATATTCTTAGGTTGTATTTAAACTGTAGGTCTTGTAGGCCAGTTCTGATTTGTTGCATATATCCATGTTTTTATTTCTAATTAATTACTTGCATCATCTTTTGAAAAAAAAAAACTACTCGTGTACACTGGTGAACTGCTGGGGAAACAACTTTGCAAGGTAGGTGAGCTTTGCCGGAAAAAGTTGGGCAGCAAGGGAGGAAAACAAGCATTATTTTGAACGAAGACGAAATAGAAGATGCACATGGATGCATTAACATGCATCCTCAGAGTTTCAGTGTTTGAGCATTTATGTTATGTTGTTGGATGGTTCAGTAAAAGATAATTGCAACAATAAAAGACCTGAATTTACCTTGTGAAAGACACAACAGAACACATTATCCAGTCCATTGGTTTGTCAAATAGTCTTGGAGGACAGCAGAGGATTAAAGGGAGAAGGAAGAGGAGTGCCTGTCTACTATAGACATACAGTCTACATACATGCTTTTAATTTCGTGTTCAGTATAAATCAGTTCAATACAGTATAAACATACAGTCAATATAACATTTTAAGAAAGTTTAAAGAAATGCAGCAATTTCTGTCTCCTTTTTAGTTTTTTGGCGGTACATATTTTACGAGCGCTCTCGGTTCGCTGGTGGGAGTGTCTGTTCTGTGTAGTGCACGCATGCATCTTTGTGAGTGCTTCGGGGGAAAGCTCTGCCGTGAGCAATATAGAGAGCAGAGATCAAAAATGTGCAATCGTAAACATGCCTGAGACAAAGGCCCAAATATCTCAGAAACTGCTATTCAAAACTTGATAAAGCTCTCAATACGCCCATTGTCAGTTTCCTCAGGTCACTCTCACTGCTCGAGGCTGCCGGTGGTCGCTCAGGGTACATTTACTGTATTGTCTAGTCTATCATACCATCAGAAAGGTCCCCCTTTTTATTTTTATAAACTGTTTAAACTTTTGATTTGTACCTGTGCCTAATGACTGAAAGAGTGTGGTTGTACTCATAGACTAAAAAAAAAAAAACAACGAATGAAGCAGTAGGTATATATTTGTGTACATTTTTGTATTCTTTTTTTTTTTTTTTTATAGTAAAGTTTGTTGTTTTTGCAACCTAATGGCTAAATAAAATAATTACTGCACAGTTCATTATCGGTTAAGTTGAATAATAGTTTTCAAAAGTAACAGATTAATCTGCAAAAAAAGAGTTGTTAGTTGCAGCCCTTAAAACAAGTAACTACTTGTTTTAAGGGCTGCTTTCTCTATGTTAGTTTTTTCTTTATAAATAATACATTGGAAATGTACTCATTATAAAGCACAATGTAGTGATTGCTGATTTAAGCTCTTTTTTGGGTGATAGGTACTAGAGACACTGCAGGCTCCTGTTGATGATTCCTTTGATATGGAATGCATGACTATGGACTCTGAAATCAGGTTTGTATTTTTACACTCAATTTAATTTTATTTTTATGAAGAAAATATAAAAAAACAGCATCTCATGGTACTTCACATTGACAAAGTAGATATCCTGACCTTGAATTGATACTACATGCCGGAGTAAAACCATGTGTATGTGATTTGGGCTTTTTACTACAGCGTTTCTGAAGTGAGTAGCGATTGCAGTTAATCTACTGAAAATACTTTTACTTTCAAAGTTCATTTAAACAAAGGATGGCATATATGTTATCTGACCTAAGTTTGATGGACAAGTAGAGAAAAAACTGTAGACTATAGACTAAAATTAAATTCAAAATCCTTTTTAATCTTTTTGGGTTTTTTAATAGGTTTTAGGCACAGATGCTCTGTTGGCCACCTGTTGTGGTAGCACTGGCTGGACTGTGCTTTTGTATCTTCTTGCAATTTTATTTATCTGTATATCCTACTGGACTTCACTTTTTTTTTTTATTTACGATGATTTGGATGTTGACTTTTCTTTCATCTGGTGATTGTGATTCTATAGTTTCTTTTCCTCTTCTTGATCAAATAAAACAAAGGGAAAAAAGATGAATTAATAGAGTGCATAATTTAAACATTTTCAGCACTGTGGTGTTTGTGAATGAACGTCCTTCAGGAGTGATGAGTCCAATTTTTAATTCGGTTGTGTATTGTATGTTTGATGACCTTAATAACAGGCTTGGTTTTATGTTATGAATTTTAACTTTGGATGTCTGTTTGTATTGTAGTTGTGTTTTCAGGTCTGAAAGTTTGAGCCATAGTTTGACATTGTCTCTGAAGATGGAGGCCCCAAGCCCAAAGCGGTAAACTTTTAATTTATTCCCCATGATCTGAAGAGTCACTGGGAAGTTGCCTGACTAATATCAAACAAAGTATCAGGTTTCTTTGTTGGTTTATTTTTGGTGGGTTTTTTTAAGGAATAATGGGGAATTTTGTTGAAATTAAATCATATTAATGTTAACAGGACTGACAATATGTGGATAGTTTTTAGATGTTAGGTTTTTTTCTGGTTTGGAAAGCCTCATTGGCCTTTTTTTGTTGTGTGTTTTAGGAATTAGGGATAAAGAAATAATTACTTATGAAAAACAGACAAAATCAGCATAGAACAATTGAATTAATCATGAGGTCATCTTCCAAAGAACACTTCTTCCTTTTTTTACCATTAAAGGACGTCATTTATTTTGCTGCAACATTCATGGAAACTTTGTTTACTTCTGTTTTTCAAAAAACAGTGTTAAAAGAAAAAAAAGTATTTAGAAATCAGTTTCAAAGATAAGGTATTGCTTTTGATTTCTTAAAAATGTTTTAAACCATAGCTGTGATCGCTACAGGGACCAATTGCACTATGATTTACACAGTGCAAGATAGACCTGTCAGTTACAGCCTGAAAATGAGAATTATAGCATATCTGGTAGGCTACAAGCAATTCATCATTTCTGTCAAATATTCTTTGCCAAGATGACCAGCATATTATTACATACATATTTACTTTATCTGGCTTCAGTTAGTTGTGCTGCAGTGTGGCCCTCTTTCTTGCTGTGCTGAATACACACTCAGACACAGCACTTGGCTTAAAACAGAAATGTTGTACTAACCTTGCCACACAATACTAATGATGGGTTTGCCTAGGTTAGTTAGACTTAAGGCAGGGGTCATCAGCTTGTATAGGTCTACATTACCTAATTTAATTGGGATACAGTGTTTGCTAGACTTACTGTAATTATACTGGTCCGGCAAAAATAATTATAAAACCAGTGATATCAAAAAATGTAAAAAAAAAAAAACAAAAAAAAACTAGTAAAGACTGAAGGAGCTACTCCAGCAAGCTGCCATTATGAGCAGTGCTGTTTTTGAGCATATAATTAATAGGTTCAAACATGTTATTAGCATTTGATAGCTGTGTGAGAAGGGGGATACGATGGAACAGCATACAGACTGAAACTGGGCATTTCAGTCTTTTTCCTCCTGATCTTCTACTGCATTTGTTACAGTGAGATTGAGGTTGTGGTCAATTCAGCTGCCTCACCACAGCTAACATTGGCTCCGTTATCTGTCATAATTGTTTATATTGTCCAAACAGTTACACACCACTCCAAGTACGTCTTGGATAGCATCTCTTTATTTATCTGCTGTGTGGTTCTTGAGGAAGAAGCTAGTTTGGGAATGCAGTCTGAAGAAGTATTTTCTTCCCGGTAACTCCTATTTAAGTCTATTGTCTGGTATGCACCAGACAATAAAGACAATGAATGCACACCTAACACATACAGCTTTGGTGGGATTAGCTGGCTCATCTTTATCACTTGGCACAAAAAAGAAAAAAAATACTCCTAGAGAGTGGCTTGAGGCATTGACCCCATCACTTGCAGTGCCCATTCTCGTGTACTGGGCCTGTTGTTGGAGCTACCTGTTGAAATGGGTCGGGCCCCATCCTGCCATCTCATGGCATTATTGACATTATTAAACAGTTTTTCATAAGTTCAATAAAAATACAAATATTTCTTCTTTTTTTTTTTTGATGGCGTTAAAAACATCGCCAGTTGTTTTTCTTATTGCAGTACACAATATTTTCACCATCCCACTCGAGCCTTTTTACCTTTACCTTTTTACTATTTCCACTTATTCAATCTTATATTTATTTATTTATTTAGTTTAACTAATAAAGTCATGGTACAAATAGTTGAGTTTTCACATTTCTTGTTCTTGGCTTGACTTTAAGTAGATTTTATACCAAAACATTATTGATAAACATTATTGATTGTTTATTTTTAGTATTCAATATGGATCATCAGTCAACTGACTTTTTTTTTTTTTTTTTTTTTTTTTTTTTTTTTTTTTTGACACATCAATTTGTTTTTTCCTTTTAGATTGACTGGCTCCTCAGCCAAAGACTACCTGCTAGAAGGCTCTGATAAAAAATGTCCGTTGACAAAGGGGGGAGGCAGCAGCTGTATTCTGCCCAACAATAAAGAGCTTTCCACCTCCCAAAATCAGGACCAGGACATCCCAGTGTCTGAGACTCTATTACAAGGATCCTTTGCTACCCTTGGACATCAGAGTGGAATAAGCCTTGCTTGCCACAGCTCATCCTCCGACCTTGAAAGCCCTGACGTAATAATCGAGGAGCTTTTAGATGAGGAACAAGACTGTTGTATGTATCATTTATTTTTTAGAGTTTACCTCCATTGACTTTTTCTTTACAAACGCAGAATGGAAGTGTCATTTTTTGTTCAAAATGCTTTAAATCATTCTGCAGCTGTTGCTCCTACTGGTCCTGAGCTGGCTAGCGTGAAATGGAGAAACCAAAGCATAAGAAGAAATCACCTGCCTTTCAAAAAGGGTAATGGTAGGGTGATGCAATTCTGTAATGATTATAGGGTATACCCAAAATGAAATTTCTGTATTGTCTCTTCATTTAATTGCATTGAGCATAATATAAGGCAGTAGAAAAAACTTTAAATGCACCATATCAATGGGTGGAATTTTTGTTTCGTATGATTTATGGGATAGTTAGAAATAACTCATGATTAAACAATTGCAGCACTGTAAAACCATCATGTCCATTAGTCCTCCCCTTCCCCTTCTCACTAGTAGTTATACTTTTCTAGTGTCATTTAATGTGCCAACTTCTGTTTTGTAGCCACCCAGTGGGTGGTAGTTACCCACATTGTGAATCCAAGTCACTTCTACGTTCGCTACGTGGCTGAGGGAAGCGAAAGAGAGGATCTTTCGAAGAAGATAAATCAACTCTGCTTCGGAGATGGTTGTTGCTTTGTAACGGGAGACACAGTAGAAAATGGTGTGTGGTTTTTATCTAATTGTTTGTTTGTTTTTTTTTGTTTGTTTTTATTTGTTAAGAACCATTATCTTGATAATACACTAAAGATAAAATGTAACTTCTCTGTCACCTTTTATATAAATTTAGTTTTCTTCCATACAATATTGAGAATGCATCTTAGAATTATTTTTCTTTGAAGAGTGTGGTGAAACGTACGCTTTTGTGATGATTCAGATGTATCACGTGTCATGTGCTCACTTCCAGGCCACCTGATCTTTGTGAAGTGGAAGGGGGGAATGTGGTGTCGCAGCAAAGTGATTGAAGTCTTTCAGAAAGGTTGTGAGGAGGCTGTGAATGTCTGTCTAGTCCTGGAGCTGGCCAGTTTGCAAGTTTTCTTCCTAGACTTTGGATTCACCAAAAGTATCGCCATACAGAGGTAAACTTATAAATAGACTAAGTAAACATGTATTGTTGTTTCCCACAGGCATGCACAAAGCCTGGCTTGTTATTTTTTTGCAAAGTTTCTACAGTTCTCTCATGGTTAAATAACATGTAGACCTAAACAAAAAATTCCCAACTTCCATTTAAATGCACATTTTTCATATTTTCTAAACCTAATATTTAGAACCAAAACCATTTTTGTTACAAAAGCACAAGATTGAAAATATCAGAACTTCTCGCAGTATCTTCATTTGAAAGAAATTCATGTGAGGTCGCACATGTGTTCAGAGTCATAGTCAACCGATTGTAAATGCCATAACATTTAACACTTTGAAACACTTGTAAGTTGCTTTGGATAAAAGTGTCTGCTAAATGAATAATTGTGACTATCGTTTATGGTACTAACATACAGTCTGCCCTTGTATGGCATTTTTTTCCAGTGAGGATTCGACCACTGAGTCCACGCTAAAGGCTGTGAACAAGCACCTGAGAAAAGTAAAAAAGGCTGTGAATGTGAAGCTGTGTTCAATTCCCCCTCAGGCCATCAGATGTGCATTTAAGGACCTGGTCCCATATGATCTGGTAAGGTCACCATGGTATTCATTTAATTTTTCTTTGTGCTGGGGCTTAGGTTCATATATCTCCTAGAAAATGCCAAACTGAAAGCAAGAAAACTGATATGGCGGATCTTAAGTTTCAAAATCCAAGAGCTCAAGAATTCAAGAAAAAACAGCATTTCATTCCATACATAATGGGGTTGTAACACAGCAAAACGAGCATAAGAGCTTTGACGAAAACAAATTAGTTAAAAATTCAGTTTTTCAGTCCTATGTATGTTTCATTCATTCATATAAATAAATAAATATACGTGTGTGTGTGTGTGTGTGTGTGTGTGTGTGTGTGTGTGTGTGTGTGTGTGTGTGTGTGTGTGTGTGTGTGTGTGTTTGGAAAAGGTTAGGTCATCCTATATTTGGGCGCTAGACTTTTAAACACCTAGACCAAGTGTGTCAAATTCCAGTCCTCTTGGGCTACTGTCCTGCATATTTGAGATGTTTCTGTGTGTTGTTGCAGGAAAACATCTAAACTGTGCAGGATGGTAGTAGTCCTTAGTCCTCAAGGACTGGAATTGAACACTTTTAGCCTAGACTGTTATATCCACAGCGGTTGGTGGCATACTTTTTGAAGGTGGCCATTAAAATCAAGTGGGAAGCATCTAACGTTTGGGTTGAATCTCATACAGAAGTAAGACTCATTGCAGTTCCTTGACTGATTGCTGGAGGTTGGCTCCAAAGCAAGTCAATCTCCATTGTCTCCCATGTTAAAATGACCAATATTGCAGTAGAATTAAACTTCTTTTTTTGTAACATGTCATAAACAAAACAATAAATGTATTTTCAATATGTTTGATTAACAGTTTGTTCAGCCATTGGCTACCCTTTATTAAATATAATCTGTAATCTTCACGCAACATTCAGAACTCAGAACGGTTTGTGTGGTTCATGTTCACAAGTATCATTCTCTGTATCACAGGCCATTTGAAAACTGTCAGTGCTGTCATTGGTCAGTATCAGTCTTTGTTAAAGTTTTTTAAACCTTCTCAAGGGTCGGAATGAACCACACAGAGACAGTAATCTTGTTCAAGCCTTTGCAAAAAGGGGGAAATGGCCGACACCGGTGAGTGATACACGAATGTAATCGTCACAAATCCCGCCTTCCCCCTTGCAGTGGTTTCTTTTATTCACGGACGAACAAAGAGGTCACATGACATGTTATATGCAAATATCGACAGGTGAAGAAACAGACACACTATGGGCCCATTTGGCCCAGACATCCTGTATATCTTAATCAAAGGTGTTCCGGTCTTTTCCCTTACAAATGACACCACATATAGACATCAGAGAATGACGACTAAAGGCAATCATGTTATAATATATGCATAACTTTGACAGTCTTGGTGGAGTGTCATGTTACCATGACAATGGTCTTAACTGAAGAACTGAAAAGCATGGCAATACAACTGTGTATTTTGCCCTGTTTTGGACATTTTTTTCTGTGTTTTTTCTCTTTGGATAGGAAGCAATTAATGAGGCTAGAGCTTCATGTCTAATAAATAAAAAACCGAAGATCAGGAACAAAGTCTACCCAAAATTAACCATTATTGCCTGTTGGCTGTCATAACTTCTGTCTCACTCAGTCTTTACTAAAGCCTCTGAGGAACCGTTTCAGGAAAGTGGGCGAGCCTTTAGAGCCAAGAGTAATAATCTGCATATTGTGCTTTGTTCTACAGAGCACCCTACCTTTACCTGAAGTGCAGGCGTAATCTTTTACATTCAATTATTTGACCATGAATGCCTGTCATTTTATAGTGCTGCTGTAATGTTTGATATTCTCTTTATAGTGTAAAACAATGGAGTTAACGGCTTGTTAGGTGTTCACTTAATGCTATGAAAGTGTTGCTTAGAAATCACTTAGCACAAACTTGGACCTTGTCATAGATTATTGACCAGCCAATACCCTGCAGCATGCAAACCTTCCAAGGTAGAGTATTTCATTGAGTAGAATATCTCATAAGAATAACCTTTCATGTTTAAAAATAAATGAGGGGAAAAGATTTTAGGGGTTTTAGATTTTAAAGTATGACTATTAAGGGGGGGATCAACATTTTTAGAGTTTTCTTCTTCACATCAATGAAATTTTGTTCTTTTTTGTATTAGTTTTTTGGATTGTGCTTCTTTTTTTTTAATTAATAATAATGTAATGTTAATTCATGTCTCTAACAAGTGCAGACAGAGTATTAAAAATGTTGCCATGTGTTGATGTTTGTGTGAGCAGACAAAGGGCTGGAGTAAAGAGGCGGAGGTTGAATTCTACAAGGTGGTTGACTCTGCAGCGGTGGAGATGAGGCCGTTGGGTCAAGACGGAGATTCATTGTTGGTAGATCTGAGAAAAGCTCCAACGGAACAATCCACTGATGTGGCCATCTCTATCAGAGAGTTCCTTGTTTTCATTGAGGTGGCAAGGTATGCTTAAATGTGCAGAAGCTATTTATCAGTAAAAGTCCCTTTAGAAAATTTGTGTTTATCTTATCAGAAATTAAATCAGTTGAATTTAGTCAATGCCAGGCCTCACGATTTAACAGTCTTTGTAATTTTGCAACATTTCTCCTAGATTTTATTCTCCAGTGACACCAACCTGGAGGCCTCTAATGTACTACCCTCCCGTTTATCCCAAGATTAACACAGAGCTTAATGCTATGGTCAGCCACATCAACAGTCCTTCTGACTTCTACATCCAGGTGGTACACAAGACTTATTAAACCAAGACAAAAACAAGTTTTGTGTTTAGAAGTGAAAATGCAGCACTTTATAAAAACTGCATTTCAGAAAATATTCCAGGGGAAGAACATTTGATGAAAGCAAAGCACAGTTTTGCTTTTTTTTCTTTTGTTTTTACAACCAGTATTTGCTTCTCATCTTACAGGTTGACAACAAGGAGTTCTCGTTGCTCTCAACCAAGCTCCAGAATTGTTACAATGCACCAGCGCCATTTAAAGAGGATGAACTCCTCGTCTACTGCCCAGTGTTAGGACAAGCCTGCATTGCTCTCTTTGAGGAAACGTTTTGGTACAGAGCTAAGGTCATAGGTAAGGATGTGCATGAGCATGTTGCATTTGGAATAAAAATTAACCAGTAGTATTAGAATGTATAACAGATACAGCAGTTACTTAGCAGGATACCAAAATGATCTCATTAATAGTTTGAATTGAGTGACCAGTGATGAATAGATCAAACTCTTTAATACGATGGTGTGCATAGTTACTCAATCATGCACACGCTGACATGGACAGAAACATCATGGAGCTTGGTCAAAACCCAGACTTCATGCAAACACCAATGGCAGTTCTGTTGAGCCCTCTGAGCAGGGCCACTGGGAGTGTGGTGGATCTCCTAGACCAGCGTTTCCCAACCCTGGTCCTCAGGACACACTGTCCTGCATGTTTTAGATGTTTCCCTGCTTCAGCACACCGTGATACAAGTACCTGTGTCATCAACAGAGTTGTCGAGACCTTGATGACAAGCTGATGATGACCATTAATTTGAATCAGGTGTGCCCCGATGACCAGGGTTGGGAAACACTGTCCTAGACCAATCTCTCTAGACCGTGCTATCTGTTGAGTGACAAGGTCTAGGAGATTAGTTCAACTGCAGTGATTCACCCTTGCAAAGCCAGTCGACATATTTCATCCACGACTTTGCTGTGGTGGATGAGTAAAATAAGTTTCCCAAACGGTAGTGATAGACACATAAACACCAGCTGAGACCCCTATGAAGAGTGGTGGACATTCTCAGTGTTGGCCTAGTGTCTTCAGTTTGAATATTATATCATTTTGCATAATAATTCATTTAATGTGTGTGTGTGCGTGCGTGTGTGTGTAGGACATTCAGGCGGAAGACAAGTGGAAGTGCAGTATGTTGACTTTGGCAACAAGAAAATCTTGTCCGTCAGCAACTTGAGGAAGATCACAGATGAGTTCATTGCTCTTCCTGCCATGGTGAGAACAAGGCCTTTTATGTTATTTGTGAGGTAGTGTAATCTGGACCGCCGTTTCTAAGCTATATATAAATAATAAATAATAAAAAATGTCCTGTAGTCAAGCTCTTCATTTGTGATACTAAATAAATCTCATTAAATTGACCTGAATAATATCTTCTGTCAGTAGTTTTGCTTTGACAACAAGATATTTGCTACACTAATGCCACATTTTAAGTTCTTTCTAATGGTTGGCTTGTTGGAATCTGGTGGGTTAAGTTAACAATAGTGTTTTTGTTTTTTTTTATGTTTAGGCAATTAATTGCTGTTTAGCTGATGTGCTTCCTCCAAACGGAGAAACCTGGAGTGAAACGTGCACCAACAGATTTATTAGCCTCACCCTCCAACAACTAGTCACTGTTGTGGCTACAGGTATTGGATTCAAGACACCAAGCTCTTTGGTGGAAAAAAAGTGATCAATAATGACTTCAGACAATGATTTGTATCTTTTTGTCACATTGTGTTTCTTTAAAAAACAAAAATTCTTGTTCTTCAGGAATTGTCTCAAACACTGAACCTCTGCCTATCAAAGTGTTAAAGAGTGGCTCAAACGAACTGCAAGAAAACATAGCTGAGCTGTTGGTCAAAGAGGACCTGGCCTGCTTCAAGGATGGGTAAGACTACTCTAGAGTGTCTTTTAACATGCTGCTGTAATGCTGTTAATCAGTTTGAAAAGTTATTTTATTATTTATAGACAAATAAGTCAAATAACCTGAGTGGATGTTAATGTCAGATTGGTGTTGTACTGTGCAAATACTGAATAATTCTACATAAGCAGGGCAAAAGTGATAAAAGTCTTTGCTTTTATTTCAGTTTTTCTTAAGTCTTCCTTATTCCACCATAAATGCTTCTGTATTTGACAATTACATTTTTATTCTTATATGGTATTTAAATTTCACCTCCTGTCTTCCTCTTTTTTTGTGTGTTATATCAACATTTTTCCTCTCTCTCTCTCTCTCTCTCTCTCTCTCTCTCACTCACTCTTTCACTGGCCATCATTCCCTCTCCTTCAGTCTGAAATACAGGAATGCGAAGCCCTCTTGTGATGATTTTACAATCTGGGACCCCCCACTTGACCTTGATTCAACATCAGAAGTGGTCAATACCCAAGACCAAATATTTTCTGGAGACCAGGATGATCAATCGTTGGAGTTGCAACCTCAGCTAAAGCTTCCTGACCAGCTCAAAGACCTGAAAGTCAGGGTCAGCTATGTCAGCTCACCAAGCAGCTTCTACGTTCAGTTCACCCAGTATGATGATCAGTTTAGAAGGTCAGAACTTAAAAGTCAAACTCTGATTACGATATCCTTGAGAAACCAACAGTGGGAGAGATTGCTTTTTTAAAATGTATTTATTTATTTAAATGCAAAGACATATTTGTTAGTGCTGTTAGTGTTAGTGTTGTAAAACGCCTTTTTAAAACACTCTGAAATATACCATCCATTGTTAAAACATTAGCAGCACACATTCATTTCTTAATGTTTGAAGATTTGCATTACAAGTAATCAGTGCTTATGAAACCACGGACAGACGTTATGTGAACAATCAGCATCCCTTCAGTGGATTTTTAGACCATTTTTAATAATCAATAAAGGATTTTTAAATATTATATTTCTATCAGCTTTATTGGTCCATAGCAATGAGGGAAGACTCCTGCTTAATAAATGTTTAATTTTAGTGTTTCTGTGATTTTACAGGATATGTGAACTGGTAAAGAAGGAGTGCGCATCAGAGGAGCCCCAGGATGTGGTGTGGAAGGCAGACATGTACTGCGCTGCACACATTAACGGAGTCTGGGAAAGAGGACAGATCTGCTCTGATGTCACTTCAAGTAACTTGGCAGAAGTATGAAGACCTGACTTGTTTTTTCTCTTTCTCGCGCAGTCAATATACTCTTAAGTAAATCACACAAATTGGACATTTTTACACCAATTCTAATTTCTGTTCACAGTTAAGGAAAAGATAAAATTCATATTTTTTCAGGACAAAGATCCACAACTCATTGTCTTACTACTGGGGAGCCCCAAAGGCTGGGTACTGTCTTAGTAGTCAGTTGTTTAAAGATATTTGTGTAAAAAGAAAATTCTACTTATTTTGAAAGCATTAGGAAGTTGTTGTTTTTTGTTGTTTTTTTTGTTGTTTTTTTTTGCTTTTGTGTTTATTGATTTATTGTATACTATTGTATATAGCATAACAACATTAACACTAGTATGAATCTATAAATATACACATGCACACACACACACACACACACACATTTGAACATACAGAACCTCTTAAATAATAAATCTATATAAATAAATGAATCTGTCATCAATTTATGTACACAAAATAAACAAATCTATAAAATAAATCTATACCCAATGTGCACACATCCATCTATATATACCTATACTCATGGACACACATTGAAATACACATAACACATATATCCTGTTTAACATGTCTGAAAAGGGGGCAGGAAGTTTTCCAGCATGTTTTGATTATTAACTGTATGTTGTAGCTTTGCAGAAAGGAAACTGATTATAAAGCATTGTTTCTCAGTCAGGGTTCTCTGGTATTTTAGCTGTTTCCAAGCTCCAGCACACCTGGCTCATGCACACTAATGAAAAGCTGATAAAAGTGATCCATTAATTTTAACGCAGGTGTGTTGGCATCTGAGGGTCAAGATTACAAAACACTGGTATAAAACATGCTTTAAATGACTGTGACTGTCTCTGTGCTGTCTTATACCAGGTTAGACGCTGTGACCATGGCAACACAGTAAAGGTCCATGTCAGCAACCTGCGACCGCTGCCACCATCTTTAATTGGCTCCCTGGTACTCGAGTGCACTCTCAGTGACATCAGGTTGATTCATAGTATACAATTTATTATTTTGTTATTACTATTACTTTTTATACTGTTTAATGTTATATGTGGCAATGTGTATAAGAAGGTATGTCCTAACTTGTATCTGTGTCTTGTGCCTGTGTTCCTTTGGTCATTTCTTAAATGTTGATCCTGCACTTTAGCTGTTTGTAATTGTTTTCCAATGCGGTTTTATTACTACAAATGGCAATAATTTTAATCTAATCTTAATATAATTAACACAAACCGTAGAACTATGTGGTTTTTCAACTTTATATTATAGTCTAAACACTAGTGAGTCATATTTTTCTGTATAAGGCTTCAAAAACTTTACATGATGTTCCGTATTTATTCAAATAAAATGTACTGATTGGTCAAAACAGTAAGTCACAATTTCTCAAGATTGATGGACCACCATAAGCAATGTTCTAATAGGGTTGCAATAACACAGTATTTCTTTGAATATAAAAATAAATACAACATGCTTGTGCTCATAATACACAATTATAATTTCCTGTGTTTATTGAACACACTAAACAACCTAACCTCTGATCTCCATTCCCTTCATCACTGTCATTTCTTTTAAGATGCAATTTGTAAAACATTGAATGGTAAACAGTAAAAAAATACCAGTGGTGGAGTAAGTGAGCCCTCTGCAATAATAACTTGTGAAGTATAGTACACCTCTACTAAGCAGTTTAGTTCTCTTTGTTCCAATATATATGCATGTCATATATATATATATATATATATATATATATATATATATATATATATATATATATATATATATATATATATATATATATATATATATATATATATATATATATATATATATATATATATATATGCAGTCAATATATATGCACTTGTAAGGAAAAGATTTGCCAACCAATATTTCACCTTCATGTGTTGATAGCACCTTTTTTTGTCTTGTTGGCGTTATTCTGGTTGACATATTGCACTAAATCAGCAGGCGCATCTTTGTTTTGGTGGAGGCAGATGACAGATAATGAATTGACAGACTTGAATTTTGAACAAAGCTGAACATTGAAAGTTTACATGTAGGGAGAACTTTGACTCCATTTAGATAATGAGTGTTTTGTCCAACTATGGAAAGTTCAGTCTAGTTAAGTTTCAGTTTATCAAAGGTTTATTTTTTTTATTTATTTTTTTTTTATGCATTTTAAAAGTTGAAATACTAGTGCAATTTTTAGATTGTTTTTCTGATGTCATGTTCATGTATTGATTGACTGTTGCTTTCTGTTGCAGGCCAACAGGAGGCCGATCAACCTGGACAGATACAGCCTGTGACTTAATCTCCCTTTACCTGACCAGAGCCTCGGCTGTAATGAGCATCAAGGTCGTCCTCTTCTTGTCCCTGTTACATCTTTTTTGCTTTACCTTCTGTTTCAGTAACATTACACCTAATCTACATGTTTCATTTAATTTGGATTATTTCTTCAGCCCACTTGTAATAGTTTTCCTCGTCTCACTTCTTTCCAGGAGATGACAGATCAGCGCCCAGTACCTGTGACTCTCCTCTGCTCCAACAAAATGGGGCAGTTTATCAGCATAGCAGACTTTCTGATCAACGAAGGCCTTGCCCTCAGAGAGAGAACACCTAAGTATGTGTGCATGCTTGCTGCATGGATGGGAATGTGTGTGTTCATGGGAAAACAAGTGCCGTTGTTGACTGCAAAGATCAGGCGTTTTAAATGAACTTTAATTTAATTAAAAATAGATACAAAATAAATACAGATGCAGCACTATTCTTGATAGCAGTTGTCAGCAGCAAAAAAAAAAAATTATATATAAAGGCTGTCAAAGTAAATGTGTCTTAAAGCACCTAAAATGCAAAAGCTGCTCTGTTTTTTTTAATGCAAGATTAATGCACGTTTCAGTAAATATCACCCTCAGCCCAGCCGGTAGTTCGGGGTAACTAGAAGCAATGCAGCTGTAACCATAAACTAAAATATAATGCACGAAGCATCGGTTTTCTGAAGAGCAGTTTGGAAGGCTCTTTTTCCTCATGGACTTTAAAATAAAAATTAAAAAAAATGCTTTTTTCACATACAGGGGCCGTCATGTTGCCCGGAGGCCGATGGAAACACGCCTACATATGTCAGTTAACGCTGTGACTACCGGCCCCTTTAGACAATCAACAGTGAAGGAGCTGCCAGAACATTTTTACAGCAGAATCTTCTGTTTTAGAATCAGAAATTACCTTTTTATCATCGATGAAGAGAAATTTATTCAGTGTGCGGTTTATAAGAAATATTTAATTTGCTGGCTCACCGTTGGCTGAGCGAACTGTCAATCAAAAGGCTACGCTTCATAATTTAAAAAAATATAGGTTGACCTGATGTGGTATAGGAGTAGAACCAACTTTTTTAATTTAAGGAGGCTGACCAGGGTCACCTGGCTTGTGCACATCCTCCTGTCCACCCCACGCTTTTGTTTTCATTAGTCCTGATCTCTGATTGTGTATCCTTGGAGGTGAGTTATTGGCGTGGCTATCTTGACACGCCACCCCGTGTCAGTTAATCTCATCCCTTAGACACATACACATTCATCAATATATTAAAAATTATTCTACTTCAACATCATCTTTAAGTTTGTATTCAACATAATACTTAGTCTCAATGAAATGTAGGCAAATTGATGTATGTGGAACACAAAAAGGCAATTTTGGCCAGGAAAACATTTGCTTGGCCGGTGGATTTTTTTTACCTACGAGTCCACTTGGCTAGTGAGTCAAAACGTTGATTGGGGACCCTGAGACTGACCCCAGCTCCACCTTTAAAACCAGACTTTAAATGTTTCTGTTTAATAAAGCATATAGTTAGTACTCTAGTGTGTTAGGACCAGTAGTCGCAGCTGCAGGACCAGACTGGAGCAGCTGGTCTTCAACAGAGATTCATCCTGGATCTGCTGCTGTAGACCTGCTGCAGGGGGACCAACATGATCCACTGAGTGGGGATCTTGTCTTGATTTTTAGTACCATTGACAATATATCTGTCTCTCTCCTCTTTCTGATCTCTCTTTATCCACTTGACCAGACTGGCCTTCAGCCGGAGGGTCCCCCCTCATGAGCCAGGTCCTGCTCAAGGTTTCTTCCCTCTTAAAGGGGAGTTTTTCCTGCCACTGTTTGGCTTAAGGTTTTTCTCCAACTAGTGGAGTTTTTACCAGCCGTTGGTTGTGTAATAATTGCTCGGGGGTCATGTTCTGGGTCTCTGGAAACCGCCTAGAGACAACTTGTGTTGTAATAGACGTTTTTTTATATATATATATATATATATATATATATATATATATATATATATATATATATATATATATATATATATATATATATATATATATATATATATATATATATATATATCTTTTGTCCTGCCAATTTGGTATCAACCATTAATATATGTGCAAACAAGGAAAAAAAAAAAATATATATATATATATATATATATATATATATATATATATATATATATATATATATATATATATATATATATATATATATATATATATATATAATATATATATATAATATATATATATATATATATATATATAAATATAAAGGTGATACAAAGAGTAAAAGAGAAAACTTGGAAACAAACATGACGTTCTCTTCCGGTGCTCATCCACAATCACCTTCTAAATTAAATACGAGTCTCTTATGAACATATGATATTTGTAGACCATCTTCTACAAGCCTCTGCTGCATAAAGAGTTCAGACATGGATTCAAAGTAGTGACGTTTCAAACAAAGAGCTATACAGCTTGGCCAAAAGTGAAGGATGTATTGGGAATTAGGAATATCTTAAGGTTATTAGGCCCTTGATCCAGAAAGTGAAGGTATAAGATATCTAAAGATGCTTCGTTGTTATGTCCCCAAACAAGAAAGAAGTAGAAATCACAGCGTGACAGCTTCAAGTCCACGACCGAGCAGCTGGGCCCCGGCAGACTGGTACAGGTGTACGCGTCTGCGCCCGATTGATCGTAAGTGCCGCTGCTAAACGATGTTTCATTGTGCTCTGATCAGATCAGAAGTACTTTTACCGACAGCGCCCGGCAGTCCCGTCTCTCCGGCTGCGGTCACTACCTGGACCTGCGGTCTTTTCTGTTCTTGTCCAGGCTTTTGTCCGTCGTCTTTTCGTTGTCCCCTCTACATTTGGGATAATACCACTTTCCCTTGGGCTTGTACGTGAGCCCCACGCAGGAGAAGTGGAACCACTCGATGGGGCACTGAACGTTGTCGCAGCCGATCATCTCACCGTACGACACCTGCTCGCAGAGGCAGTAGGTGGGCTCATTGGGATCGATGGCAAAGTCAACCGGCGAGGCATCTCGCTCCTGCTTGGCCTTGCGCTTCTTCTTCTTTGAAGACTTGGACTTCTTTTCTCGAGGCGGTGGGAGGGACAGTTCCTCCACAGAATCGTCCATCAGAGAGCCATTGGCAGACGGGTGGGTGGAGTCGCGGCTCTCACTGATACGTTGATGGCGTGGACGGCGAGTGGAGCTGCGCTCGGGGGCCGGCGACTCCTGGACACTGGAACGCCTCTCAATGCTGATGCGATCCGTTTCACCGGGCTCCTGGAGGCAGAAGGAGTGCGAGTCCATCTGGCGGGAGCGGTTCTCCACCAGCTCTGTCATCTGGGTGACCACATGGATCTTCTCGTCGCCCAGCTCCTGGCTGACGATCAGGGCTCTTTGCAGTTGGATCTGCAGGCGCTTCCTTTGAGCCGTGTCTTGTTCACCTTTGTATTTCTCAAACACTTCATCCACCTCCTTCAGCACTTCTTGGTACTTTGCATCAATCTCTCGAAGCAGGGAAACATTTCTTTGTATGTCCAAAGGCAGGGACTCCACACATTCCAGATAATCCTCCACATAGTTGACCAGTTGTTGCGACTTATCCACATTTTGATAGTGATGGCCTAACATCGTTTCTATGACACATAGAGGAGCGCAGTAACACTGGGAGAAAACGCGGGAAATGTGCTGTTAAAATTCAATGTTTGGCGACTTTGCAGGGGAGTGGTGGCCTAGTGGTTACAGTGGTGGGCTTGGGCGTGGAGGACCCTGAGCAAGGCCCTTAACTCCCAATTGCTCCCCGGGGCACTGCCCTGCTAGCAGCCCCACTGCTCACTAGTGAAACTTGTTGATGGGTTAAAAGCAGAGACTAATTTCGGTGTGCATCGTACATACAGCGTGTGCACGATGTCCACACTGACAATGAAAAGGAAAATAAATAAAAAAAAAAAATATATATATATATATATATATATATGCATTCTGAAATCAAGGGTTATTTTTGTTTTTTGTTTTTGTGTGTGGGTATGTGTGTACAAGGTAATAGACGCTATATTAAAAAAATGTTATAAAATGTAATTGAATTAAATAATAGTACAACAACAAACATTGTTTAAAGCAAGGATAACTGTCCGCTTTTGTTTTATTTCAATTTCAAAAATATATTTTTAAGGTAAATGGATCATAGAAAACCTATGTGTGCGATTTATCATGAGTTAAATCTTTAGGTTATCGCAGTTCAAATCTTTTATACATGAGAAAGACAGACATACAGGCAGTCATTATTACTCTTGAAAGAACCACTTTTCCCATTTATTTATGAGCTTATATTTCTGTCCTCTGACAGAGATGCTGGCGTTCAAGAACCAGAAAAAGGTGATTCACAGACTCCAGCCAGTGACCACCACAACGACAGCAAGAAGGAAAACACCGCTCCATCACTGGTTTGTCCTGGCTCCTTATGCTCCTCATTTTCCCTCGTCTCTTCTTCGTGTCATCCAGAAGCAAGAACACGCTCTGGTATGACTCCTGAAAAGGTAATGTGTCCATCCAGTTTCTGTTACCAAAAAAAAAAAAAAAAAATATATATATATATATATATATATATATATATATATATATATATATATATATATATATATATATATATATATATATATATATATATATATATACACACACACACACACACACACACACACACACCCGTGTCTGTGTGCACAGGTGAAGACTCCACCGTACCACCCACCAGAGCTGCCATGTCTCGGTCACCTCCAGATAAATGTGTCTACTGTTGGAGAAGATGGTCTCATTTACGTCAGAGCACAGAATGCAGGTACTCACAGGGATCACAGGTCGGTGGGCGCTGCACTTCACATGATAACACAATATAACAGACATTTCAGTCTATCCGATATAAACGCCACCCTAAACCACTTTGGATTCAACTTTCACTTCAGTTCCTTCTTTTGAAATTGTGTCTGACTTGATCAGTGTCACATCTGTCTGTCATGTTGCTGGGACTTGTACTCTGGGGTTCTTTGCTGCTGCCTTGCTGTCCTCAGGAATACCACGTTTGTTCTGGGACTTCTCTGCCCCAACGTCTGCAGAGCCACACTGCTGAATAAAAGCTAGTGTTCTGGGCTGCCAAGGGATTCTAGTGACAGTTTGACAAAAGCATGAATATTAAGCATCTGGTACATTTTTGGGAATTCACTTTTAAACACTTAAAACATTTTGTACACTTTCACAAAAAGACCATTTTTTTACTGCAAATTCTTGTCTTAATGTACAAAGATCGATTTCAATAAAGTGAAATTCTTTTTGTAAATTGACTCTGTTGTTAGAGTTTAGCTGAATAAACATTTGCACACAAAAAAACTGCATTTTTGTGGTATTTTATGCAGTGTGATGCAGCTCCAACACCACATGTGGCTTTAAGAATCTCGAAATGCTCGGCATGCATTGTTTCTATTGTATTTAAAGAAGTATCTCTGGCTAAAGTGGAAATTGAGTTTATGTTGTTCTGCCAGAGTATCAGCTGGAGCAGCTCAGGGAAATGATCCAGCAGAGCATGAAGACATTACCCAGACAGAAGTCCTTCACCTGGAAATCAGTCCAGGGATGTGCTGTCATTGGACCTGACATGCAGTGGTACAGAGGGCAGCTGCTGGAGGTGCTGGGAGTACATGTTAAGGTCAGGAATATGCATGGTGGGGGTGGGGGGTTAAGCAAATAAGAAAACAGTTTAAACCATCAGAACATGAAACAACAACTAGTAAAAGTATCTAAAAACCAAGATGGTTGAAGGAAATCATCATCATCGATGGTTCCCTTCAAACGGTTCACTTGTCTTTAGTTTTGTCCGTTGTGTATTTTTTTATCCTATATATTGATTTCTATCTTGGCCCTCATATTTCTCTCAAATTAAAGGATGAATATAACATGTACTTAGTTATCAAATCATGGTTGGATCTTTTAATATTTCACAACTAAAGAATGTCCCAGTGTTTGCAAAGCTGCTGCTTCATGTTCAGGTTTGTGTTAACAGGTACAATATGTGGATTATGGCCTGGTAGAGAACATCCCGGTGGTGCACGTGTACCCCGTGCTGCTGTGCGTTGATGTTCCTCAGCTCTGTCTGCCCTGCCAGCTGCTCGGCATCCACCCTGTAAGTGTCTTTGACATCCGCCTTGCTTTGATTTTTGCTTGTTTTGTGCTAATACAAATCAAATGGGTGACGGGTGTTGACTTGGTTTTTAGGGTTTGTCTTTTCATCTAATTAATAAATAAAAAAATACATAAAAACAGAAAAATCAAATGAAAAATATTGAAATCATATCCATAAGACAGAAATATAAAAGTAGTATCATTTTAAGAGAACATTACACTGCAGCCACACTTCTCTTGACTGAGGTCAGATAAAGTGGTCTTCCACTCCATGTAGGGAACATGTTTCACTCCTGGAAAATTACCTCGGATATTGCTATAGAAGCAAAGTGGATATGAATAAAGTATCATGTTGTTCTGAATATAAGATGGGACAACCCCCAATTTTCAATTCATCTTTTGGAGTACCAAACCTTGTATTTTCAAGGTCTATTAGTTTTTAATTTTTGATCCAGATATTTGTGCTTTTTCAAAGTCTGCGGGCAGGCTCTGGTTGGGATAGTCTGTTAGGAAGGTTTTTGTGTAGGCACGGACAAAATACCAGTAAATGTAAAACTGGTAAGAAGGTTTACTCTCCAGGTTTTTTAGTAAGTTGGTCAGTAAGTAAATTTTATTTATAACGCACTTTTCAAGATAAAAATCACAAAGTGCTTCACAGTAAAACACAGGACAAATCGTAAAATAAAACCTTACAATGAAAGGGATTATGTGCAAGGATGTTGGATTTATTCCCTTAATGACCCCTAACTTAAAACAAATCCTCGACGAGCCACTGCCGAGACTTGGTGCACACCACAGGACCAGCCCGGTACCCGGCTGGGGCCACGAGTCCACTCTAGTGACTTCCAAGGCTGTTTTTGACTAATGGATCGAGTGTTTAGTCCGTCACTTCTTTTTGTTTTTTATTTTATTTTGTTTTGTTTCGTCCGTTTCCCCCTCACTATCCACATTTCTAAAGCAGCTGTTTGACAATCTGCAGTTTATCACCTTCATATGAAGGTGGCAAGACAACGTACGCTCACTTGTTTCCTCGCCTGCTCTACCAGCTGCTTTGCTGCTTTGTCCTGGTGGATTAAAGTCAAGAAGATGATGTAACTTTTTCTTATTTGTACAAAAAGCAAAAAAAAAGATAGCTAATATTTGGGTTAGTTTCCAACTAAACTCTTCACTTACGGTAGTTTAAAAATGTCTGGTTGTTGGTGAAATCCTGCACGTTCCCGTCGTGTGTTTATCTCCGTCTCCAGGTTGGTGGTACCTGGCAGCGGGATGCAGTGGCCCTGATGAAGGAGCTGTTGGTAAACCGCTCTCTGGACATGCAAGTTGTGGTAAAAAATACTCGCCACCTTCCGTTATCACACCTGAATGAGCATACTGTAAACGATATTAATATATTTACTACCATTTAATATAAATATTAAAAATTAAGTACATGATGATAAAATAGCAGCTGCAAGTTTTTTTTTTGTTTTTTTTTTTTTGTTTGTTTTTTTTTTTTTAATCCCCAGGTGGCATTTGATATTTGCATGAAGGTCTTTATCATGTTTATCTGCTGACTGATGGTTTTAGTTTAGAACATTTCTAGTAAAGAAGGAAGTAAGTTTTCGCGTACGTTTGTTTTTGTTTGGTTAGGAACTGCCAGCTGACCCGAGGGGGCCGCTCACTGTCGAGCTCTTCCTGGACGGTTTAAGTGTCAGCAGGATCCTGTGTCACCACGAACACGCGTCTGTGGACCGGACTGCACAAAAGGTGTGTGTCTGTGTGTGTCTGTGTGTGCGTGCGTGAGATTTTCTTTTTGATTTTTTTGTCCTTTTAACCCAAATGAAGGAGCTACTCAGGGATACGTGTTTTTGTGCAGGTTCTCACAGTGAAGCCGCCAGAGCCCCTCCTGGATGACTGGGATTTCGACGCAGAGGTACTAGAGGTTTCACAGCTGCTGGAACTTACCTGAACTGTATTTGCAGCTGGAACTTAAAGACAAAGAGCAGCTTCACTGTCACAGCAGATGTGCAGATGTTCTCAGATATTGAATCCAGATTAAATGGTTCAGTTACATGTGAACGCTTATTTCAGGGCAAAAAATGAAACACTTAAGTGTGAAACAGCAGTGGTGCATTTGTGGATCTGTTAAGTAAACTTCTGTTTTGTTTTTTTTTTAAGCAGGCATGAATGTCAGCAAGTACAGCATCATGAGATTGGAAAAAACTGACATTGCAACAAATATTTGAATATTTAAAAAAAAAACTTTTGAGAGATGAGTTGGGTACATTTATCTGTTGCTGATGGTTTTGAAAGGAACTACATTGCTGCAGCTAAAATAAATCATCTCAATAAATATCAAAAAGATCTTCAACTTAAAATGAAGTGGAAAAGAAGTAAACAATATCAGAGCCAGAGCACCTTCGGGTGGACATTACAAAGCTCGTGTACCACCTGTGGCCACACATTCAAGAGTGGCTCTTTCACCCGGTCTGATACAGTCTTTGTTTGCAGGGTCTGAGGAGCCCCGAGGAGCCGCTGCCGGGGCCCTTTATTTACCCAGACCTGCCACAGGAGGGCGAGCAGTTTAAAGTCATGGTCAAGCATCTTTGGACCCCTAATGAGGTTTCTGCTGATGGCATGTTTTGAAAAGGCTTTACATGCATTAGTAGACAAATAACTTGAGATGCCATGATGTAGTCATCAAATCAGTGATTCTGGATGAGTTTGTGTATTAACTAATTTGAAGATTTCATGAAGAACTAAATGTCAGTTTTGGTAACATCACATCACTGGTAACAACTAAAAACCTGGTGTTCATTATTATTATTTTTGTTTGTTTTGCTGTTGATTCTGATTAGTTCCTTTGTCTGGCCTTCAGCTGTTCGTGTGGCCTTTGGAGAACGCGGCCGATGTAGAAGTTGATGGAGAGACTCTGGACGAGGCGTTGACCAGAATCAATGCAGACATCAACACGCTGCCACGACTCACCAGCTTTCTTCTCGGTAAACATTCATGTGCAGATTAGAAAGAAGTTAATCAAATAATTCATGTGACATACACATCTGCGTCTCCCTTAATTCTGAAAGTCCTCTTGTTCAAATGTTTTAAAGCACTAATAATAATAAAACCCAGTGACTTTGCACATGTGAGCAGCATTACAGTCCCTTTCCTCGCCGACATGCAGCTGAACCCTGAACAGCTGTTGCGGCTGTAGGTGAAGGTGGAACTCACATTTCTGTGCAGGCCTCAGTAAGTTGGACCCACCTTCGACTCTCTCTGTGGTTTCCAGGAGGCCCGTGTCTGGCAGAGTACAGTGATGGCAAGTATTACCGGGCCAGCCTGCAGAGCTTTTGCAGCACGGAGCCCGTCATGATCCTGGTCCAGCATGTAGACTTTGGCTCTGACGACACTCTGCCCACCAGCAAGTATGACTGAACCCGCTGGTTGAAATATTACCACGTTTTGTTTTCCACTTCTTTGTGACAGTGACAGGTTTAATGTTTATTGTGGTACGTTTGATGACGAGCTTACAGTTGCTAATAGGATGTAAACATACACTACAGCAGTACGTTTTTGTTAGAAAGTTCATCTTAATCTGACATATTTCATTAGTTGATATTTAAATATTGTAGATTATCTGCATCACCATGACCTGGATATCGGGCTGCAACTCATGACTATTTTTATAGTCGATTATCTATCGATCATTGAAACGATTCATCAGCTAATTGGATAACGAATTACAATTAAAAATTAGCCAAAGATTGCTGAAGGAGAGTGGCAACTAAAATCTCACTCAGAAATATGTGACTTATTTACTTTAAGTGATGACCAAACTTTGTTGCTCATTAGACTATAAAAAAGGTAAAAAGGTAGGTCAAGTTAAAACTCCTGGACCGTTTATAATATCTGGAAAATCCAAAACTACCAGAAGTTAGTTGGTGTGATAGGAGGGGGGGTGCAGGCGCACGATTGACCCCGGGAGGGAGCAGCTGAAAGGAAAAGGAGAAGAGACTTGGGGGGGTAAAAAAACACTCCCAGCTTGATTTTGGACGTGTGTTTACAATTTTCCCTTTTAAACTTATTTAAGCTGTTGTATTGACGGATGTCATTACAGTAAAGAAATAATGGTGTTCATGTTTTCAGTGATTTAAGTTCAAATCACAGCATGAAACAAACGTGTGATGACGTCACAAACTAATAACCGATTACTAAATTCGTTAGTTTTCCGTGCAGCCCTACCTGGATAATTAAGGGTTTAAGGAGAACAAAACAAGCCCAGTTGCCTTCTCTTCAGGCACTTTCATCCTCAAGTCACGTGGACACATTTTCTTTTAAAGTCCCAGCTCACAAAATCCTGGACACAACACTGATATACTTGTTACTAAACAGACACTAACTTGCACTGACAGCACCGATGTCCGTTCTTGAGTGCGTTTAATTCATTTTAAAAGCTACTTTGATCAACCCCAGAGAAACATCAACCTCCGCGTGTGTATTTGTGACAGAAACGCCTCACTTGACCCATCCTGACTGCAGCTCATCTGTAGATGTTGTCGACAAAGATGTGCGTTCTGATATCCCGTCTCCTCCTGCCAGGCTGCGTCAGATGCCAGCAGAGCTACTGCAGTTCCCATGCCAGGCCCTAAAAGTCAAAGTGGCCGGCTTCAAAGCGCCGATCACCAACAGGTATAAGGATGTGCTGCCTTACAGTCCTGGATGGAGCACGAAGGCTGTATCGGACATGATCGAGCTACTCCACGGCAACATCACGGCTGCTGTTGTGGTAAGGAGCCGGGAAAATTACCGTCTTAAAAATGAGGAACTGCAATGATGCTGATTATCCTGACTGAACAACTGAGAAATCTGAAGACTACAGGTCTTCAGTTCTTTTGCTTGACCTGGTTTCTTCATCGTCCTCTCTGCAGGCACGAGAGCCAGAGCTCACGGTCCTGCTGTACGGGGAGGACGGAGAGTTGGTCCACCTGTCTCTGGTGGAGAGTGGACTGGCTGAGCTCGACTGACCTGCGCCTGGGAAAGGGAGTTAGATTCCAGCTTCAATTGAAATATAAAAGTTAAAAAGGAAGTTAGATTAGTTACTGCCGTGCCCAAACAGTAATGCAGACTTTCTCAGGCTGGTTTACCAGGAGAATTGACTGTTTTATCATTTCTTTTAACATCTGAAGTGGCATTTATATTCAGAACCCTGTCAGTAGATGAGGCGGGTGTTAATGACGGTATCGTTCAAGATCCAAACCAGAAAACATGTTGACAGAGACGAGTTAAATGTTTCACTTTCGCTGCCATTAAGATGGTTTTTTTTTTTAGATTTCCTGGCTCCTGTTGTTCCGGGATCTTCTTGATTTCATCCTGTTGTTTTACAGATGTTCTTAGTTTTTACATACTGCAGAAAAGTTGCACCAGTCTTTAATTTTACGTTGTTGCTGTTGAGCTTTCATTCATTTTAAATTTAGATGTGTTAGGAGTTCGAGTTCAACTGATTGTATGAAGGTGCACAATAAAGTCCTGCGGTCAGACTCCAGATATGTTGTTTTTCCTCTGTAAATGCCCATCAGTGATGTGTTCAGAGCACAAGAACGTCAACGATGAAGGATTCTTGCATAAAAACAGAATTTATTTGTACAAAAAAACTGTACATCAAACTAAGAAAATAAATATATTAGAAAATATTAGACATTGAAAAATCTGTGACAACACCAGACCACCTGAGTGTTGACACAACATTTCTATATTGTGAATAAATAGAAAAAGCACCAAATCCCAGTCAGCCAACCGCGGGCATGTTTCTGATATAAGTGGGAATTATATTGCAGTTGGGTCGGAGTCGTTCCGCATTTCTCTGTAGTGTTTCTAGAGCTGGTTGTCCAGGACGACGTTGCCATCTCTGTCTTTGATCCTGAGTCGCCCGGTCGGGTAGCGGGTTTCCTGCCTGCCGTCTGCGTAGACCGTCTTCACTGTGCCATCCAGATACTCGCGCCTTTTGAAGTCAGCCGTGTGGACCTCCTTCTGGCCCGTGTTGAAATGGATCTCTTTGGTGCCGTCTCTGACAGAAACGGTACTTGGTCAGCAGTTCAGTGCAGACTGATGGTAAACATTCCTCTCTCTCCCCAACTTTTGAAGGTCAAGCTCAAGATTTTATTATATTTTTAAATAAAACAAAGCTGATCACTGAAGACACTGAAAATAATTTCACTTGATTTTATTGCCACAAGTTCAAATTAATTGATAGAGATCCAAGTCTTGTTGCATTTGCCTCGTCACTGCTCCAACAACAACAGACTTAACGGATCGAAACAAAATGAACCGGCTGCTAAAAGGCCATTATTTAAGCAAGGTTTGCTGTTTCCCAATAAAATAAAATCCTTTACAGGTAAATTTAAGCTTTGGATGCAGTAAAGTGACACATTACCATGGAAGGTAGATAAGCGCGTAACATTTCATGATGTGCTTTAAAGTCATTTTAAGTATTTCAATAAAACAATCCAGCGGCTCAGAGTTGAAGAAGATGAGAAGCTCTCAGTTCCAGAAGTACGGGCCTCTTCGTTATCTAAACTTCTGTTTTACGTCAAATCTCTACGCAGTAACGAGGCTGACGGACGGAGAAATGGGACGGCAGTTCACTTACGGGTTCACCTGTATGATGGTGCCATCGGTCAGCACACTCTCCTCCCTGCCATCAGGGAACAGGTTCTTCACCGTCTGGTCTGGAAAGACGATTTCCTTACGGCCGTCTGGAAAATGTTTTTCTGGAACAATAAAGCAGTTAATAAATCAATAGTCTGCATTTCAGATATTGATCCTCGTCCCGACTATCAGCAAAACCGTCGGCGTAAAGTTGATTATACTAGTTATAAGTAACAGTTGGACTGCTAACATCCCAAACTAGTTTTATTGGTCCTTTGGTTTGAAGCCGAAACTACGACTTCACTTCTCTCACACTTATGTTGCAACTTCTCTGAGTGTTACTGAAACAAATTACAATTCGTCTAATCTCCAGTGGTACAAATAAAACAAAAACGTTAAAACCCAAAGTAAAATCTTAGTAAATCAATGAATGTTTGTTGTATTGTAAGAACTGTCATGATCATTTAAGTCATGACGACCAGATTCACACTGAAGCAGGTGTACGTATTCAGAGGATAACTGACTCCGCGCTGCCTGAACTGAGCAGTTCTGTCTCGCCGTGCCGTCAGTGCCGTCTGTCTCTTACCCGTCTGGTTGTTGGGGAAGTGCAGGACCTCCATCCCGTCCGGGTACGTGACGTGTGTGGTCTGGGCCTCGGCGTAGTAGTAGATCTGAGCAGAAGAGCAGAGCCAAGATGAGCCAATGAACAGTAGATCTGTTCATGGTGCTCTTGAGCACTTAAACCTTCTCATCCACCAACCTCAATCGTCTACATGTTGATATAGTTTGTTTACTCATTTCTGTTTTCAGAAGACTGAACAGCCTGTTGTGAAATAGTGAAATTGACACCAAAGAGTGCAGTGACTGCTAAACTACAGTGAATTTTTTGCTGAATACAAAGCAGGGTCATGGTCTCACCACGCGCTGGTCAGCTGTGATTTGTTTAGTGTCTCCATTGAAAAAAGTGACCTTGGCTGAGAGCCCGTCTGCCGAGATCTCCTTCCTGGTCCCATTGGGGAAGATGATAAGGCGATCACCATCAGCCAGAACCTTCTCAATCTGAAAGGATCAGATCAGAACCAGAGCTCAGTGAAGGCCACTGCAAAAATACAGGATGTGTTACTGATAGGAATGACAACGTCAGTCGTCCATCCACTTTTCTGTTCCCGCTTTAGATGATTCAGCGTCACGGTGATCTGCTGGAGCCCATCCTGGAGTACATCCTGGACAGGTTGGCAGTCCATCACAAGACCACACTGACGGATAAGCACCCGTATCACTCCAACTGGCAGTCTGAAACCACCATGACTGTAACGTTCATGTTTTCGGATCAGTGTTCAGTGGAAACCCACACAAACGGAACAACACTCGGTCTCCACGTAGGTGCTGGCTGGGGGTTTGAACATCTGTCAGAAACGAGGTCAAACTCTGCAGTGCAGTTTCTGCAAGCAGCCGTTATACAAAGCAGTGTCATGCATGCCGGGATTCATGCCATTCCTAATTTACTCTGAAATGAATACCGGTGTTTAATCTGCACGTCTGCCACGTGCCGAAGAACACTTTCCTCCCTGCAGCTTCATGATGACGTATCTCCTGCCTTGTGGGCCTCAGCAAAAACACATTTTCAAGAATTCATATTCGCATCTCACCCTGCCATCAGGATGTGTGATAACCTCCTGGGAAGATTCTGGCTCTTCGGTCTCGCTGCTCTCTGGAAGGTTTGACAGCTGGTCTGCTTTCTAAAACAAGAAAGCATCAAGAAACAAAACAGTGATGTGACGGCAGCAGGCATCCATGATTCTTGAGTGGCCACATGGCCTTGTATTTCTCTACATTTTAACAAAAACCATCCTGAACATGAAACTGAAATAAGTGTATGAATCAGTTTCGAGAACCTGAGAGCTGAGAAAAGCACCAACGGAGCCTCTTACTGGAGAGCAGTGCTCCACGTGTTCATGGATCAGTGGCTTCTCCTGGTCCCGGCTGGGAGCTCCTGGACTGTTTTCTCTCCTGTCAGGTAAGGAAGAGCCCGAGGACGAGGAAGAACCTGACCCTGACGACCTCTTCAAGCTGCTTTTCATCCCTGCTTACAATTACAAATGATAAATCACAATTTGTAATATGTAGATTTGATTATGAACAACGGAATCTAAGTAGACGGTTAAAAATGCAAAACCTGTGATCGAATCTGTCACCTACAAATGTAATGGTTTTATAAAGTTTCTCAATCTGTCATTTTCCAGTTACTGGGTACATAACAGCATACTGTCTGCAGGACATCCAGCAAATATCCAGCTCCACCCTAAAATTGTTTGGCTGCAGTTCATGTGGTAAAAGTGAACCAAATCAACAACCAAAAACAAAAAAGACTGCATGCTGAAAGTCATCAAAGCTCCCAAGTAGCAGCAGTTGATTAAAAAAAGAAATAGATAAAATCTTTGTGCCCAGTAATGTATCACTGTGACTAACAAAAGGATGCAGCAGCATCCACGTGGCTGTGAATGAAAAGCTCTTCGTGGTACCTGCTCCTCCTTTACCGCCATCCTTGGAGCTCCCCCTGGTGGCTGCAGCGGTGCAGGGCTGCGGGGGGCTGCAGCTCCCTCCTTTGGAGTCCAGAGGACTCTGAAAACACATTTCATGTTGACGAAACTACATTTCAAGAGTGTTCGACTGTATATCAAAAGTTAAAATGTCTGTGTCTAGAGCGTCTACACACTCAATAAAAGATTAGGTACAAGTGTAAAACGGACTTGAAGGGAACGGTAATTACACAGCTACTGTGGAACCACGTCGTCTCCCACTTTGTTCTACTTGCACTGATTTAAGGGCTTCAATTTAGGTACGACATTCAGAGAAATTATAGTAACCAATAAGAACAGCACTTACAGCAAATGTAACTCCTTTCGTCAGAGTTGGTGCGTTATACTCCAGTGTTCTGGGACCGTCTCTCTTTTCTATGTCATTTTCTGGACTGACGGCGTTTTTCTTCCAGGCACTGAGGCGCAGCTTTTCCAGCATTCGGATCTTAAAAGACAGATTGTGAGAAACGGGGCGTATAAATGTTTTAAAAACAAATATGGTCACACTGAGAAGATTCTTCCTACCCCTGGCTGACGTCTGACCTTTTTTTTCACATTTTTAAACACAGATGCATCTGAATACTGGGGGGTTCGGGGTCTGGTGAGGTACCTCATCCCGGAGGGAGCCGTTCTCCCTGTTGAGGGACTCGATCTGCTGCCGCAGCCGGGTGTGAGTGGAGGCCCAGCGACTCTCCTTCCTCTTCAACTCCTCCTGCAGGGAGCCCAGCTGCTGCTTCAGTGACTGGTGTTGAAGACAAATGTTTAAAGTATGATTATTTTCCTCTTCAGACCATTTCTGTGAACTTTGCTTTTGGAGCCCACGAGGCAACAATAAGTCATTTTATACCAACAATAGCAGCTCCATATGTGCTTTACATTGGTTACTACATTTAGATGGAATATGGGTCATCTCTGCATGATAAAATCTAGTGCTGCAGTCCTTCAAGGCAGCTAATTCAGAATTATTGATCGAGCATTGCTGTTTTTTATGATGATTTAGGGTCCAGTTACACATGAAATAACTGAAAAGAGTGGCGTTCACGTGTAGCTCAGTGCTGCAGCCGTCCTGTCAACCCTGACTAGAGGAACATAGCGCTGGTTTGTCCAGCCCCGTGCTACATTCAATTCTAGTTGCTTTTTGAAAAAATATAAACACAAATATGAACAATGAACAAAAATTGTAGCCGGTCTAAGTTGTGTTGCTCTCAAACACAGAGGAGGAAACTCAGACGTATGAATGAAAAGAAATATGCAAACCGGTTGACATACAGGCCTCCTGCAAGTCAGAGGTGGCGAATCTTAGAGAAACCTCCAATATGTGTCATCAAAATGAATAAAGCTAAATATTAGAGTGATGCATTAATATAACATCACACAGCTCTACATATGAGCAAAGAGCTCACTGGTTTCATTTAACAGATTGAGATTCCCCAGCATGGATCCTGAACTTGTGATAACTGTTTTACAGAAGAAAAACGCCAGCAGGACAGCACACGGCTCAGCAAAACGACCCAACAAACAGCTGACACCTGACACGACAAACAGCAGATTTTTTTTCTTTTGGAAGTCGTGTCAGATAAAGATGCAAAAACACGTAAACACATCCAAAATATTCAGGAGAATGACTGACAATCTACAATATTGTGCATCACCTGGATTTCCTCTCGCTCCTTCTTGTCAGGGATGGCTCTGGCGGCTGACGCATGCTTCTCAAACAGCTTACGCTCCTTCTGCAACTTCCTGTTTTCCTCTTTCCTGTACTCCTCAAACTTGGCCAGCTCCTCTGCTTTGGTCTGCTCAAACTCCAAACTCTGTTTCCTAAATATCAAAGTAAATAATACAGTTAGAGCAGCAATGGGTGAGTGCAACGCTTTGGGGACACGACAGCAAACAGCCCAAAACGTCTGACAGTAGTGAAACGTAACGGAGCAGGACAGGACAGCGTACGCTGCAGCCGGGAATCGCAGCAGTGACAGGTTCGGTTTGTTTGTTATGCGTCTCGGTGTAAACGTTTCAGAAAGACACCAATCCAGAGCTGAGTTTGCGTGTGTGGGGGGGCATCAGTCCATTGCCCTGGAAGAAGGAGCTGCTCCCCATCCTGGCAGTGAAGGTTGTGTTCTTCATTAGATCAGGTCTTTCTAAAACTGCTTAAAAGTTACAAAAAGCTCACATAGATTCACTCAACTGAACAAACGTCACCTGAGATCTTCCTGCTTTTTCTTGTTCTCTTGTCTGAGCCTGGTGAGCGCAGCATTCTCCTTCTTAAATCTTTCAATCTCGATCTCCAGCTCAACCAGTTTCTCTCTGAGCTGCGTCGACTGGGCCTGCTGGCCTGTAGACGAGAACACACCAAACACACACAAACGTACACAAAACTGATAAATCCATCATGTTTAAACTCAGTCATGAGAATGAGAATTGATCTTTGCAGATTTTGCAGAGCTTTTTTAGGGGCAAAAAACTGAAGCAGAAAGACAGAAAAATGCAGAGGACAAAACAGCAAAGCTGCTAAACGGGAGTTATTTATTTACAACAACAAAACTCACAATGTTTGAGTAGTAAATGATGACAGCACTGACGGTGACGCGTTCGCCTACCTGTGTCATCCTTTGGCTTGTTGGACTCGGAGTCAGCAGGAGGAGGAGGAGGCAGAGGTCCATTCTTGGATTTTGGCTTCAGGGATGGGAACAACTTTGTCATGAGCTGAGAAGCCGGTGGAGGATCAGGCTCTTTATCCACCTCCACAGATTTCCTCGCTGCCACCTTCCTCAACAGAGTCTTCTCCGCTGGTGAAATTGCATTAGCTGTGGACTTAGAGACTGGACTAATCTCTTTACTGACACCGACGTTGCTGATGGCAGTGTTGTCCAGGTCATTCCACGTAGCATCATCATCAAACACAACCTTCCCCTGCTGGATGTCTTTGTCCTCTATCAGCGTGGAGTCGTCTGTATTACTGAGAACGCCATCACTCTCCCCATCGTCCTCCACCGCCCCCTCTGACGCTGAATCCCTGAAGCTATCCTTGTCTTCATAAGACCGCTTGTCATATGGAGGGTTAGATGGCGCAGGGAAGCAGACGGTGCTTTTTACTATGACTTCCTGGTCTCCAAATTCAGAGCCACTGCCAGATGATATGTCAGAGACCTCGGGTTCGCCGTCTCTCCAACGGTCGTGTCCATCCTCAACCTCGCTGATGACTTTGTTGCTCAGTGCATCAGCTTGCACAAGTGGTACAGCTGAAACATCACCACGCTGACCACTGGGCGACTTCTGAGCTTCAGCTCTTGAGGCAGATTTGATGGGAGTGGAGGACAGTCGTCTCTGATGGAGGCCCCTGACATTCTGCAGCTTCCGGTTCTGTTGGTCCATTTGAAGAACCTGCAAGTGTAAAAGACTCTACTCTTTAAAATGACAAATTATGTTGTAGTTAACAAATTAAATATACGGAGGCATGCAGAGTAAAATAAATAAAATCCATTCACTTGCGTGAATGAATTTCTATTGTTTTTATGCCTAAAAACACATAGAAACATTTTTTTTAATATTTCATAAAATGATAAGCGATTTCTGTAATGATGTAAATGTAGCTACATAAGTGTTTGGATCATTCAAAAGACATGAACACACCTGATGCCACATCCAAATAATCAAAAATCCTCTAAATGATCAGCTGAAGTGAACATTTAGCAGGTGGTTTTCTGCGTGTCTGAGGTTTTTGCTGCAATAACTAGTCATGTGTAAGTAGAAGAGTCTGACTTGTTCAGTAAAACAGGCAGAGATGACACAACATAGACTGAAAGAAGCCAAACGTAAACAGCAAGCTCCAACTTTACAGACATGCCTGGTCGCTCATTTGAGAAGTATTAAACTCTTAGATTGATTTATCGTTGCAGCCATTTAAATGTTGCCTATTAGGGAATTCTCACTCACTGTGGGATATTTGCAAATATTTTCAAGTCTTTCAATATTTTACAACCAAACAGAAGGAAAAATAAAACTAAAAACCACAGAATCTTTCAGATAAAGTAATCAGTACTTCATAAGTCACCTTCATGACAAACGATGAGTTGGATGAGAAGGACAGTTCCTCAGCTGCTTGCTCCAGAAGCTCAAACTCTCCAAGCTCCATGCTTTCAAGCTGCTTGTCACACTCCCAGTGCTTGAGCTTTTCCTGAAATGACAACTCCATGGAATCCTGTGGAGCGCCACCTTCCTCCCCTGGCTGAGTCCTTATTGTAAATTCAGCTCCTGAGCCCAAGCTTTTCTCTTCTGCAGCATCATCATCAGCCTTCTGTGGCCTCTCGCTCATGCCCACCGGTTTGGCTGCAGGGTTCAGCTGCTTGTTCGGATCGCAGCTCCTCAGAGCCTGCATGGGCTGGTCCACTTTTCTGTTATTGTGCTCCTTTCCTTGCTCCCGCCGGGGTCGTTTGGTCTTTCCAAGCTCTGGTTCTTTTTTTGCAGACTCTGGTCCTTCTGTGTTCTGTCTCTGTTGACTACATAAAGCCTTTGTGGCTTTTGCCTGACCTTCTGCTTTGTTACTCTGAGGTGGGAAACAAAGCCCCATTGCTCGGTTTTCTTTGTTGAGTGTGGCAATTTTGCGTTGAACAGAAAGTCTCTGGCCATTGTTTGAACAACATCTCTGGACAGAAGTAGATGCTGAGTTGCTGCGTGAAAGTCCTCCAGCTTGGGCTTGTCCAATGTGCTCCTTCTTATCCTCCACTTTTTGTAATGAAGCTCTGCTGGTGAATCTAGAAAGACCCTCACCTCGCTTGAGAAAAGCCTTCTTGGGAGGGGCTGGTGCAGCTTTAGTTCCATCTTGCCTCTGTTAAGGTGGAATGGCACAATGTGAATTACACGTGCATTTTAAATTTTGTTGCTTTGACAAATGAGAAGACGGTAATGTTATGGTGTACTGTAGGAATATTGGCAGACTTTACTTGGAGCACATTAAAATTTGAAAGAAAAAACAAGTCAGTGTGGATTTAATCTGTCACCCAGACTGAATGATAATAAACTTATGATTTGTAAATTCACAGAAATGATTAATGACTCGTGCGGGAATACACTTGATCCTCTTACCCATTGCTGCTGTGCAGACTTCAGCCTCTGCTCCTCGAGCCTCAGCTGCTCTTCCAACAGCTCCTCAAATGTCTGCTTCTGACCTCCAATACACGGCCTTATAGGTCTGGAGAGAAGTCACACGTGTACAAGAGGCAGACAGTTTGGATATAGACCCATTTATCAACAAATTCACATTTTTTTAGTAAGCGCCAGAACTGCCCTGACGTCACTCAGATGCATCTGATTTGGGTTTTCTACATAAGTTAGTCTCATTTAAGATATAAAATATACCCACCTGTCATGGAAGATCTTCTCCTCCTTCCTGCTGAGGTCTTCATACACACCTTCAGCTTGTACTAATGTGTTGTCATTCTCAGGAAAATACACTGCATCAGCACTCTGCTCCTCATCCTCTTCTCTGGAGTTCCACATTCCTGTAGGGAAAAAAAAAGTTTAAGAAACTATTCATCCACAAAAATTATCTCAATGTGATTAAACTCCGGATATACATATTATAGCATAATAAATTTGTTATTGCAACCCTAAAGAGAACATATTTGCACCGTCTTCCTCATGATCATGTCCTTTAGACAGCTGCTTCGGTTCTCCTGCTGGTGAGAGTAGTTGTCGGAGGCCATGGGGGTCCTGTGGGACCTCGCGGCTGTTTGGATCAGAACCATGGTGGAGCTCATCTTCATCCCATTCTACTCCTGATGACTCTGTACTCTCTGTATATGATATGTTATAGTCACTTGGCTGCTGATGAAGCAAAACAAATACATATACACAACTGAAGAACCTCCAAAGCAAATAAATAATGAAAAATGTGAAGTAATTCATGTCATCTCTTCTTCTGACCTCCGTTGCAGAGTTTGGATCCATTTACAATTCCCAGTAGTCTCTGCTGTTCCTCCTGAAGCTGCAGCAGCTCCTCCAACTGATGGGCTTTTAGCTGTTCCTGCATGTGCTGCTGCCACTTCCTCAACTGCAAAACACATACAACAATACACTGCAATAATAGACACAGAAAAATACTGACCGTGTCATTTTAGCTGTTTTCTAATTATCTCTAGAGACCTTTCTTACTACAGACTCCCCACCTACAGACTACGAGGGCTTGCCTATCCCTTAGCGCCTTGAAAGGGTAAAGTACACCTCACGATTTGATAGCTTGTAGGACAACCTGCAGCAGCCACATCTTGAAGTAACTGTTTTCCATATGGACTCACATCTTGTGCAGAAATCTTAGCTTACTTGTCTGCTGTACATGACTGCTTGGTTGATGCCTTAACTTTTACTGGGTCACTGCAACACATTGATCATCATCCTGTTCAATGACTCAGTTTTGACCAAAGGTTAACTGGTGGGCTGCATGTTTTTACTCCAGAGTATTCTGGTGTACGGAAAATCCAGGGTCATCTTGGAAACTGTCTTAAACCGTGGTAACATTTGTCACTTCATACTGATTGAAATTATTTAGAAATGTCATTATAACCCTTCCCAAATTGAAGAGGGGCAGCAACAATTGCTTCTATAATATATTTACAAAAATTCCTGTTTTTGTCTCTATGAGCTCTTGAAAACGTCACTGATGTCTTAAATAAAACTGCTAGTACACTACCTACAACCACCCACCAACTTGGAAAAGCATTTAACTATCTAATTACTCCGCTTGTCACTATACTTCAGACTCAGGTGCTCAACATTAGCAAATTATTTACAGTAACAATAAAATAAAATAATATAAAATAAAATAAAAAATGAAATTGGATAATTTGGTGTTGTACAGCTGATGATGTCCTGGAACACACTAGTGAGGCAGTGTGATTGAAAATCACTGCCATAAGCCATTTTCAGGATAATTGGACAGCACTTACTATTTAACACAGATCTTGCTTTTTAAAGAGCTATCCATACTCATTACATTATAGGCATTAATGTTTGATTTGGATATATATATATATATATATATATATATATATATATATATATATATATATATATGGTGGATGTGGCAATACCAAGTGATGGTAACATCAGGCGAAAGGAACAGGAGAAACTTGAGAAATACCAAGGGCTTAGAGAAGAGCTGGAGAAGGCCTGGAAGGTGAAGGTGACAGTAGTGCCCGTGGTGATCGGAGCACTCGGGGCAGTAACCCCCAAACTGGAAGAGTGGCTGCAGCAGATCCCCGGAACAACCTCAGACATCTCAGTCCAGAAAAGTGCGGTGTTAGGAACAGCAAAGATACTGCGCAGAACCCTCAAGCTCCCTGGCCTCTGGTAGAGGACCCGAGCTTGGAAGGGACACCACCCACAGAGGGTGAGGAACGAGTTTTTTGGGTTGTTTTTATATATATGTAGTAATACCGTTGTTACCTAACCGGTTAAGTAAAATTAGTCCCCACGTTGGCAGAAATACAAGCAATAATTATAAAGACAGCTGCTTAATATCCTTACTTTATCAAGCTTCATCATGAGAGGTAGATCCCGTGATTCGTTAGTCACTTCGTCCAATCTGTCGAACTGGCTGATCAAAGTCCTCGTTGATCCAGGTGCTAAACTGTTCACCGTCGTTTCAGTCCCAGCCGTTTCTCTCCCTGGACATCCATCCATCCCAAAGCAGCTGCTGTCTGCTGACGCGGGCAAAGGGGCGAAGTCGGAGGCGAAGGCGAAGGAGTCCTCTAACGGCCGGGGAGGCGGCGCGGATCCCGCGGCAGGGATGTGTCGCACGGTTGCAGACAAGTCCGGGGAGTGATGAAGGATCACCCCGGCTCTGGCGCTGCTCGGCATCCACTGGGCCAGGAAGTCTGCCTGGGAGTACCAAAGCCCGGATGGAGATGACATCTTGACCTAAGTGTTTCAGAAAAGGTTTACTAATCCGGGATTTAAACTACAGATTAGGGTAATTGGTCAGGGGTTAATTTTATCATAAGTACCAACGACGCTACATCCGATGCCAAGAGCCTAGTAAACTACATAGAGTTGACTATTTAGGATGAGGAACGTTAGCCATTTAAACTTGACTTAATTCTTTGCGTACAAATCGACTTTAACAGTATCGTATACAAAAGAAATCTAAATACTAATCCCCGTGGCAACATTTATAAAACATATCTTACAAGCTAAACACCCTACAAGTATCTTAGTACGTTTTATAAGACTGTAATAGTATTGAAAAGTCTTGGCTTACGTGATGTTTATATTTGCTGGCAATGTTCAAGTTAACGCACAAAAACAGGTTTATGCCGTTGGTATCCAAGTAACAATGCGGTCAACTTCACAAAGCTATTGATTATGGAGAGACAGGGCACAGAGACGTTACCTGGAATACACCAGAAAAAAATATTTTTTGGTGAAGATATAAATATTAGAAAACCAAAACAGACAAAAGTTTTGAAGCCTGCCGCCATATCAAAACAAAGCCCGCGAGACCTAACCGCGGTTGCGGCGTTATGGGTAATGTAGTTCCATTTTTGTTTTAAGTGGGCCTTTTTTTTTTTTAGTTCAATTTTGATTTTTATTTCTCTACAATAAACAGCTAGAACACAAGAAAATATATTTATAAGAGTCATATCATTTTACAAAAATTAGGAACAATAATCATAAGAAAACCATAGAAATAAAAAAACCGCATTCATAGAATCATATCCGGTTTAAACCCCATGATTTCACAATATTGTTCAAGATAATATAATTTCCCGTACAGGTATGTGTAGATTAAAAATAAAATATATATATATATTATTTTATGGCATTTCTACTGTATATAATATAATAAAACACGTTTAATTATAAATATAATTAATTTTTAAATATATGAAATGTAAGTCCACTTTTATACAGCGACGTACAGACCGGATGTGAGCTCTAGCAGCTGTGATTGGCTGATACAAAATACCGAAAGTTACGAGCAGATGGCGTACAACTGAATGTGAACAAAAATTGTTGAAACAATGGAAAAGGTTGTATGTGAAGTCCACGGTGAGTCTTAATGTAATGGCTGCAATAAACAATGTCATTCAAAACAGGGGAAGCTAAGATTTTTTAGTTTTACTTCCTATAGATTTATGTTTTCAAAATGTCACTTCCTCGACATGGCAGTTTATTTGAACTATTTATCTGGCCCTCGACTTACGTGACTATATCATAGAAGTTTGCTACGATGTCTAAGTGAACTGCGATATTATTTGTTCGTTTTTTTATTTTGCAGGCTGTATGTGTATGTTAAAAACGGGGGTCAAGGATGGGCCGAATAAAGGAAAGAGCTTCTATGTGTGCGTTGACAAGCAAAGCTGTGACTTCAGCCAACAGGCGAGGTACCTCCATCACACATGCTGGCAGATATACGCGTATACACCATCTGCGTTGTAATGTTAGGAAATTACCAACAGCCTCATACCTTAAAACAGAAATGGATGAGTCATCTTTTGTCGCAAGATGTCGCAACCATTTCTTTGAAATCTTTAGTATTTTGTGCAATTATACCACTAACTTTTAACTGTAAGCTTAATTTAGCAAAGTCCTTACTATTTTTGGGCATGTATATATTTAGATATTCTTATCAACAGACTGTTTAATCAATTTTGGGCCTGAGGTGTAACCAATGTGACCAAATAAGTGTTTGTTGTTTTTGTTGTTGTTGTTTGCACAGTTGCATGTCCTGTCTTGGTTTGAAATGTCATTTTCATGTTGTCCAGCGTCCCACCTTCCCACTGTCTCCACCACGAGGACTCAGTGGTGGAGCTTCAGGCTCTCAGTTACAGTCAGCAACAGCAGAGCCACCGGTGGGTGTCTTTGGGCTACTAAAAAGTAGTTTTTCTTTCGTAAATAATACATCTTACAATACACACAATCAAACTTCAGAGCCATTAAGAATTTACACTTAAATAAACAAGACATAAACTATGTATGTGTGACTTTCTTCCCCAGATTGTACTACAGATGCATTGAGGGTAAAAAAACAGGCCAAAGATGGTGTGGAAGTGTGCCATGGACTCCAGTAAGACTTGACACTGATGTCACCATTACACCTTTTAATTATGACCCTTTCATAAGTCTGACATCAGCTTGTATTCAACTAAAGTGCTCTAGACAATCTTATTTGTCATTCTTAAATATTATATTCATCTGAATGTTTTAGAAAGAGACAGAATATGTAAGAAAATCTACTATACACATGCCAAAGTCCAATCAGTCACATCACTTAAGTCTTTGCTGCTCTTTTTTTCTTCCTTTGCCATCAATGTGTCTACAATAACTAACTCCACTGATAAAATATCTAAAAAAAAAATAATATTTAGAATAAATATATAATTCATACTAATGTAATGGATAATCTATAACAAGTGCTATAGAATTGGCATTGGTTGTAGATCCACTAATGATATATCCTTTCAGCATTTTCTTAAAAATGGGTAATAAAATGCTTATCCCTTGAACCACTGCAGCCAGAAAAGGAAAAGAGAAGCCCTCTGTTGGACACACAGCAACAGCCCACCTGCTTTTCACCTGTCCGAAACCCTTTCAAAGCCCCCAGAAAGACAGAAAAAGATTCTGAGTGGCAAAAGATGCAAGCTGGTAGACTTAAGGAGGAGAATGGAGAGAAGAAAACCATCGAGGCAGATCACAAGGCTGAAGGAAGAGAAAGCTGTCAGAAAGAAAACGTGGAGGCTTTAGGTGCTGGATTGGAATCAGAAGGAAAGATGACTCTGCCTGATACCTACCAAGGTAAATCACTTCCTCTAGGGATGAAGATAAAGAAGAGGATTTCAAGTGAGGAGAGTAGCAATTCCAAAGCTGCCAGTGAGGCAAAAATGCCAGATAAGATGAAAGACAAACCTGGGGAGAAGCACGCTGAGCAAGTAGAAGCAGAAAATAAGGTTTCTACACCTAACAATGACATTGTTCAGACTAAGAAAAAAAGTCATACTCCTCTTGATCTTCACAAGAGTGCTGCGGAGCAGGTGACCAATGATAAAACTCATTTAGGGAATCAAACAGACCCCACAGTGCAAGAATCTGCACCCAGCGGAGGCAGCCAGGCTCACAAAGACCCTGACTCTGGTGTTCCATCGAATGTGAAGACCAGTAAAATCAAAACCCACCAAGATGACGGAGACGATGACGTGGTGTTGGTGTCAGTGAAGCCTGCTACACAGAAAACTCTCCCTGTTTCCACCGTTCAAAAAACCCTGACCAACTTCCCTGGATTCCAGTCGGCAGCCAAGATGGTAAATCCTACAGAGCGCACTCTGCTTGCAGCTCAGCTCAAACAAAAGAAGGTGAGTGCTTGTGACAAAAATAAATTAAATAAAACACTTGTCCTGGGTTGGTACCGTACATGCTTGTGCCTTAACTATCGCAATCTATTTCTTTAAATCCAGTTATAAAAGAGTTTTAACAATATTAATTTCAATCAGTACACTCACTTCACACAGACAGAAATTCAAAAGCAGTCTCATTTTCAGCTACGGATTTAATCAGATTTGTGTAAAGTCTTGATGCAAGTTATACAGGAACAATGGATTTGATGCACAAATTACATGTTTTTCTGCAGTGCTTTGTATATTTTATTTGTACAATCATCTCAATAATGTAGGATGACTTTTGAATTTGTACTTGTTAACCTATCCAGACAGAAATCCCCTTCTTTTATACTTTTTCACTATTGCTCTGTCTGTTCACCTGAGCAGGCCACTCTGTCCTCAGTGAATTTGGCAGCTCTGCCAGACAAAGGAGAGCGGTTGAAGCTGCAGGTCAAGGAGTTAGAGGATGCGCTGGAGTCCCTGAGCCTTGCTGGTCCTTCTCAGCCTGGTGAGAGCTGCACTAATCTGGGACAATAATGTTTTGTTTTGTTTTCAATATTCCACTTCATTTCACCACTGTTGTTAAGTTTCTGTTGTTTTATCAAAACTCTGACTTTCGCCCCTTATTATTAATGTGTAATATGATCATTGTCAAACTCTGAAGAGGACATGAACTAGAGTTCATGCATAAATTAGTACCAACTTGACAGATTACAACACAAAGTTTGTGTCTCATCAGTTTTCATAACATACACATGATAAATGAAATTCAGTTAGGTTCTCTGTAAATGAAGATGGTGTTAAAGAAGAAAAAACAAAAAAGTAAAACAACCTTATTTACATTTAATGACAACAAATATTTTGATGTGATATACAAAAGAGTTTATATAATTATACAGTATTATACATTTTTAAAGTCTTGTATTAGAGTCTGTTTGTTTCTGTTCACTGCAACTGTAAAAATCACTTTCAGACTCGGTGGATGAATGTACCAGCAAAGGTTCTGCTACTGGCAGCAGCCACAGCAACCCATTCAGCCGACAGGGGGGTACCATCCTGCTCCCGTCCCCCCCGGTCTCAGGTCCCATCCAACCCCAGGACTCAGGCAGCTCTATGGGGCTCCAGCTGAGCCAGGGACACAACCAGATGTATGGAGGTAGGCCACCTGTGGACTTTATTCTCTTATTTTGTCTTTCACCGTCTTTGTAGGGAATTCTTCATGCATCTGTCTCCATGCACTAGGAGTTGTTTTTTGTTTATTTTTTTAGTGGACCCACAGATGCAGGCCTTTTATGGTGGTAGGATGACTTCTGATCGTCTGCTAGCAGTGAAGAATGCAACCTGTGAAGCCATCGACCATCTCCACAAATCCCTGGAGTCTTGTCCTGACCCTGAGGCTGAAGCCCCAGATCCCAGCGGCATCAAGGTTTTCCACTGCATCAGTGACTCCACTGGGTTTTTATCAATCATTCACTCATAAAATCTTAGACCATTAATTCCAGTTTAAAAGTCTCCCAGTCTCACCTCAGTAAAGTCTCTGTGGATAAATGGAGGAAGGTTCTGCAGATGGGTTCAAAAGTTAGGCCTACAGCACGAAACTGACTAGCTTTTGTATTGACCGGATCATAACTGTTGATTATAATCTCCGTTTCCACATCCTTGTTTGGTCAGGTGTCGCTCTTGGCACATCAGCGGAGAGCTTTGTCCTGGCTGCTTTGGAGAGAAACACAGAACCCTTGTGGAGGAATTCTGGGTAAGGTTTTTTGTTTGGGTTTGTTTTTTTGTTTTTTTTTTTCATATATACAGTCCTTATTGATATAGACTGTTGTTGTTAGTTCTTTTTCCAGTAAAAACTGGAGTGGGGTTTTTTTAATTCTTTTTTTTTAAGAGGTGTTTTTCATGGATTTTTCTGTTGTTTCCTCAAACATTTTACTGAATACTTAATGCAACAAAAAGATTAAAGTTACTCAAATGAAAGAATATTAGCCAAAAGAGCATTTCTCATAAGAAAAAATGAAATGTTATTTTCTCTCAGCCTGATAAAGAGAACTGTTGGACGCTGAGGGGTTTCAGTGAAACATCAGACTTTGATTTCTTCATTGTTTCTTCTAACTTGACTTTTCCACTTTGGATTCAGCCGATGACATGGGTCTTGGAAAAACGCTGACGATGATCTCACTCATTTTGGCTAAGAAGATGGAGGCGAAAAAGGAAGATGAAGAAAAGGAAGAGAAGAAGCTGGACACCTGGGTCTCCAAAACTGGTTGTTATACCATTTTTGTCACTGACATAAACAAAAGCTGGGTGAACTCAGTACTTCCCATGTTCTTCATACACATTTTTTTTGTGTGCTTTTTATTTGTTTTTCTTTCCAGACTCCAGCATTGTAACTTCTAAAGGGACTCTTATCATCTGTCCTGCTTCTCTGATTCATCACTGGAAGAAGGAAATTGACCGGCATGTCAAAAAAAGGAAGCTGACTGTGTACCTGTACCACGGCGCCAGCCGCGAAAAGAGTGCCAGAGTGTAAGAAGCACGCACGCTTGCATGCAAGCACACACCCACCGCTGCTGATTGTTTTTCTGCTTTATTTTTAAATATGCAGCCACAGTTAGAACCACAGCTGAACCATTATAAGATAATTGCTTCACAAAATCATTTTCTGTTTTGCTTTAATTGGCTCAAATTGAATCTTGTGTGATCTATTAATGTTATCACATTACATTACTAAAAATGACACTTTTATATTCAATCACTGGAAATAATAAGAATATAATCAAAGGAGAGTTCTATATGCAGAAGGAGAGCTTGATGTCATGGTAGTGAAAGCAATGGAAAGTAGTGACCAACGCCAGTTGTCACATTTCAAATGAATTTGCTTTGACACGTTTGAGTGCCAAACTTCTCTTGTCAGCAGTAAAGCCGGAAACCCAGACTTTTAGAGGACATTCAAATCTCTGACTAACTATTTGTCTGCCAGGCTGGCAGATTATGACGTGGTGGTTACCACATACAGTCTGGTCTCCAAGGAGATTCCTGTCAACAAGGAAGAGGCTGATAACCCCAGCAAAGATCCTGATCAGGAGGTAGGTAAATACTATATTTAAGGGAAAAAGCAAAATCCTGAGGGCAGCATTTATCTGCAAATGCAGAGTTATTCTGAATTTGCTTGCAAAATTATCCACAATTAAGCTAAAAAGTTAATTTACAGCATCACTGGAACACTAATCAGCCAAAAGAAAATGCTTTACAGCAGACCTCATCTCATGTCATCTTTCTATAGCCATCATGCTCAGCCCCTTTACTGCGAGTGATTTGGGCTCGTGTCGTTCTCGATGAAGCCCACAACATCAAAAACCCAAAAGTGCAGACTTCAATGGCTGTCTGTCAGCTGAGGGCTCACGCCCGCTGGGCTGTCACCGGCACACCCATCCAGAACAACCTGCTGGACATGTACTCACTACTCAAGTAAGTCAGAGGTTTTTAAAAATTCAGCTGCTACTTCTGAGATGTTTGGGTGTTATGTCTAGTGAGAAATATGTCATTATGCAAAATAATAAAAGCTATAAGGATGTACATGCGTGGATGATGCATTAATGCATCATCCACGCATGTACAGGTAGCTGTATGACTTTTTGTTCACTTTCAAGGGAAAGTTAGTTTTTTCTCACTGCTCAGGATGAAGGAAGGAAAAGTGCTTAAAAATGGCAACAAGGTAGCAATCGCACATCTCAGTGACGTAGGATTAATACGTGATATCTTCTGAGATATTGTAGAATGAGAGAGTTCACGCTCCGTCCGTCTTCCAGGTTTCTGCGTTGCTCTCCGTTTGATGAGTACAAACTCTGGAAAGCTCAGGTGGACAACGGCTCCAAGAGAGGCAGAGAGAGACTCAACATCCTGACAAGGAATCTGCTTCTGCGACGAACCAAAGACCAGCTGGACTCTGCTGGAAAACCACTGGTAGATATTCACTTTTAATTCCCTGTGTCATTTTAGCAACGCGTCAGTATGACGCCCTCCTTTTGGAGGCCGCAAGCCTCAGCTTTTGATTTTTTAACTGTTTGAGTGTCTGATAACTGTGCCAGTTGCTGCATTCAACAGCTTTTTTTTTTTTTTTAATCTAAAGGGAATTCTTGAATGTTTCAGGTGTCTCTTCCAAACCGGACCTGCAAGCTGCATCAACTCAAACTCTCCGTGGATGAGCAGGCTGTGTATGACGTGCTTTTTGCACAGTCCAGGTAAAATTAAAATATAAAATGCATAAGAGAACTATATGTTTATCCACAATTGATATTACTGAAGCTATGAGGCTGAGAAGGCGCAGTCAAAGTCTGAATGACGACTGTTAGCAAATGCTTTGAGTTTTGTGAAAACAGGGGATGCAAAAGAATAGTAAACAAGTCCCTGTTGTTCAAATATGTTGTTGGAATCAAATTATGTGAATACATTTAGAAAAATGAAAGAAAGATAGAAAAATAGACATTTTAATATAAAGGAAAATTAAGCCAGTTGTGAAATTAAATATAATTTGAAAAATGGCAGATGGGCATGAGCATGCCAAGAGTCTGCTTCTGAACGTGCTCCTGTGTTTGTTGAAAGTGTCATGGGGGGTACGTGATCATTGTCCATCGTTGACACCAGCTTTGTGGGGGTCCCCAACTCTGTGCCAGTCACTGAGCTGGGCTCCTTCACCAACCTTTCCAACATAATTTTTTCTTGGTGCTGCCTCCCTGGCATAGAAAAGAACGCTGGCAATGACGGGTTGGTAAAACAGTTTACTGCAGATGTTCAAAGGACTGAATCCTCTCAGGAAGCGGAGCCTGCCCTGCCCTTCCTGCAGTCCATCGGACGGTATTCACTGACCAGTCCACTTTATTGTCCAGAAGCAGCCCCAGGTATTTATAGGTTCTGACTAGGCAGACAATGTCTGATAACAGGAGAGAGGCTGCACTTCAACACATTTGTCATCAAAGTTATTCTGCGGTTCTTACGACCTTCACTTCAGTGAGAAAGCCTCCAGTGAGTCACACCAGCCCGTTAACTGTTCATCTGCAGGCTTCAGCCAGCTGAACCGGGTCTTAACTGCTCGTCGTGTTGCTCACTGCTGCACGCTGAATGCTGATTTTGAGTTTTTCTTCTGGTGTCTGGTTTGTATCCCTTGATATAGAACAAAAACCACCAATATACATTGAAAATGACACTGCACTGCTCATCTTTCCCTCTAGATCTACTCTGCAGAACTATCTGAAGAGACATGAAGGAAATGATGGGAACAAGGGAAACACTTCCAGTTTTAATCCCTTTGATAAAGGTGAGATAACTTCTGGTTGTTTTATCCTTAACAGAGCACATGGGTCTTCAGACAAGTGTTTGTAACAGATTTAACTTGGAATTGACAGAATCACACTGTTGATTTAATTCTTGGTACCCAGCAGGACATTTTCACTTCACAATCCTGAGTACAAACATAATTCTCTCTCGCTGACTGTCTAAATGCACGCATGCATGCATGCTATGACATGAGAAAATCAATGCTGATGTTTGGGTCTCTTGGTTAGTAATTAGTGCAGTTTTTGTTAATTTTAATGTATCAAAATGATTATCTGTTTTTGCAGTGGCCCAAGAGTTCGGTGTGTCCCAGGCTGATCCTGCAGCATCGAGCTCTCAGCAGGCATCCAGCACCATCCACATCCTCTCTTTGCTGCTGCGTCTCCGCCAGTGCTGCTGTCACCTCTCACTTCTTAAAAAGGTGCACATCCTTACAGAACTTACCAGTTTGGTCAAAGAAAACCTCATAAAACATTCAAGCCTTTATTTCCTCCTTTCTGCTCAGACTCTGGACTCAGCTGAGCTGCAGGGTGACGGGATTGTCTTGTCTCTGGAGGAGCAGCTCAATGCCCTGTCACTTTCTCACAGCTCCTCATCTTCAGGGCCTGATCCCAAAAACACGGTGGCGCTCAACGGTACCCGCTTCCCCTCACAGCTATTTGAAAACATCAATAAAAGTACCAAGGTGTGTAGCTACTGTCGTCTGCCCCCTAATATGACAAGTATTCACTCAGTGAGTGCTGTTTATGACAAAAACTCAGCTCAATGTGTTTGTGATCTTTGTCATGTGTCTAGTTGTAGTTTGAAATTTGAATGTTGTTTGACAAGATGTACAAAATAGGTTTGTGGTTATTACTAATCCTGCGTTTCCTTGTGTCATGTTTGATTGGCAATGTGATTAACTTTTCCTCCAATTTCTAGATTTCAGCTATCACCTCTGAGCTGATGACAATCAGAGAAAAGAGCGGGAATCAGAAAAGGTAGAAAAAAATCACATTCAATTCAGGATTGGTTTTTCATCCAATTTACATAATGACTCTGTTTGATCTGTTTGAATTGAATCTTATTTTTAACTTCAATTTTCAATAAAAGCATCACACTTTTTTCATATAAGACTTATCAGTAATGTTAAAATATGATTTTTCTGAGAATTGTAGATGACTCCATCTGCTGAATAATAGTGTGTGATGATCTCTTTATGTCTACAAATCCTACCTTCTTTATTATATTTTTTAAAATATACATTTAATAACCTCTTTAACATGTGAGAACTATTTCTGTACCATTGTGAGCTCATGATGTGTAAAACCACAACACTGTTTTCCTGTGTTGCATATTCAGCGTTATCGTGTCACAGTGGACCAGCATGCTCAGCATTGTAGCAGTTCACCTGCAGCAGATGGACCTGAGATATGAAGTTATTGACGGGTCTGTCAACCCAAAACGTCGTATGGATCTGGTGGAGGAATTTAACACTAACCCTGAAGGACCACAGGTATATCTACCCCACATCTGTTCACCTGTAAGACAAAACTCCAGGAGAACCTGCTAGTTTTAAAATTGTGAAAATTTAAATAAAGATAAGAACACGACCCTGCTGCTGCAGAAATGGGTACGAGTGATACGCTTTGGAATGCCTGATGGCTCGCCCGGTCGGGCGGCCGCTCCTCGTACAGAGGCTGCAGTCCCTGTTCAGCTGGCTCAGGTTTACTGGCCTCTTGCTCTTTTGCTGCTTGTCTTCCTTTTTTCTCCCTCTCTCTCTGCCATCATTTCCTGTCCAGCTACTGTCAATATCGCCCACTAGAACTAAAAATAAAAAGGAGTAATGAACCACACACTGCAGTACATGTGGACATGATTTAAAATACACATTTTGTCAAGAATTTTCTGTCCAGATTTTTTTTTTTTCATCAAGAAGGATCACATGGACAAAAAATTGTAGTTTCCTAAGGTCCATTGACTTTAAAATACCTTTTTTGTCAGCTCTTGAAGAAAGTGTGTATATAATCTTGTTGTTTTTTGTTTTGTTTTGTTTCCCCTCTCCTCAGGTTATGCTGGTTTCTCTTTGTGCTGGAGGCGTTGGACTCAATCTTATCGGTGGAAATCACCTCTTTCTCATTGACATGCACTGGTGAGATTCATTCTGGCATGTGGAAAAGCTTAATGAATTGCTCATTTGCCTCACTTTACTTTAATTTAGCCAGTTGTATGTTTTGTAGAAAAAAAAAACTTGTTTTCCTTTCCTATTTTTTTTACTTAAATGTTTTAAAAATGTAAAAAAAAATGTAGTTTGTTAAATATATTGAAATACAAATTTGAAAATAAAACAAATAACCATTTCTCTTACAAACAAGTGAATACATTTGCTCAGTGCCATTTGTTGTTACTTTTCAAAAGCTGTATTATTATAATCACGAGCAAGAACATTTTTGATATGAACGGTACCAGTGTTTTAAGCTCAAGACCCATGACTACTTGACAGGAACCCAGCCCTGGAAGACCAGGCCTGTGACCGCATCTATAGAGTTGGACAACACCGAGATGTCACCATCCACAGGTAACTACCATCAGTATTATCACATTATACATACATTTTCATTTTAATAATTTAGAAATGTTAATTTAACCTTCATATTTCCATTGTTATAAGCCCATGCTTTCATTAGAATATGAGAATTAAGTGTCCTTGTATGAATGTTTGTGTGTACATGTGTCCAGGTTTGTGTGTGAAGGCACAGTAGAGGAGAAGATTTCAACCCTGCAGATAAAGAAGAAAGAGCTGGCCCAGAATGTGCTTTTAGGAACAGGAAGCACTCTCTCTAAACTCTCCCTGGCTGATCTAAAAATTATTTTTGGTGTCTGAAAAGAAGCCACAATATATTTGTTTGTGTCACTGCTGTTCTGATGTCAACTTACTTTAATCTCCAGATTTAAGCTCGTGTTACAAACAAGTTGATCACCTTGGAAATGTGCAAAACACCAGTTGCAACAAGTATAATAATCATATCACTTTACCATTTCATATTCATAGCACATATGCCAGTGGTGTAAAGATGTCATTCCAAATGTTAACCTTTGATTTACAGTGATGTACTAATAAAGAGAATTTTCCTCTATTTATGATATAGTGTCACCTGATTCTTTTACTTTAAAAGTGGTGGGGGGCACCCCTTTTCTTCTTTTTGTGTGAATATTTCATTGTAATTTGTGCTGTAAATTTAAAAGAATGAACGAATACACATGTAATTTTTTAAGTTTAGTTTTAGTTTAGTCGTATGTATAATCGATAGAAACCTGTGTTGGTTGGTTGCACTCGTGGACTTGAACTATCCAGAGTCGCTGCAACCACTACGCAAATATGTATGATGCGTTTTTAAACCCTCGAAATTTTAGAGCTTCGCGTCTAGTGTGACGCAACGGATGTCCTAATGCTGACAGTGTGGCACAATTTATTTATATATAATTTTGGGTTCCAGAAGGGCGTTAACTTCTATTTAGTTTCGCGATTCGTGCAATCAAAAATCTTTAAAAGAAACGTCCAAAAAAGCCGTTTCATCTGGCAAATATTTGATGAGCCACATTAAACCAGCATTCGCCGCTTATAACCCTTGTTTCTCCTTCGTGTCGACTACATGGATTTCGTACCATAACGCAGACGGCTTTTCACTTTTTAGGAAAGTTCATATAAACTGCTAAGCTTTGTGAAAGTAATGCACAGTTGGTAGGTCGGGTGTTGAAGTGGAGCCTGTGAACGCAGACGTGAATATGGGCGGTAGCAGGTCGGCTCTCGGCAGCAGTAGCCTCCGTGCTGCGGACACTACCGCCAGGTACCCTGCCGTACCTCTGTCAACACTGCGGCCTTGGCGACTTCTGAATCCAAAATAGCGTCGTTATTTAAGTTAACTACCCCACCCGACGACCATGGCAGCTGAAACCAACAAAGTGGAACATGCGGAAAGCGAGCAGGACGACGAAGAAGATGTGTACGAAGTGGAAAGGATCATAGACATGCGGGTGGAGGAGGTAAAGCTAAGTAGCTACCCGGGAAAACATGGCTGTTATTTATCTCCCCCTACTCTTACAATGCATAATCCACCTACAACAGTAATTACACCATTTTGACGTGAACAAGAGCGCATTTTAAGAACATTTCTGTGCAAATAATTGCACACATTACGTCCGGATAAGGTTTGAATCGGGGGTTGCTGTTCGTCCATGTCAGCGTCGCATCCCCGCACAACTTGTCCCACGATGTCCGCTCGCCTCTCAGCTGCTGAGGCCAAGGACGGACCCTCCGCAATCTCGCAGCTGTTTCGATCACGGCTGCAGCCGTCCAGCTACACGGCGGACTAATAACGCGTATAGTTTTGTTGAGCATGGTGCTCGTTTGTCGGAGTTGTCACTTGGATAAACGTTGATGTAACAGATTCCCTCCGTGTGTGTGTTTATTAACGCGAGCTAGCCTATTAGCCGGCTGCTACGCTCGTAGATCTACCAGTTGATCAATAAACTGTGCTTTCCACCAAAAAAAAAACACACACGCTGTCAATGCAATGTATATAAAATGTGCATTAGCTACGGGAGGTGCTGGTGAGCTGCACCTTCGAGTTGCGTGTTCGTATGAAAGACGTTGGAAAGTCTGCGTTACTTCATGTTCCCGTTTAAGCGCTCCGTATCTTCGACTTGCACCACCTTGGGACGGACGTTTCTTACCACCGCTTCGCAGGCTGTCCCGGTGGTTAAAGTGTCAGCTGGGTTTATTTCCCTCGCCCGTGAACTGTTTTACAATAACGTTTATGCGGCAGGTGAGGTCGGGGCGCGTCAGCGATGCAACAAAAGACTGAAGCTGGCAGAATGACAGGCTCGGCGGAGAACCGGAGCGGGCTTCAGTTGCTCGCTGGGTTGCAGAAAACATTGACACCGTTGCATAATGTCAGCTGGGAATTTCCTTCAACCAAAGTATAAAACACTCTTGGAACATTTTTATATGTATGCTCAATTCATTGACTAACAAGTTACAACTTAATGAAGTTTAGAAAAGAGCAGATGTCTGAATACCATATTTAGTCTTGAATAAGTAAATGTTACTTATTTGCAATGAGTAAAATGACCTGAATTGTAAACCTTAAAGCACAAATGTGGATAAAGTATAATGTAGATATACTTTCATATAGCGAGCAGAACAGTTAGTTTAGGTGACGTATCTGAATGTGGGCGTGACCCAGGACCTGCTGACCCCCTAGAAGGATTAATGGTAATCCTGAAAAAACATCTGAATAACAACCTGCTGTTTAGAGGGTTTTGACTGGATTGTGCAGTAACTTAGTGGAAATAATCAGAAGCACTCTTTCAGGATTGTAACGCATTTTATAAAATAGATGAAAGGTAACTGTAATGATAACAAAATCAAGGACGTATCCATTAGATGCTACTATAAAATGAAAAATGAATGCCTTACAAATGGGGTGTCCACAGAAGCAAATTGAAAGCAGTTATTTATTTATTTATTTTTATAATCAGTGATCGTCATTGCAGTGGTCAGAGAGTTTCATATGGGACAGTAACTGTTGGAAAGTCCTGCAGTCAGTGCAGGAAGAGCTGCCAACCCGTGGGATGGAACCAGCAGGAGCGTGTCAGTCTATGCTCTTGCAGATGGTTCGACTGGTTACCATTGAAGGAAAGACCGCAGGCAGTTTCTGTCTCAGCCTGTCTTGATTCAGAAGCAGCAGAGCTGGATTCATTTTTTATATGTGCAGTTCCATTTTAATCAGGCCTAGTCGGAAAGTCCTGCGCCTAAACCTGTAGGACTGAAGAGACACAAACGTCTCGCTGGCTGAGGTCATAAATATCTTGTTGGGTAACTATGAGTGTTGGTGGTGTAATTTTAATGGTATTTGTGGATTTAAATGGTCACTTTTTCTTGCCTACTACGCTGCAAACTTTAAATGTGTTTTATGTTATGTTTAAAGTTTTTTGTTTTTTTTTATGTACAGTAGTAAAACTATTTCAAATAGAATTACCATCTTTTCTGGTACAGATTAAATCCACGCTTTTTCCTTTTACTGCTGCTGACTCGGTATCACTGTTAATTCCTACTAGAACTGTAGTGAATTCATGAATCTCAAAGTTGTTACAGAGACTGTAATAATTGTGCTCTTTCAGCCATGCTTGCTTGGATTCTTTTGGCAAATGCATATTGTCAATTATCAATTACTGTGATAGATCGGTTTAGAAGGGAAGCTTGCTCATTCATTCATTTATTTTTTAAAATTATTTTCTTCTTCTTTGCCCCTCAGGGAGAAGTACTCTATAGAGTTCGTTGGAAGAATTACTGCTCCGATGATGACACGTGGGAGCCAGAGGCTCATTTGGAGGACTGTCGTGAAGTCCTCTTGGCTTTTAAGAAGCACTTGGCTGATGCCGAATCCAAGAAAACTGTGGTAAGTCAGGTCTACTGAATACTATTAATACTTTTGTAGACACAACCTTCATGGAGCAGTGGCATAAGCATAATTTATATATGAGACCGACGTAAAAGTTATCTAGAAAAGTAACTTGTGTGAAGTATATCTACTACTCATAACTTTCACAACATAATTAAAAGAAAAAAATAGGATGGACAATCTGCCTGAGGATTGTACACTAAATTGTTTGGGAAGCATGTTAGGAGGATTGACTGTTTTGATATTGTTGTGCCTTTCAGAAGCAGCTTCCGACAAAGAGCGATTTGTTTGATGCAGACTCGGAGAGTGACAGCGACAAAGATCGTCCAGCTGAGGCGCCCATCAAGAAGAAGAAGAAAAAGAAGAAGCTCCAGGAAGAAAAGGAGGAAGAGCCATCTCCAAAGGAGAAAAAGAAAAAAAAGAAAGACAAGCACAAAGAGGAGCCGAAGCCCCTCCCAGCTCCTGAAACGGACGATGAAGAAGAGAGAGTTCCAACACCAACGTCTCCTCCCAAGGAGAAAAAGACTGAATCAAAAAAGCGTCTTCTAGACTCGGATGACGATGACGATGAAACTGCTCCCATTAAAAAACACAAGAAGGAAAAGGGAAAAGAGGGAGGGAAGCATAAGAAAGATAAGGGAGAAGAGGGGAAAAAAAAGAAGGCAAAGAGAGAGCGAAAAATTGAAACCTCAGAAGATGAGGCCACTGCTCCCCTAGAAGACGACCTGAGTGAAGGTCCGTCAGAGTCCCAAATGGACGATCCTGCATCAACAGACACTTTGACAAAGTCGGTGGAAAAGGGAAGCTTGGATGATAAGTTCAAACAGAAAAAAGGGAAGTGGGAAGTAAAGCTCCAAGGTATTAAAGACCTTATCCATGACAAAAAGAGCAAAAAGTCTGATGCTGCACAGAAAGAGAGCAGCCTTCAAAAGGCCAAGAGTTATACTTCTAAAAACAAGGAGGATTCTGCCCTGCAATCAGACTCGAGTGATAGCTCCACGCTACATAAAAAGTCTAAGAGTAAAGGGAGCGAGAGCACGTCAGCACCACAGAAAGTCCCGTCTTCCTCCACATCATCTTCATCCTCTTCGTCCTCCATCTCTGCTGTGAATACAGCCAAGCTTAAGGAAGATGAGGTTACTAAAGATGAGGTGCTGGGACAGAAGGATGCCGGTGGGTCCACTAACCTGTTTGAAAAGTTTCTGTTAAACTGCGAGGCAAAGGATCGTGCCCCCCGCAGGCCACAAATTCACCAACCTGTCACCGAGAAGAACAGCAGCAAATCCACAAAGGTACAAACGTTTTGTTTTGTGTTGTGCTGTTTGTTCTTCATTATTATTCTTTCAGTTGCTGGCGTTGATGCTAAGAACATTTTCTTTCTGTCCTGATGTTAGGTAATAGGAAAGATTGAAAAGATTTCTAAGACGGCCAAAGAGTCTCCTGCTCAGAAACCAGAACCCGAGAAGACGGAGCGGACCAAGCAATCAGATGGTATGTTTGAACACAAGTACATGTCTGAACATGCAAGTGGGCAAAAGAATCCAACGTAGGTACAGTGAAAAAATATAAAAACAAATTTTAATTACTATGGAAAATTCTACAAGATTCTCCATCACTGAGCAAATCTTGTAGCAACCAGCTTCTCTTTTTGTGAGTCACTGGATCTGGTGCAGATGACTGCAAAAAAAGTTAGACTTTCCCACTACAGATTCATAAAAGATATGCAGCATCCTGTTACTGCCGCTGGACATCACTACAATCCACAGTCATCTCTTTTGTCATGTTCAAGTTGAGGTGGTGATTCCCTTACCATGAAGTTCTCAGTCCACCACTGATACGGTCTCTAATTCACGATGCTGTGTTTTCTGGAGTACAATTGAGTGCTCAGTTATTCTGAATACACTGGAGGAACCAAAAATCAGAAAAGGTGTGTTAAGATCAGTTTTACACATTATCTAAGAAGTTTGACATCCTGTCTGCTTCTGCTTCAGCTCCCAGATCTGGCTATGGCTTCACCCTGGACAGTGATGAGCGGGAAGAAGAATCCACAGGAAAATCGAAGCCAGCTGATGAATCCCGCGAGCGAAAAGAGAGGCCTGAAGAGCTGCAGCGTCCAGCCTGGGAGAGGAGAACCCCGACTGACGACAGGAGAAAGAGGAGAGAGGACAGCGAGCCCAGACTCTTTATGGCATGTGATGACACTCAGGACCCACCAGAGGGCACTGAGAAACTCGGTAGATGTGGTTTCCTTCCAAATGCCTCCTTCCTGTTTTGCTTCTAAATTTCCAGTTTAAGTTTTGTTGAATTCAACTTTGGCTTTTAGAGAAAATGCAGAGAATATTGTTCAAATTTAGGATATCGTCCTGCCACCTTATGATTTCTCTGTATGGTGTGTTTTGTAGACAAAGGGCAAGCTACTTTGAGTCTAGGAATGGACCTCAACCTAGACTGGATGACTCTGGATGACTTCCAGAAGCATCTCAATGGAGAGGATGAGATCTTGTCAGGTCCTCCACTATCGCCGAGTGAGTGTTTTCTTTTCTCACCTTATGACACTTGCATGACTGATAGCGCCTGTTTTTTCAGGAGTTCTCTGCTTTTGTCCACGGTAAGTAATCGCCTAAGATTTGTTTTTTGTTTTGCTTTTCCCTATCTGAATCATCCATTTACCCAAGTGTGACCGCCGTCTGTGAAAATATTGGATATTAGAGGACAGAATAAACTACAGTCCGGATTCTTACTGTAAAAGAATTGTTGAAATATGATGCTACTATCTGAAACTGTGCTAAACATTTAACATAGTTTATTAAATTGATACAATACACTGCCCATGTGCATTGTTAATGTATTAACTATTTCCCTTTTTAATTTTAGAGAGACTTTTCTTAAACAAGTAAGATGTTGTGTTCCCTCTATTGTTGTCTAATATTTCTTCAAGTATTTTCTCCTAAACGTTTTCTGCTTTGTGTGTCTTAGGTGAGTTGCGAGACGCTGTGAAAAGTGGAGATTACATGGCTGTTAAGTTGGCACTAAATTCCAAAGAGGACTACAATCTTGAACAAGAGGTATGTGCACTTGTCTTCAGAGTGTTAGTGGACATTTTAAGCATACTTAAGCCAGCCAACTTTTTTTTTTTTCCTCCATACTGGCCAGCTTGTGCCCTATTATATTGTACTTGCGGCTTTCTGAGCCCCCAATTCCAAGACAAAAGCACATTTTTACAGTTTGCACCTTGGTTGCCCCCAGTGTGTATGTGTGGAAGTGATTGCTGACCATCATAAAATCACAATAACCTTAAAAAGCAACATTGTTGATGTAACGACAAAAGCCAAATGTTTGGACGCACCTGCTCGTAGGAAAAAAAAAAGGTCAGTTTAATCAAAATGTGCAAAGTGTTTTACATAAACCGGTAGTCCAAGATTTTTTTTTCCCTCCATTTAAAATATTGATCTATTATAAGTGCAGACTTTAAACTCATTACAATAGTAGGATTTTTGTAATATCAAATGCCTAGCTAGGGAGTCCAACCACTCTGTCTCTGAAACGGTAATCTGTTGTCCACTTTGTTTGATCAAACTGAACTTGAACCTCTTTGGATCCGCCTACAATAGCGTGTCATAGTCTCGAGTAGGTGGCTCTTTTAATAGTTAGCTTTGGGAGAACTAATTAACTTCTACCGTGGAGGCGGGTTATTTCCCAAACTGAAAACCAGGGTCTTTAAGATCCACATCCACAGACGTAACTGCTGAGGCTCACCTCAAGATGTTTCTCACAACTCCAAGCCATCTTTGCTTCTGCGGAAAAAAACCCAGGTAAGAATTAATTTTGTTTTTTAGTACAATCAATCGTTTGGCATTTTTGAGGTAACGTAAGACTAAATAATTATAATTTAGCTCAAATCCAATAAGTGGTTGTATTTTATTTAGAGCAACTGGCGAGAGAGATTTATCAGTTTAAAAGTTGAAATATATTTTTAATGTTTGAGCACCACAGGGAGAGCTTGCTTAGGTCTAATCTGAGCTGTGTTGTTTTAATTGGTGACATGTTGACTGTAATCTCTACTGGGTTTCGATATTTCTTTCATACCATTTTATACTTTATTAACTTAGATACTATCTGCTAGAAGAGCTGGATGTCTAAAAGGTCCTTAGGTTAAGTCATGTCATATATCAACCATAATGCCATTTCATTTATATATCAGTACTGTGCTCAGATAGGTTTATAAGAACATTGAGACTGAAAATGTCATATATAGGTCAGATTAAAATGTTACTGTAAGCAATTAACATGTTCTTTGATAGAGTCAAATCATTCTTATACGTGTTAGTAACTAATTTCAACTTTTGGGTTCTCAAGTTAGGAAAACCTAAAAAGCTCTAATCTTAGTAATTAATGTTTATATCGCTAGAGTGTATTATAATGCCATCTAAAGGTTTATGTGTCGTTTTACTGTGATATCACATTTCTAATTATTTACTTGTCATTATATATTGTAAAGATTGCACACTAGAGACTATTTTTTTATTTTTTTATTTTTGCAGTGAGCAAACCAGTGGGAGAAGAAAGTAAACAAAAGAAGTACCTGGACAAGATGAACCATTTTAAAGCAGGTACTATAAGGCACATGATATCAGAATATGTATCAACATAACTTCATAAGGTTTGCAGCATGCACTAATAAGCATCATACTGCTGAGACCTTTTCTTGATCAAAAACACTTGTAGAACAGATCACATTGAATTAAATACATGCAATTAAACATAAATATGTGAATGGCTGGAGATATGGTCATTCCATGTTTTGCATCTGTACCTGACAAGGTCCTGGACTCAGACATTTTATTTTACATTGCCAGTTTATTCTGCAACGACAATGGTTGTTAAAGCTGAAATCATGTGTATATGACATAAAAAATACGTATTTATTTATATTATCATACGCAATGCATGCAGTTTTATCGGTGCATATTGTGTTCACTCCATTTAGTATTTCAAGTAACGGCCTGTGTCTGCTCGGTTAGACACTTACATGTCAAAACAGTGCTTGATCCAATAAAGCCATTAATTGAGTCACATGAATGGGTCATATGTCGTTTTTGTGCTGAGGATTTGAAAGGTGTCACACACAATTGATGTGCAGCCATCACCTGGATTTTTGCTTGAATGACCTTGTGTTTTTGGTGGGGCATTGCCAAGGTGCTGAAGTGTTTTTGAAAACGTAAAAAAGACTGTGCAAAAAGAAATGCCAAATAAATGCCACCCTTTAACAAAAATTAAAAGCAAATTATTATTTCTTATTTTATTCATTTATTTATCTATTTATTTATTTATTTATTTATTTATTTTTTCAAACGTGTCAAGTTCACTCAAATATTAATGGGATCTGGTTTGGCAATGAGTCTTATATATACTTGTTCTTTTACAGGAATGTACTATTGGTGAAAGGAGATCTTTTGAAGGAGAGCGGAGCTTGATTGAAGAGCGAAGTTCAAGTGGTTCTCTTAGGTTTACGTCTAACATTGACTGTGCAAGAAGTGAAGAGGGTACTCCAAAAGCAAAAGGGAATATTCCCCAAGATTTGGATGGTCCAGAAAATGACAATGAAATACCAATCTGTCCTGCAAGTACAAACACTGTACAACAGACACTGAGTGACCATGAAAATATCCATGAAGGTGAGACTGATGTAACTGAATCCATAAATGAAGCATATGGTTCATCCATCATACAGGAAAGTCAAGAAAAGGAAGATCTGAAGTTAACCGGGGAAAAAATTATGTCAACCAAAATGAGTTTTAACATTGATAATTCAGATCCAAGCAGACAAGAAGAAGAAGAAGAAGAAGAGATCATGGTACAACTGGATGACATAGTGAAACAAAAGGACACAGCAAACAAACACAGACCCTCCCAGCGAGCAAATGACACACATGATGAGACTGAGGATATGTTGCCAAATATCCCGGATGGTAAAGACCAAGGTCTTTCTGAGGAGGACACGGGAGTCATGGTTAAAAGGCGATTACGACAATGTAAAAGAACTATGGGTAACAGACAACCAACGCGAGCAAGTCTCCGGAGCTGTAAGAAATTGATTGAAACAAAGACTGGCAATGCAGATAAAAAGAGAGATTCATGCAAAAAACACTTCTGTTTGTTTTGCAAACTGGCGTTTACTCAACTTGCAAAGCATTTGGAAAAGAAGCATGCAGAGGAAACGGAAGTTGCACATGCAATTCACTTTCCCAAAGGTTCCAAGCTTAGACAGACATTGCTTGATGAAATTCGCAATAAAGGAGACTATGAACATAACTGCCAAGTTCTTAAAAGTGGCGAGGGTGAGATTGTGACCAAGAAACAGATGAAGAAACCCACCATATCTGTGCGTGACTTCCTGCCTTGCCAGCATTGCTTTGCATTTTATCGTAAAACAGATTTATGGCGACATGAGCGGTCATGCAAGGTAAGAAAGGGAGATCAAAAATCTTCTGAGAAGATGAGAAAAACCAGAAGTCACAGTGTTGCCTCGCATCTGCTTCCAGTGTCTGAGTTTTTGACTGGAACATGCAAGGAAATCATCCACATTATGCATCAAGATGACATCTCGAGGCATATCAGAATTGACCCACTCATTTGTAAATATGGCAATACTCTGTCTACTAAGTACGACGACGATAAGTCTCAATTTGCTTATATTGCACAAAAGATGAGGGAATTGGGTAGATTTGTGCTCGCTGTAAATGAGATTGACAGTAGTGTGAAGTACCTGCATGAAATATGTCTCCCCTCCAATTTTGAACTGGCCATTCAAGGAGTCAAAAAAATGAGTGGGTTCGACCCCTGTTCCAGCAAGTTTAAAACCATCTCTCTCGTCTCAAAGATCGGTTACTCCTTGAAACGCGCTGCAGAAATAGCTTTTGGAGAAAGTCGCATGACAGAGGACGGTGAAACGGAGAGTGAATTGAAAAAGTTCATACAGCTACTCGATACAAAATGGACAGAGTCTTTTTCTCGCAAGTCACTTGTACAGTCTCTAAAACACGAGGTCAAAAAAGAGGAAGTAGACAAATCAACTGTAACAGAAGATTTGATGAAGCTCCACAGGTTTATTACAGGCGAAGAGGATGAAGCGAGGAAACAGCTGCACGAAAGCCCCAGCATTTCAACGTGGAAAAAGCTCAGTGAAGCCACTTTAGCAGATGTATGTCTCTTCAACAGGGGCAGGGTAGGAAACATTGGTAGGCTTCTCTTGCAAACCTACACTCAAAGAAAAAACAGAGGAACATTCATGCCCTCCGTAGATCAAGTAAAGAAAAGCACAAAATTGGAGCTGGAAGTTGGTTCTAGTTTTACACAACTGGAGCTCGAAGGTCAATCTGGTAGAAATATGCTGGTTCTGCTCACCGACAGGATGGTTTCGTCCATTGACTTGCTTGTTGAAAATAGAGAGCAAGCAGGTGTGTCGAAAACTAACATGTACTTGTTTGCGAGGACCGAAGGTCCATCCTTTATTAGAGGATTGGATTGTTTTCGAAGGGCCGCAGTGGAGTGTGGGGTTAAAAACCCGGAAGCACTTCTGTCGTCGTCATTAAGAGAGCAAATTGCCAGCTGCTGGCAGCTAATGAGCCTTTGTGAACGTGAGCTGGATGAAGTGGCAAAGCTGTTGGGAAGGAGTAGCCAGGAGTGTTACAAGCTCACACAAAATGCATACCTGCTGGAGGAAGTGAGTAAACAACTCTTTAAGATGGATCGAGCACTGCCCCAAAGTCCACCCAGCACTGCAAAGCAGGGTAAGTACTTTTGGTACTCTGGTCTTTTCTGTGCATTGATTTCTAAGTATCAGTGGTAAATACCCAGATTAAAGTTGTTTTTTGGTTTTATTTTAATATTCATTTCTCAACACTCCTCTTCTTTCTAGGAACAGGACAGAAGCCTGCTTTAAAGAGAAAACCTTGGAGTGACAGCGAGCAGGCTGCCGTGAAGCGTTACCTAAGTGAATTTATCACAAGGATGAAGGTTCCAGGCAAAAAAGAATGCAATGCCTGCATAGCTGCTGAACCAGATCTTGGAGGAAGATCTTGGACGGATGTCAAAAATTACGTGCACAACACACTACAAACAATACGAAGGAGAAATAACCAGCACAATTCTGACAGCGGTGAAAATATTTTGAGTCCAAAGAGGTCAAAGCCAGCAGTTGAAACCACTAAGACTAATTTGGAAGAGACGAGCGACGTGTGTACTATGACAACGGTGAATCCAGATCACCTGAGGGAAAGTTTAAGCTGTTGTTTGACAGTGCCACCACCAACCAACTTGAGAGAATCATCACCATTCTCTCAAGACATTACTGCAAGTTATGGATCTTTGTGTTCCACTAGTACAAACATGGTCCATCCAAGTCAACAGTTGATTTCTACCTTCACACCACTAAATGCTACTGACACTCAAGTGGTTCCCACTTTTACCCCACACAACACTACAAATGCCCTAATCCCACCTGTTTACAGCTCAGAAAACAACCAAACACTGCCACTGTCATCTTTGTACACACAAAATGGCACAAGTATGCTACCCCCTCCAGTGTATACCACACAAGACACTACAAGGTCACCAATTATTCCTTCTTTTTCTACATTTAATGCCCCAAGTACCTCAATGATTCCAACATACACACAATTAAATACTCCAAGTGCTCCAATAGCTTCTGCCTTCTCAACACTAAATGACAGGTGTAGGCCTGTCATGACTTCATTTACGCCTCTGAACCATCCAAGTTCCCCACCTTACCCCACAAGCCCACCTAGGGCTCCAACAAGTGCACAGGTTGTCCCATCAATTCATGGACACGGTGTTTCTGAAAGGGCACCTGTGTTGCAGGAAAGTACACTAATGCCTTCAGCAGGAAGTCATGTCACTCAAGGTGTCAAACCTCAAAAGAGAAATAAGAGGTTGTGGAGTGAGGAGGAACAGGCAGCGGTGAGGCGTCAGTTTGGAGACTTCTGTAAGCTGGTGAAGGTGCCAGGGAAAAGGGATTGTGACGCATGTTTAGCTGCTGAGCCTGCACTTAACACCAGGACATGGAGGGAAGTGAAATATTTTGTACACAACTCAATCCAGTCACTGAAAAGAAGAGGTCATGCCGTCACCGCCAAACAAGGTAGACCACAGGAGCCAGATACTCAGACTTCAAGTACTGAGTGGGATGGTCCTGTGTATCTGTCCTTGTAATTTATTATATATACACAGCCCTGCCATTCGACAAATTTTATATATCTTTTAAAAGTGTCCTATCTTGTTTAAAATCAAGACCAATGGATCATGGTCATCATTTCATGGTTGTAGACAAAAGGGTGGAGATAAGGATGTACTTTAGCGTTGACTCAGAAAAAGAAAGAAGCTTTTGTTAAATATGTGAAGTTTGCGCAGTTGTCAGACCACTGTCTAATGGAGTGTTATTGAGATGGAAATGTGGACTTCCTTGAGCCAGGATTCACAGAACTCTGTTCAACATTGGCTCTTGAAGTAATTTTGAAACACATGACTGAACTGCTTAGAACTCCCATTTACTGTAAGCAAGTCATTTCTCAGTTTTTTCCAGTGACTGCAATCGCAATGGGTTTTTACTTTGAAACTTACCTCAATCTTTTCTGTCGGTATTTTTTTTGTGTGTTGTTGAAATAGAAAAGTTGCTGGAATGTCGCCCAGATGTGTTGACTTGCTTTGCATCATTCCCAAATGCCCAACCCAGTTGTCCGATGTTCTGTCTTTAACCAGTAACCTGTATTGTAGCCTGCAGTGGTAATGACAAGCTTCCTTCTGATGTTGGACAATAACAGCTCTTTCTGTGTGAACTTTAAAGATAAGCAGATTTTCTTTTTGTCAGTGATCATATTGGTAATTTATTTTACTATCATTTTTGCAGTTTTTAATGCATTTGTATCACCAAGATTTTCTTTTTAAACCTCAAATAGTAGTTAAAACATTTTAGTGAAATTATTAACCTACCAGGACAGATGGAAAGGTAAATTTCCCAACTTGTGGATAAGATGGAAACACGCAGTCTCTATTGTTGCAACAAATGTCCAATTTCACATTTTATTTTTAGTAGAAGTTAGTTTGTATATTTGCTATTAAACCATAACGATTTAAAATGGGCTGAGTTAAGGTTGGTCCTGCATTTTATTTTCAACAGCAGATCACAAGTTTTGTGGGTTAGCCCGACTCACCAGTGTTTGTTACATTTCCGTCTGAACGTTTTCAGCACAGCTTTTCTTTCACACTGGGTGCAGAGCGATATCGTCACATTAGGTGTGCTGCTTTGTAGATATCTCAATTAGAACACAAAATATTTAACGGAGAGTCTTGAATAGTTTTACAGTTGTTTTTTTCTTTCTAGATTTGAGATTAAAAGAGGGGGGAAACGTTAGTGTGGGCTCAAGACGGCACATGTCTTCGTCTTCTGATGAAAGTGTTGGTGTTTAGCCTCAGTAGCAGCAGCGAACCTGGTAAATAACCAGTGTTCACATTTTTGTACCAAAGTCATCAGTGTTAAACCTGCATCCTATTCACTAATCACATTTTTTTGTTCATTTTGTAAATGAATGTGTAGATGTCTTGCAGCATAGTGAAAGCTTCATATATTTGTTTTGGAAAATATCGCGTTCTGGTGTTACCACGACTTCTTTGCTCATGTTTTTTTGTGGTAGAAGCACATGTTTCTGCTTGTCCTGTGAATCTCTGTTGCCTTTAGTTATTGCTTACTATCAGATATTGTAAGAAGAAACTCAGAAGATCTGCTTGTACAATAAAAGGCTTCTTGGCTTAATATGTTAGACATTTTGTTTTTCAAGACATATTTCTATTCACGGTGAGTTAGATGTTTAAGTTTAGTTATCAGATTTCTCAGCATTTGTGCAACATAAGAAATGACTTAACCAAATAGTTAAAATATTGTTTTTATTGTTTCTTTAAACAAAAAAAATACTACAGTCTACTCATGGTTGCTGAGATGGTGGCCATAAAACCAAGCAAAGTAGATGAATTTAGGGGAGAATCAAAGTTTGTGTAATTAAATCTCGAGGACTTGTTTGTGGCAGTCCCTACATCTAATTCAAAATCACAATGTCAAACTTTCATGATTGCTGCCTGTGGAAAAAGTCTAGCCACAAAATCAATTTGTGTGGTGGTGAACACTTAATTACAGGTAAAAGTGTCTTATACTTTTTAAAATAACAAATGCAATGTAATATTCATAAGTGGAATATGCAGATTTCCATTATTGGAGTCTGGGATAGATAGGATAACATCCATACGTCTCCAGGAATGGGCCCCACAACAACGTATTTTATCCTATTATCATTGAAAGCAACAATTTATGTTTGAAGTCATCGCAAATTCTACATGACATATGTACACAACAAAAGAGCAAACTGACTTTTACACTAAAGCTTCTTCTTTAGTCCCTTGGGTATAAATTATTCCATATTATTACTGATATATTAAAGTTTATTTAGGTTATTAACCGTGATGCTACTGTTGTTTGAGCTGGACTTGGTTTGCTGGTTCCAACTACTTCCAACTACTACACAAAAGTTCCTGAGCACCCTCGACTTAAAGGATGATTTTTTTTTTTTTTTTTTTTTGTCTTCTTTAAATATTGTAACAACTTTGGAAATGTTTTTAAAAAATTGAATGTGCCTGCCCATCAGTTCCTTTTTACTGCCAACCAACACTGCTGACAGTTGATGTTTTTGAGAAGCTTCTCGTTTTACCGCCGTCGTGTTTGATATCGTGTCTCGTGTCTGTCTCCAGGATGTCAGTGGCATGTCTCTGTGCATGCTGGCAGCAGCAGGTGGGCAGGACGACATCCTCAGGTTACTGATAAAGAAAGGGGTGAGGGTGAACGCGCGACAGAATAACGGCACCACTGCACTGATGCATGCCGCTGAAAAGGTAACTTGGGTTTTCACCGTTTATTGCATTATATTTGATGGATGGTGTAAACCAAAATACTCAAAGCTACATCCTTATATTCTTCCTCCATCCTTTTCTATTTCTTTTTGCCTTCTTTAATGACATGTTGGTACACATTGTTTTTGCAGACACAGTAAAGACATCCACCACTAGCCAGTTATCTTAAACTGTTTTTTTCCTTTTTTGTTATCAGAATTTCTTGACAACTGTTGCCATCCTTCTGGAGGCGGGTTCCTTTGTCAACGCTCAGACGCTTGGAGGGGAAACTGCACTAATGAAGGTAATATTGGATTTAACTCGCAAACCTCAGCTTTTGCTTTCTTTCAGAAGTTTCTTTTTTCTTTTTTCCTGAAAATGTAGCCTATAAGAGTATCCTTTATGTGCAAGATTTCAAAGACTCCTCCTTTTCCACTCAATTTTTTCCACAATTTTCTGCAGTCATACCATGTCACAAGAATGCACCTTGTCATCACGTCACAAATGTACAGAGATGAATTTAACACCTTCAAATTCTGTGATGGCATAGCCCATAACCCCATAGCCCTACATCATTCTGCACAAATTTATTTGAAATGTTAAGCATTTATATTTTTTTGTTCTTCTATCTTGTTGCCGTAATGGTTTTAGCGGTACCAGCAGTTCTGGCCAATCACTGTTAACTCAATTCTTCCACTAGTAGGCAGTGCTGAGTGCAGAGTTCACTTCCGCGTTTTAACGTCAGTTTCAGACACAGGTTGGTGGCAGAAATACACCACTACAAAATAGTTTGCAAGGCTCTGAAAACTGACCAAATTACACCGTGTAAACGATGCAGGAGACAGACAAGGGTCTGTCCGTCTGTGTATCCGTCTTCTGCATCAAGCATAAACGGGCCTTAACTCCTCAGTTCTACTAACAGAAGCATGATTTGACTTGTTTCATGGCTGCAATTAAGATGTGTCAAAATGATTACAAAGCACATCGCTGTGCATCATCACCATCATGCCTTTGCACTTAAAAAGAAAATAAATCTTGGAAATGTTCTAATGTTAGAAGGATTAAAAGAGTGACGAGACATGTATTGGTTGAGTTTCGAAAAACATACCCAGTGCACATCTTTGGCTGTGAGGGTTTTTATGGGATTTCTCTCAAGAGCCACAGGTTGCTTAGGTAAATGTTTGTCACCGTTTACTTCAGGCATGCAAGAGAGGGAATGCTGACATAGTGCGCCTCCTGCTAGAGTACGGAGCCAACTGCAACATCCAGTCCAAACACAAGAACACAGCTTTGTACTTTGCCAAAATCAGCAACAACCTGGTGGTGTATGACCTTGTCAAGGACCACATCAACATGTAAGTGCTAACCTCAGGATCACTACCCGCTTATGAAGTGTGCGGTTGAATTTTATTGAGATTCTTTTATTCATGTCATTTTGCACATCGAACAGTTTTTTTTAGAAAAACGGGTAACTCCTCGTACACAGCAGAGTAACGTCAACCTCTCGTGCATGTCTGAACCCTCCAGGCTGTCCAGTGTGGCCGAGGACACCATTCGGTCGTACTTCGAATCCCGACTGGTGCTGCTGGAACCAGTCTTCCCCCTGGCATGCCACAGGCTCTGTGAAGGACCCGACTTCTCCTTGGAGTTTGGATTCAAGTCACAGCCACAACAAGAGGGTACCACATACTTTTTTTTTCTTTATGATGTCTCCTCTAATGAATTAGTGCATTAAAAACAAACTCTTAGTGAACTGGAAAACTTCAGTATATATGTACACTAAATAACACTTCCATTGTTTTGTTTTTTTTAATGCGGATTCCCTGTAAAAATTTGAACCCCATTCCTTCTTTTTTCCCCACATCTACTACAATCCCTCTGTCCTTCCATACGGTTCCAGGTACAGGGATCCTCCTCTTTATCTTCCACGCCAACTTCCTGAATGAGATCACAGCCAGGCTCTGCGGACCCTGCAGCGTTCACGCTGTGGTTCTCAACGACAAGTTCCAGCTGCCCATTTTCCTGGTTGGTTGAAAAAAACTGCACATGGCGCTGTCCCCTTTGTATTAGATGCCCATCAAAACAAATCAAACCTAGTTTACTAAAATACACAAGTGTAAAGAAGGAAGCACATTGAGTGCAAAGCATGCAGAAACTACAATTATCTGCATAATTTGCAATCGGTGAAGTATGTGGGCAGTGAAAATAAGTTGTGCTTAGTCAACTCTGTACCCACATGATATTCTGCCTCCAGAGAATAAACATGAGGACTATTTGTCAGCATGAGTATATAGAATAAAAATGTTTTGTTTTCCAGTTAGTGACAGGTTCTTGATAATGCAACTGGTGTCCAATTTCTATGCATTTTAAAAGTCAGCATCAGCTGTTCTTGATGGTTATTACCAATTGTTGGTAGGTAATTAACAGTAATGTTTTACATTTGAAGTGATTATGGTGCGTGTTTGTCCTAATTTTGTTTTTGTCTTCAACATTTCAGGATAGTCACTTCATCTACTCGTTCACTCCAGTTCCAGGCATCAACAGACTCTTCATTCGTCTAGCAGAAGCACCAACAGCCAAGGTGACGCGCACAAAATAACACACCAAAGCAACAAACGGGTACCGTTTCAAAGCTGCATGAATGCCTGCGCTGATAAACAGGCCATACTGCAGTCTGACAAAAGTTAGATTTTTCTTTTCCTCTAGTAATTTGAATTTAATTGAATATTATTTCATGAATCCCTAAAGGGAAATTATATTGATGCAGGGTAAATAATGGATGAGGGTTATCAGTAAGTTAAAAATGAATGTTTATAAGAACAACAGTCGCCATGGAAACTGTTCAGGAATTGAATGCGGAGAAACCGAAGGAACTGCTGACTGAAGACACAATAATTGTGATGCGTAGTGGACGTTCAGTTTTGTCCATCATTATTTTTTCCTAATTATACAATTTATTCTTCTTTTCTGTGTGGCAAAATCGTCCTTATGTCCTCCAAAGCAGTCTGAAGCACATATCCAGCCTTCTTCATCAGCTTCTGTGAGTCTCTGGCTCCGATGTTGCTGACCTTATAGATGACTGCCGTTGTAGCTGCGGTCTACACCCCAGACCATAATAAGCAATATCTTTCTGTAAACGCTGAAAGAACCAAGCTTCCTTAAGTACAGTCTGCCCTTATTGTAAGCAGCTCCAGTCCAATCTGGTCCACTGTTCATCTGAACACCCAAGTCGCCATCATCCTTCACCATCTCCTTGACTCCCAGCATCAAAGTATTCTTCGACCCCCTGAGCTTCACCGACATCTCGTCTGTATGGTTCACATTCTAGATAAAGCAAACATTCTCACACGATGCCACGCCGCGGTGCATCAGTTATCTGTACATAGGCGGCTGTCCTCCGGTAACAAACCACACAGCTGCAGAGGCGTCTCGCAGGACTCGAGTGTTGGTAGTCTTGGTAGTCTCGTGGATGTGGGGTGAACATAACTGGTGAGAGACAGTCCCCTGTGGTTCTCCTGTGCTGCTGATCATCTACACTTTGCTATTTTTAGCTCAGAGGGTCCCCCTGTAGGCATGAAGGTGAAGTTATTTTTAAGACACTGTCCAAGGTTTACTCTTGTTCAGTCTCCTGCTCCCTCACTCGTAGGACTTCAACTGCCGGCATCACGTGGCCCATACAACCATACAAAATGACCATAACGTCCAACGTACTTTTTTTTTTTTTTTTCTTCCGCTTCCTTATATAGCTGGGGCAGGACACTGGGAGAGCTAGTGGAACCTTTTAAAAATAGTCCAGGACACTCCAGTGTGAGTGTTTACAGCAGTTTATAGGATATTTCAGCCTCTTCTATTTTGTTGATTCAGTAGAATTTAAAGGATTAAAAAAAAACAACAAAAAAAAGAAAATTTTTCTTACCATGAAGCTCTTGTGGATCTGATAAACTTGTGCCAACTGCTTCTCTGACTTCTTTCCTCAGGTCAAGCTCCTAATCTGTGCGTACAGAGTCCAGCTGCAGTGACGACCGTCTCAGAGCAGGTCCACCACGATGACCCCTGTCTCCAGTCCAGGCCCAGGTTCTGCACTGCAGTACAAGTCTGAGGAATCCTGCGCAGATGATGAAGCCACTGAGCAGTCTGTCCTTTCTTGGTGCTTGGTCATCACTGCACAGCGTCTGGGTCAAAGGGCGCAGTCAGAACCCCCCGTCTTGTCTCATCAGGGTGGCTCTCCAGACTGAAACTCTTACAACGTGCCTTTCTCTGAGTTCAACCTCTGACAGGGTGGAAAGGATAGATATATGTGTATATTGTGAGCATAGTTTGTTTTTGTGTGCGAGTATTTTTGAAGACACTTCTATCACAGACGTATTCATTTTTAGCATTTGACTTGAACGAGGGGAAAACCTTCCCGCACATCGTGCTCTGACATGGACTTACTGACTCAGTCTGAGAAATCGTCCCACTTTTGTGGACCATGTTTGAAATTGTTAGTAACAATTAAAAAATAGTTTCTTTGCAAAATATCTCCACTCAGATCAATTTAAATTTGGGTCAGAATGACTTGCTGACAGCTCACATCACATACGAGAAGAGCCACTGAAGTTCAAGCACTGATTTTGAGTGCAGAGACAACAAACCTCCATCCTTTTGTTGTGAGTCTGTCCTGCATATTTGCTCCTGTTTACCGCCTGTCAATACACCCATACAAGGCTTTTTTTAAATGAGAAGTTTTAACTAATCAAGAAATTTCTTTTCACCTTTTGTGTGTAGAGTTGATTTTTATATTTTCTGGTTTGTACATATTCACATACTATATTAAAAATATATACATATGTGCAGTTAAGAAGCATCATGGGATGACTGCTTTGTTTATTATTATTGTTTATATTGCTTTTTTGCCACTGCAGAAATGTTTTAAATTAATTTGTTCAGCAAGAAGTTTCAAGTTGCATTTAATTTTAAGGGCTAAAGTGTCTGTGACTGTCGTGATACATTTTAGATTTGGGGGATTTTTCCCACTAAAAAGCTTAGTAATCACCATCTGACCACTGCAGAATTGAGACAATTTATAGACACTACCAACCCAAGCACTGCCAAGTTAAAACTTCAACCTAATGTTCTCCCGGAGTTGCTTCTGAGAGTCTTTTTCATGAACAGTTTTGAAGTTATCGGATATCCATGTTAGTTCAGGAGCTCAGCTCAGGACAACTGGACAGGTAAAGCTGATGAGCCTAATCCATACCTTCTCATGGTTTTAATGATCTTGACTGCTGCAGCTGAGACCAACCTGTAAATAAAAATGCGTCTGCCTCTTCTCTTGAGCAGATGCAGACTTAAAGGTTTAATCAAATAAAGCATGTCCAAACTCAGCGACTCGTCCAGCTGGCTCTAATTCTCTAGGTGTTGTTGTGGAGGAGTATTGGACCTTCCTCCTTGTTTTGTGTCACTTTTTGATCGCATTCTTGCCGGTCGGGTCCCTCCAGAGCTCTTGCTTATTTGGCGTTACCAATTTTGGACTCGGCAGACATATTGATTCACCGTAAATCAAGCTCAAGCTCGTCTCCTGCCGTGCACTGTAATAAGACCTCAGCTTTCAGTTCATCCTGAGTAGTAGATGCAAGTACCATATGTCATTTGAATCTGTCAAAAGGCAGCAGCAGTTTTGAAACATACAAAGCAGCACAGAAGCAGGTTTTATATCATTCTAATTCCAGACTGAGGAATCGGTGCATGGGAAGGCTTGTATCTGTCTGGCTCCACAGTTAGATGCCTGCAGAAATTCATGCTTTGGGCTTAAAATGATCATAATGTGAAACTTTTGGGAGCAAGACCAAAGCCCTGAGCATCTACAAAGCTGAAGATGACTACAGATAAGCTTGTACTTATGATTTCTGCCTGCTTTTTGAGCTTTGCAGCAACTCCCATTGATTTTCTAGAGCACTGTTCTGCTATCCTAATCTTAATGCGTTTCTTCTACAATTTCACACTCTGGTTCCTGTGAAGTAGGATGAACTGAGAACTAGACGCCTGCTTTAGATATGTAAACCGGGATGGTGAGAATTGAGTCCACCGTTGGTTGCAGAGATTACTGTTCACTGGTGTCTGTAGAGATGCTGCAGACAGTTGTGTGAAGCTGTGTCTCTGTACATAATAAAATGTAATTTTTTTAAAAATCTTATTTTAACTGGTGTATCTGGCTGTTGATTGAGTGGGAGCGTTTGGATGGGAATGCAGAGTCCCATGGATTTAACCTCTAAATAAGTTTGGCGTGGTGACTGGCTGCTTTACACTGATACATTTGAGTCACTTTGTGCAAACCTCACTTCCTGCCCTGCTCTTCTTGTGACTATATTGGAGAATAAAAATTCATAATTTTATTTATATACAGATGTGAGTTGACTAACAGTCACAAAAACATGAATATTCTTGACAACAAAGATAAAATGTGCATCACACATTCCACATAGCGATTAACACTAGAAACGAGCCAACAGAACAAAATTGAGGTCATCTTGCTTCAAGCTCAATATATAACCGTAAGATGGCCCTGTAACACATCCACACACACCTAAACCCATACAGCGATAGCAGTGAATCATGCACACACGTGGACAGGCTGGTTCGTGAGAATGGCAGAGCAACTGACAGTGACACCTTTGAATTTGGGGTGCACCACTTGAAAACATGGATCCCTCAACTGTTTTGGCATGCGGTAGTAGTGTAGGGGTGTTTTCATGGCTCACTTTGGGCCCCTTAGTCCATCCCTTTGTGCCTTAAGTGTCACAAAGTGTCAGTGGGATGACTCGACATGTCGAAGAAAAGGTGAAATCATCTCAAAGACATCCCTTGGATGATGACATCACCGCAGACAAACGGCCCCCACAGCCACTAGTGGGAACGCCATGCACAGGGAGAGCAGTCCTTCCTTTTGCTGTGAGTCTTGCCCCTGTCTTTGCCTCATTTCCAGTCTGATTGCTATACAGAAGCTGCTAGATCACGTTGTTTAACTAAGACTGTATCATATCCGTTCTATAAGTTTAATAGCAACGATAAGCTGCACAGAAAGAAGTGAAATATATAGCCAAAAGCTAATCATACTCGGTTTCTTGTCTTCTTGTCCTATCAGCTCTGCTTATAGTCGTCACTTTGATGCTTCCAACTCATTTCAATTCATTAGGAACCTTCCTAAACAAAAAGACTGTTTGCCCACACTTGTGCCTTTAACCACCAACAAAGTATCACCAAGAAGAACCAAATAGTGGGAAGTGCCTTTTGTACCAGAGACCCTAGTAGGTAGGTAGGTAGGTGGATGGATGGATGGATGGATGGATGGATGGATGGATGGATGGATGGATGGATGGATGGATGGATGGATGGATGGATGGATGGATAGATAGATAGATAGATAGATAGATAGATAGATAGATAGATAGATAGATAGATAGATAGATAGATAGATAGATAGATAGATAGATAGATAGATAGATAGATAGATAGATAGATAGATAGATAGATAGATAGATAGATAGATAGATAGATAGATAGATAGATAGATAGATAGATAGATAGATAGAGCATGATGTGGAGATGCTCATCATCAGCTGGACCTGGGGAATCTATCATAATACAACAAATGATGAATGGTGCTAAATAAAGACTCAACCTTCAAGGATTGTTTTTTTTTTCTTTATTTCACAAACATTTCACTTGCAGCTTGAACTGTTGCAAAGTGTTCACTTTGTGGTGGCAGGTATTCAATACCACCATGCGTTGTGTGCTTTTACTTTCTTATTTCAAATGTCTTGCACTTTCAAAGAGGCCACCATATAATGTTAATGAGATTATACAAGTCTTATTTATTTAAGTCTTTTCCTTAAATAAATAAAATTTCATTGTGGGGGGGGGGGGGGTGTAAATACTTACTCAAAGCACTAAATTGTTGCCCTTTTCTCACGAGGAGTTATTCCTTGAAATCTTGTGTAGCAAGTTAAAGGGAAGAAGCTGACAGCAACACATTTTTTTTGTATTTCCTTTTTCCTTCTTTTCTTTATATCTATCATTGCTGACATTTTTGTGACTCATATGATACAGATGACTTTGTATTTTGTGTATATTAGGATAAGTTTAATGTGTGCCATGACCTGAGCTGCTGTGTGAAGTTAATTCATTAAATTAAATTACGATGGTGAGAGCAGAGGAAAGATTTTACAGCAGAGGAGAAACTTTGAAAACACAAGTTATCTTGGACTCATGAGGTGAAAGGCTCTGTTGCGATCATATGACACTGTTCACCTTTTAGCTGTTGTGAAGAGGAACAATAAGACTGGTAAGACTGAAGACTTGAGATCACTTTAATAAGTGTGATGTTTCGTTGTTAAAGTAAATAAGTATTCACTTTCTTTGCACTTACACAAGTGGACAAATTAGTTGGTTTCCAAGAAAAGATTGAAGACAATATGACCATAGCGACATGTTCAACAAAAGCAGAACTTCACCACTGAGAGTAAATCGTAAAAAACAAGGATGTACTTTGTCCAGATGCTCCCCGACAGTTCACAAAACCTCTGGGAGGATGTCTTTTGGACATATGCTTTTTAACAAGTCACATCAGTTCTATGTTTATAGCTGCAAAAATGAAGTATTCAAAGAAAAGAAGACTGTAGCTGTGGTAAAACATGGACGAGGCTCAGTCATGTTCTGGAGCTGCTTTGCTGCGTCTGGTACAGTTTGTTGTGAATCTGTGCAGGATGCAATAAAATCTCAAGACTATCAAGACATTCTGGAGTGAAATGTTTTGCCCAGAGTCAGAAACCTTGGTCTCAGTTGCAGCTCATGGGTCCTCCAACAGGATAATGACCCAAAACACACAATTAAAAACAGCCAAGAGACTACTAAGAACAAAACATTTGTCTACTCTGAAGTGGCCTTTTATGTTTCCTGATCTAAACAGGACTCGTTCCTGTCATTGGGTCAGGCTCTGGATCTCTGGAAAGCGCCAAGAGATTTTCATTAATCAGTTCACAGTTAATCATTTTTAATTATTACTTTTGTCAGATTCGCAGTGAGCCTGTATAGGATCAAACAGGTATAGAAAATGTATGGATGGACTTTTGTCAAATACATTTTCTATACATAAAGTATATCAGTTTTTTTAAAGGCAACAAAGTGGAGCCTCAAGGAAGAGAATTCACCGCTTACTTTAAAACATGGCAGAGGTGTCATCATGCTGTGGAGCGCTGCCTCTGCTTCAGGATGCACTGAATATATCCATTTCAAAATAAAATGCTTGTTAGAGTAAAAATCCAGTCATCCAGAGCAAGAAAACTATATTTCACTCAAATGTCTCTCAATAACAGGAAGATTTTATTTACTAACCCAACTATTGAAGGACAGGATCAATTTCTTGTCTGCTCAAATAAATGAGGTGGAACCTTGTCTAAAGTCATTAGTACTGTGAGAAAGTTCCTGTTATCAGTATTGCGACTGAACTTAACTCCCGTCTGTGGCAGAGCTTCAGCCAAGTCCCGAGGGAGACAGGGGACATTGAGTCTGGGTGGACCATGTTCTGCGCCTCAGTTGTCGAGGCAGCTGACTGAAGATGTGACCCATTAGGCTCTTAGTGCCAGTTGTGGCAGTAATCCCCAAACACTGGTGCATAGCAGTGGGTAAGGATGTTGTCAAGCTGAAGAAGAAGTCCTGTAGGGCCTTTTTGTCCCTGTGGGAGTCTAAGGGCAGCGGTTAGTTACCAGCAGGCCAAGCAGAACATGGCTTTGGCAGTTGCAGAGGAAAAAACCCGGGTGTTGGAGAAGTTTGAAGAGGCCATGGAGAAAAACTTTCAGAAGGCTTCAAAGAGATTCTGGTCCACCATCTGGTGGCACAGGGGTGCACCACCAACACTTTGTATGGTGGGAATGGTGCGCTGCTGACCTCAACTTGAGACACTTCTACCTCTGGGGCTGAGGTCACCAAGGTGGTTATGAAGCTCCTGAGTGGCAAGGCACCAGGCATGGATGAGATCTGTCATGAGCTCCTTAAGGCTCTGGATGTTGTGGGCCTGTCTTGGTTGACACGCTTGTGCAACATAGCGTGGATATCAAGAACAGTGTATTTGGAGTGGCAGACTGGGGTGGTCTTGGATTCAATGGGAGCAGTGTCCTTTTCATCCTGGCTGTGAGACAGTGGACCAGCTCTGCACCCTCAGCAGGGTCCTGGAGGGGCCATAGGAGTTTTCACAACTAGTCTACATGTGCTTTGTAGACTTGGAGAGGGCATTCTACTGTGTCCTTCCGCCAAGACCTTCAACTCTTACTGGAGTGGTTCGCAGCAGTGGTTCGTGAAGCAGCTGAGATACAAATGAGGACCTCTAAATCCAAGTCAATGGTCCTCAGTCAGAAAAGGGTGGAGTACCCTCTCTCCGGTGGGAATCAGATACTGGCCCAAAGTGGAGGAGTTCAGGTATCTTGCGGTCTTGTTCACGAGTGAGGGAAGAATGGAGCACCAAACTGATAGGTGGATTAGTGCGGCATCCACGGTGATGGACACCATACACACTTCCACAGATGCTTCACCATATGCATCCATGCATATGGGGAAGAAGGAGCTTAGCTGAAAGGCGACGCTCCCAATTTACCAGTCGGTCTAAGTTCCTACCCTCACCTACAGTCAGGAGCTGTGGGCAGAGACTAAACAAGGGGGATCGTCTCTACAGGGATGGAAAAGAGCTCCCATAACTGTTTTATATAGTTTAAGTACAGAGGTTTTTGAAATGCACCCAGTCTAAGAAGGTGTGAACTTTCCCTTTAGTAGAATTTTCTAAAATCATGATGTGTTTCAACTAGTTTTTATTGTGAAATAAGTTAATGCAGATAAAGTCCAGGTTTGAGTGGTGTGTTTTTTATTTGGACTTGAGCTGCCAACGGCATCATAAAAGCAGTGAATTTGCCCTTTTTCCATCTTAATTTTAATTTTGGCACGAACCGAAAGCCAACTTCAGAGTGACCCACATCGGTTTATTTCCGTTTGTAATGTTTTATATTCGGGATCATGATACATTCAGGGATGCCATTCTGACTAGATCTGCACATTCGCGTGTACTGGATCTCCCGTGGAGCTATTCTGGTTTGTGCTGGCTGGAATTTTAACAAACACGTTTTCCTTTAAGCTTTCGGGGTCTCAATTTATATTTCTGTATATCTTTCTCATGAATTGACGTAGAAGTATCGGACATTTCGCGCAGGAACTGGCAGACCTGGCAACCCGAGTGTCACGTCATGACTCTGATTCCGAAATAAACCCGACTGTCCCGCTTCTGTTTTGACTCAAGCTGGTCGTTTAGGGTTTGCCTGAACCTACAAGGTGGAGGATGTTTTCTGAACCGTCGACCTCGGAAATAAAACCAACCTGCACGTTTCAGTGACATTTGAACGCACCTGATCCGCCATATTAACAACGCGATAATGTATTCATTGTGCGTGAAGGCTTCCTGCATGAAAATTAAATAAATAATAATAACCCTAATGAAAAAGAAAATATGTCAGCCTTCTCTGATCAGCGGGTCCTATCTCACTTAAGTGTGTTTTATCCGCATCCTTTAAATGCCGTTAAACAGAAACGTGGTTTCAAAGATACGCAGCATTTGTTATGCACGGTTTTTGGCCGTTTTCCTTGTCTGGTGCACGTCTGGATGAAATTAGTGCGGACACCCAACGTTGCACCGACCGACACAGCTGAGAACATGAACTCCCTCAACCCTGATCTCTGTTTCTGATTGGACCGGCGCAGCGGACTTCATCGAGGTTTGGTCTAACCGAGCAAACGAAGCTTTTCGACTTCAACATTTCACTTATTTATAAAGCCGAACTGCAGTCGATTGACGTGGGAAGTATGAATCAATAAAATGCAATTAATTTAAATGGACCAATCTAATTGCCAGCCATGCAACCCCTGATTGCCTCTTGTGCGCCTGCGTGGCGAAATGATATAAAAAATACGAATAGACGCCAAACAAAGACAAAAATAAAAAGAAGATGTCTCACTCTCAAATCAAACTAGAAAAGTGAATAAAAAAGACTAAATCTTGCACGCGCGATATACAACGCCAAGTCAGAGGAAAAAACTCGTAACAGTGTGAACATTTACTTGTTACAGAACATACTACAAAATACTCAAAAAGACAATTATTGGGTTTAATTCCCACCTCCAACTATTTCAATAGAATTCACGCGTGAAACAATCTTACAGAAGGCAGCATTAACAGACAGTGAAGTTAAGAAACAAAAAAAACATCAAATCAGATCCGTATAAAAATTAAGTCCCCGTGATCCAAAGGCTTGTAGTACCACCTGCAGCAAAAGTAACATCAAGTGGTCGTTTTGTGAATGATGTCATCGGTCTCTCCCATGATCACGGAGGCATTTCGCAGCTCTTCCCTCTAGTGTTGCTGCGGGTCATTAAGATTTGTGGCCACGCCATTATGCGCTCCTTTCTCGAGGGCCTGCCGCAGCATTTCATGTCAGATTCAAATCTGGATTTTGACTCAACCATGACAGCACATTGCCCCCCCCCCCCAAACATTCTGCAGTAAATTTGCTTATGTGTTGAGGATGATTGTCCCGTTGCATGACCCAGTTTCAACTGAGCTTCAGCTGTTGGACAGATGGCCTCACGTCTGAATGCAAAATACACTGTACTTTGGTTTACAGAGGAGTTTATAGTCAGCTCAATGACTTCGAGGTACCTAGATCCAATAAAAGAACAATGAAACAATGTGATAATGTATGTTTTCTTGCTCATGTGAGCTTGTATGTGTCTGTATTTTTATTTGTTGTATTTGTCTGAGATGGTGGAGGACTGGACTGGACTGGACTGGAAATGCAACATTGATGCTGTTTATAAGAAAGTACGGAGCAGACTAGACTTCTTAAGCAAGCTTAGGTTCTTTGGCATTGACAGCAAGATTATGTTTATTTTCTATATGTCTGCTGTGGAGAGTGCAACCACATCTGCAGTCATAAGTTGCGGGAGCAGCATCAAAGCCAGTGACTTAAAGAAACTCAACAAATCGATAAAGAAGTTTGTACTGTTTTGGAGCCTCTGGAGCTGATTTAGCAAAAGAAGGTACTTTATAAAGTAAAGGAGATTGTGGACAACCCTGAGCATCCTCTTCACAACGCAGTGATATGAATCTATGAAGGGATTTAAATCATGAAAACCACTACAATAATTCATTTTCTTTAGGGGATTATTATAATTTTGAATTTGAATTCATTCAATGGCATGATAAAAGAAATTCTCCTTATGATACTTAGATAGCCTAATTAATCCCTAACTTGGATATTTGAAGTATTCCTACAGATGGACCCTAATCTCCACTCTAGAATTATCAATCAATTTAGTATGCATGGTTTTGAAGGCGGAGTACCTGGAGGGAACATGCAAACTGCACAGAAAGACACACTAGGCTGGGGAATTGAACCAAGAACCTTCTTGCCATAAGACAACAGTGCTAACCACTAAGCCACAATTATGTCTTATGTTCTCTGTATTAATTTGTCTGCATTTAACACAGTTCATTTATCCATCAATACAGCATGATGCTGCCTCCACCTTGCTTCACTGGATCCCTGGAAGATATTCTTGAAGTAATAAGAAGCGAGGAGCTTTTGTGGTGTGTAGCATTTTCCTTAAATGCTTTTCCAAGAAGAAGCTCCAAAACTCCAAAAAGTTTTGATCTCATCTGAATAGATTTCTTTCTTCCACATGGTTGGTCTCCAGCAGCTTTTTAGGGAGTCCATAACATTTTTGGCCTCTCCTTTCATTAAAAAAAAAAAAAAAAAGCTTTACAAAATCATTGGGGTTAAATATACTGCTCAAGAAATGCAGCTTAAGAGCCCTTCACAAATGCTGTAAATCTAAAGGTAATAAATTTCAACAAGTGTATCAACATGAAACTCCCCTTGTTGGTTACTTTAACCATATTCAACGATCCATTATATACCTGCTTATTCCCATTTAGGGTCATGGGAATCTCCTGGAGCCTATCCCAGCTCACTTTGGCCAAAAGCCAGGGATAAAGCCTGGACAGTTCGCAAGTCCATCACAGGGCTACTTACATTATAATTTATTTATTTATTTTTTTTTTATCTCTGTAGGGTTTTATATGCAAATATCCAAGTGGTAACTTATTTCATTTAATATTCTCTAATTTGTATACATTTCAGGCATAACAATTGTATTACATTTCTTTCCACTACACTGAAATAGCACTATTAAAAAAAATGTACCTCAGTGCATGTGTGTCGTTTCATGATATTTTAATTTGAATTTTCTGTACTTATGCACAGTGTGTGTGTGTGTGTGTGTCATCTGCGTTAAACGTCAGCGATGAAGTCATCCATTACGAGTGAGTCATCAACCTAAATAGACGATCTTTGGCGGAAAGTGGAAAGTTCTGCGTTGTGCGCACGCGCTCCCCGGGATTAATGTCAAGGCACAAAAGTGGCGCTACACCGTTTCCAGCTTTACTCCGGTAAGCGAATTTCACAGACGGTTTTTTATATTCCACTTTCACGCCTAATTGGTCAAAGTTTTTGGGAACTTGTAAGAGGCACCGGTCAGGTGCCCGAGGAGACTCTACGGAGTCGCGCCGGGGCGAGGAGACCAATGGGGGAATTAATAAACAGTTAATTTTAACAGATTTCGCCCTTGTGCGCTGCGCCGTGGCCGCTGCCGCCTCCGGTCTCCAGTATTGTTCAGTTGGCTCCCTAATGGCGGACGGCAGGCATTGCTGTTTTCCGCTGGGGGGTGGAGGAGGCTGGGTGGTGGGGGGGTGGTGGAGGGGGTTCGGGGGCAGATTTGATCTCGCTGAGACTAATGGGCTACACCTGGCTCTCTGTGGGTGGAAAACGGAGACTATTTAAAATAGCGTCCGTGCATTTATTTGGGTGGCGTTGTTTACCATCACGGGATTCAATTGAAAGCAGTTCATGTAACAGTGGGGGTAGGGCGCCCCTGGCGGAGGCCAGCGGTACTACATACTGATTGCGCCAGGGTGGACTCCATGCAGGACAACTTTCCAATTAATACCCCCAACGTCACAGGTATCACAAAATCCGGCTTTTTTTGTTATTATTTCGCGTCTGCTTTGGAGTCCCGGGCTTCTGTGCGACTAGATAGACCAAAGGTGAGCGAATAAAATGGGTTGTGTTGTGGAAAACAAATGTTGCCAGATGCTCGGGGTTGTGTTTTTTTTTTTTTTTTTTTTTTTTGAGTGTGAAACTGCGTATCTCGTTCAGTGTGGACTTGTGTTACGATGCATTTGAGTAAGTTGTTACAATTTGTTGGAGCCGTTTTAACAATGGCGCAGTCTGTGTCTGCTCTCCTCCCCTCGATCCGCCGCTAATCCAATGGCTGTTTGCGCCAGGAAGGGGCAGGGGTGGGAACGGAACAGCCTGGACCACGTTTCTCCTGGACCTCAACTTAGAAACTAGGCTCCCCTTCTGCCGGGTTATTTATGGAAGAGTTTCTTTTCTTATTATTGCCTTTGATCAAAGTTTTGGATCTGCTCCACATTGCCAAGTTTGTCACATATGATACCGAAAAGAAGAGGGAATCCGGTCGAGGTAATCGGGTGCCTGGACCGGGTCTGGTGCTGTGGAGGACCATCCAAACTGTGTCAGTAATCAAGGGCACGGCTCGATAGAAAGCCTGGTACATGCTTTTTTTTTTTTTTTTTTTTTCCTGTGGTAATTTTCTAATTATTTATAGGGGAGCTCATCAGCTGTGTAGAGCAGGGTTTCAGTTTAGCTTCCTGCTGCCAGGTAACCGGGATGGACGGTTTTTTTAGCCCATCAGCTGGCTTGGGAGTCGTTATGATGGCTGCTTACGCATCACTTCACAGTGACATAATACTTATATAATAATCTCTCTTAGTTTAATTTGAATATGTCATGTGTTGTGTTCGCCGCTGGTGCAAACAGCTGCATATCCCCACCTTGTGATCATCTGGCGGGGGTGGGGGCGTCAGCGCCAGCTTGGCTTCATGCGCAAACTGGTAGTGTTGGAAAGGTAGAAGAGCACCTACATGAGGTGGTGATGTGGCGCAGCTGCTGATTTGTCCGTTGAGCGTTTTGTTGCAGGGAGGAAGTCTCTCCATAGTGCCTGCCCACCTCTCTGTCCACCTGGTGTTGACGTTGGGAGCAAGGTTGCATGTTAGAGCTCATTATTGCTGGATCCTCGTTTTCCTCTCATCCACGTGAATACAGGCTGTATTACAGCTCTGCATTGCAGTCTGAACTCAGTCTAGACCAAGCTGTGCTTCCTCTCAGAGCGCCACAGCTTTGCACATACATTCTTTTGAAGATGTAATATTAGACCAGAAAAGCTGTGTTGCATTAATTTTTGCAGCTCAGCCTAGCTGGGGAGAGGTGTTGCACATTAAGGAGGATGTTCTTGGCTCTTTTCCCAATGTTTTACCTCTGGTTACTATGGCAGTTGCAAGCAGATGTGTTCACTTTAACACATAGTCTGTAGACACAAGGCTGGATTCAGGCTTCTGAAATAAAAGCTGCAAAGAGCAGGTGGTATCCTTAGAGAAGGATTTGGACTTCCATTCTGTTTTTTTCAACAGTCAAAAACAACAAATCTTGTGTATGCATGCATGTATGTATGTATGTATGTATGTGTTTGTGTGTTTATGTTGTCTCCTGCTTCCTGTCACATGATCAGAGAGCAACTATTCTTCTATCAGCTTTACTGTTTTACAGTAAAGCGGTTCATAATGGTCAGTGAACACACTGTTTACAGCTCTGAAACAAATAGATTTAATAGATTATGATCTTTTATGTACAAGTACAGTGCTTGGAGAACTGTATATTTTTGTATTAAGCCAGTGTTTCCCATCCCTGTTCCTCGGGGCACGCTGTCCTGGATGTTTTAGATGTTCCCCTGGTCTAGCAAACCTGGCTCACATTAGTAGGCCATTGACAGACTTATGCAGACCTTGATGACAAGCTGACAATGATCCCGTCAGGTGTGTTTGAAAATAAAATCACTTGAATCCAGTGTGTCCTGAGGAACAGGGCTGGGAAACACTGAGTTAAGCTACTATATTTTCCAACTAATCAATAATTTATAGCATAATTATATTTTATTGTGAAAGGACAATTGACAAAACATGAGCATATCAGCACATCCCAAAAATATTAATCTTATTTTGTCCTGAAATGCATTAAAAGTGCTAGTTCTAGTTAGGAGTAGGATTGCATCGATTAGCTGATTTGTGCGCAAATGGAAGAATAATCAGCAAATATATTGATAATTGATAGTCTTTTTTTTTTTTTTTTTTTCATTGCCTACTTACAGTATTTAAAGTATTGCTTTAACATTTTTCCTTTTCACAGTAGACTACAAGAAACTAACGGGAATCTTTCATTTCCAGATATTGATAAAAGTATCATTGAAATGAAAAATCACAAGTAATTGAGTGGTGTTAGAAAGGGAAACTAAATTACACCATACAAAGCTTTTTACTACATATTTCGTTTTATTAAAATTAGAATATTTTATATTGAATCAGATTTGGTACAATTTGGATGTTAAAAATCACAAATTAACAAAAGCTACTCCAAAAACAGAAGCGGTTTATAAGGCTGGGCATAATTGCAGTCAACAGTTAAAACTTAATACAAAGTGGTCTAAAATTTAAAAAAAAATAATTACTTTAATCTTTACTGTTCCTGCTGCATGTGTTCATTTACTGCTCTCTTAAAAACATCCAACTGCAAATGTAGTCTCATAACTCCACCTCATCCAGTCTGTGACATGGAAGCGACATGGAGGAGAAATCAGACTCAGAGAGAGCTGTGTCTCCACCAGCTCAGAGCAAAGAAAAAAATGCAGAGTCCGTCCTCGGACACGTTTTTGAGCAAAGAAGTCAAACGAGAACACTGTAGAAAAAGTGGTTTCAGCAGTGAAATGGTAACACCAACACTTGTAATGTATGGTCCAGTAATAGAAGCTTTGTCTGAAATAACTCCCTACACGCTACGGCGTGGTTACCGTTTTGTAGTGGGTATTTTTTCAATGTACCAAATTTTTTTTGTAGCTAGCAGTCTCTGTTTTTTTAAACATTAAAACTGAAATGTAATTTATTTTTTCTTAAATGAGACATTTTAATTTCAATTGATTGGTTGCTGTTGTGTGACTTGGACAAACTATTGACGTTGTTTACTGTTTCACGGTGGCGTTGCCTGAGAGAAAACCGTGTCCCAAGATGGTTTAGTAAAATTTTGGACACCACCTTTCATTGAGGGGCATTTGAGTAGGACTTGCATATGCCATGGAGGTATATTTTCAAAATCTTAAAATGAATAAAGTTGGTAATAAGATTCAATTTGGAGGTGAGGGTTTACAGATCATATTATAGGCAGGAGAAGCCTTACCTTATGGCCGTCACGATTGTAGATGACGACATCCAGGATCAACACCGCTCATGCACTGCAGGGTAAGATTAAATTAATTTGCATTTAATGAGTATTTAATTTTGAATGATATAATGTGATATTTACTGCACTACATAAGTTTAGATCTAGCTATTTAGTACTAGATCTAAGCTACAGCCCCGAGTCAAAAACAAAAAGTACACAGAACAGTTTTACATTGTGTGTCAGACCATTTTAAATGAGCTTCAGAAGACACAGCAGCGAAGACAGGTGTTTCTGGATCATAATTACATACGTCGTCTTTTTTCCATGACAGAGCTGTTAGCCCGATTTATGGATCGCATGGCTAACTGTGTTTTACAGACGGTGGTTTCTGGAAGTGTTTCTGAGCCATGCACTGATTTTCATCGTGAATCGTGCCTGTGTTTAATGCGCTGCTGTCTGAGGGCCTGAACATCATGAGCACCCAGTTTTGACCTTGAATCTTGTCCCCATGTGCACAGAGATTCCTCCAGATTCTCTGACTCTTTTGATGATTTTCTACACCGTAGATGGTGGGATCTTTCAAAGTCTTTGCAATTTCACGCTAAGAAATTGTTCCACAGTTTCTTTTTTTTTTTTTTAATTATTTTACACCTTTTTTTTGGTGGACCTCTGTCCATCTTCACATCTAAGAATCGCTGCCTCGCTGAAATGATCCTTTTATACCCAGTCATGTTCCTGTCCTGTTGCCAATTAACCTACTTAGTTGTCAAATGCCGGTCCAGTTGTTTTTGATTTGTTCCAGTTACTTTTCCAGCCTTTTGTTGCCCCTGTTCCAACTCTTTTGAGATGAGTTGCTGCCATCAAATTCAAAATGAGCTCATATTTTCCATGAAATGGTAAAATGTTTCAGGTTCAACAGCTGATATGTTTGTGATTTGCAAATCATTGAATTCTGTTTTTATTTACATTTTACACAGCATTCCAACTTGTGTGGAAATGAGGTTGTAACAGCTTCATATGTTAGTAGCTGTGTTTTTTTTTTTTTTTTTTTTTTGTTTTTTTTTGAGGTGAACTCACAACGGAGGCAAACGGTATGTTCTGCATAAATTTTGCAATTAAATAATTTTAGGTAACATTAGCAGGATTTGGAGCATTGTGTTTACTTGCCTAAGACCAAATGTAGACATCCTTGTTGATCTTATGTATTATAAGTCACCGCTTTATCCAAAGCAGATGTTAAGCTCTGGTGTGTTTTATGTTACCTTTTCTTTTTTTCATTTTTTTCCTTAGCAAAAATGTCATAAAACAGGTGAGGACCCAGGCTTTTCCAGTGTTTTTGTGTGTGGGTGTTTCTTGCATACTGTAGTACTGCAGTCATATTATCATTGTGTGTATAATGTAGTATCATAGTCTACTAAATGGTTTTGAAAATAACCAAAGTAGCCTATAGCCTTAGTGTTTTCATAAGCAATTGGGGGGTAAGCAGCACCATAGTGCTGCAAAACAAATGCACTTGATAAATAGTCCATCATCATGTGTAACTAATTTTTATAAAAGCAGAAGTTTTGACAGCATGCTGGTCGGAAGCATTTGGTCCATGTTAATACAATGTCAAGGAGGAAAGACATCAGCGGTAGTCCTTGCCAAGCAGTTGTGGTTGCCCAACAATCTGGGCAGGGTTGGAAGGCCGTTTACAAAAAATTTGAAGTCCATCATTTTACAGTGAGAAATTTTTTTTTTTTTTTCCACATCTGGAAAGCATTTAAGACGGCTGCCAATCTTCCCAGGGGTGGACATCCCTGCAAGTTCATGCAAAGATCAGACTGTAAAATGCTGAGAGAAATTGCTAAACAAAACCTAGCAGCTGTGTTTTAGACTCTTAAGGCCTCAATGACCATGTGAAATGTTTAAGTTCATGCTAGTGTAATTAAGATGGACTGTGCAAGTAAGGCTTCTTTGGAAGGGTTTTCTAAGGCTAAGCCTCTTCTCTCTAAAAAGAACAAAGCAGCACAAGTCTTACCGGTTTCACAGTCTCATCTCACGTGTTTGCAAATTTAAAACCCACTGGTAGAGAAAATGTGACTTCTCAGATGGATCTTTAAATACCATTAAAACCATGTTTTCTGCCATTCTGACTAGTTTTTACTCATGGGACACTTCCGTACCTCAACCCCATTTGTTTATTCTCAGTGGGAGCTGAGTGGCTGGTCATGTCACCTGTTTCTTCCATTACTGATTCAAAATGCCCAAAAGAACAGTGGGAATCGCAGGGCGGCTGCTGCCACATATAGACTACATAAATATATCCAGCTTTTTTTAACCGAAGTCACTGAAACAATGATGATCACTGATATTGTGGCAAGTTTTTCTTAAAGTGATTTCAGTTTATTCATTTTAGGGCTGCAACTAACGACTATTCTGATAATCGATTAGTCATAAACTATTGAAACGATTAGTCAACTAATCAGTCCACTAATACAACATAATGGTGGGAAAAAAAACAAAAGAATTAAAGTGTTGCCAGTGGACCACTCAGTCCCGACTGCAAACCCATTAAAATGTTGTTAGAAATTCCCAAAAAACCTCAGAGAGCTGAAGCAATGTTCCAAAGAAAAGTGAGACAAATTCCTTCACAACGATGTGAAAGACTGATTTCATACAGAAAGTCATTATGTTAGATTATTGCTGCTAAAGATGGTTTTACATAACTACTAAAACATGGCATTACTTAGTTTTTTCCCTGAGTGTCGTTTTTTTTAAGCAGCGTTTTTGTTAGACACAATAACCCAGTGTTCATATGTGTTATGTGGTGTTTACCTAACATTTGTTTTTACCTGGTTTAAAATCAGTTTTTTTTTCCTCTTTTTGACCGCTTCTGGATATTTGCATTGGAGCTTGACTCCAGTGTCTAATAATACAGTGCAGTAATCTTACAGTACAATAATTGTCTAAGTATTTTTATGGCATCGTTGAGCCATTATTACCATACCATTTTTCTGCATCTAGATTACAATTGTTTGAATTTCTTTCTATAGAAGTACTTTATCTCATACATAATAACATAATAATAATAATAATAATAATAATAATGTTTTTACTGACTGGGTTGGGTTAGGGTTAAGGAGTGATTGGGGGGGTGTAAAATGGGGTGTGAGATGTGTTTACAATGGCAAATTCCTGCAACAGTCAGTATGTTTACATGCACTAAGAGAGAGAATTATTGCCTTAGTCCATCTGATATCGTAGTTTTAAAAACCTCAGTTGGGCTGGAGACAACCTGAACTGGAGTTCTTGAAATCTATTCCAGCATTTATACGCAAACCACGGTTAGCTGAGCTATTGACTGGCCTCAATAGTTGTTGCATCGTTGGCATCCATATCTTTGTGTTGCCATCCTTCTACATCTGCTTCAAATGTGCTGCATTCGTTTACTATTTGTTCAAACCGGAAGAATACCAACGCGAAAGGGCGTGTAGCGCCACCTAGCGTCGCGGAGTCCAATGCACCTCACTCAGTAATACTCTTCCTGCACATGTATACTCAAATTTCTTGGAAACTGCAGTTAAATGCTTAGCTCGAGTACTGCCAATAGCTCGATTTAGATGTGCATATAACTGTACTGAATCACCCTTCACTTTTTGTAGCAATTGTTTCATTAATTTATTCAAATTTGTACAATAAATCAGTGACAAGGTTAAGTTAAACATTAAACAACATTGTACTGTCCTCTTAACATTAAACAATGTTAAGAGGACAGTGCATGTACGGACAGTAACTATGAGGAAAATCTGAAATAAGTCAAATTTCTTGTCTTAAACCCCAGAAAGAAACAGATATGCCAACTTGCCAGGGTTCTTGTATGGTGTTGTGCCAGCTCTGCATCTACCTGTTTTAGATACATGTTGTCACTTGTGAGCTTATTTGAAAAAAAAAAATATATATATATATATTAACTTCATTGCTGTTAGTTATTCAACAAAGGTTTTACAGAATCCCCACCTTTGAGCAATTTTAATGTATAGGGCTACTATTTATTAATGTTAATCCAGCATGGTCAGTGGTGCTGATGAAGTGAGGAATACACAGAGAACACAAGGAGGACAGGCTTTAGTTATGAAGAGCACACTTGGTCTTCCCCAGCTGCACAAAGCTCCAAGCTTAATTTGTAGCTGCTGCAGCATCTCTCCATAACATATACTTTATATAGGCATATTAAATCGATATGGCATTAAAGACATAGGCATCGTCAGGCCTGTGCCTCCGGGGCTTCTGCCTCAAAGCAGGCAGACTACATTTTGGTTTCTCAGGGTTCCATGCTAGCTGCATACTTGGTCTATTGTGCCAAGTAGTGCTGCTAAGTATACCTGGCACACTTGCATTTTGCACCCCTGTGACTAATAGTGAAAAGAAACTAGATAGTTTATTGACACTGAGTAAATGTTTGGCACTGTTGTGGATACATAAGGAATTAGGTGCAAGTGAGATTAGATAAGACGAGGAGATGAGTTCTATCTTGTTGATGATCTTTGTGGGATGCGGGAAATCTGCCTTTTCATTTATTGGTAAAGTAGAGAGCTGCTCTTTGCTAAACATTTGACCGCTGTGGTTGTTAAATATTTTCCGTCACATCTATGAGTCACAACATCTTTTTCTGCAGTGCACAGTTATCAGCTGAAACACTAAGTTTATTTAATTTCAGGTTGTTCTCAGCTGCATTTGAATAAAGCTCCAAATCCACACTGTTTTACTTTTAAGCTCAAGTTTCAAAACCTGATTACATTTTAACCACTGGCTTTATCTATTGCTCTTTTTTTTTTGTTAACATTTTAAATCATGCTTTTTATTTATGTAATGTTTTAATGTCTCTGTAAAGCGTTTTGAATCACCTTGTTGTTGAATTGTGCTATACAGATAAACTTGCCTTGCCTTGCTATCCCACCTCCTTATTCTGCAAGGCTCATAAGCAGCTCCAAGAAACAGCTGATGGAAGTTGTTGCTGCTAATGTTACAATAATTTTATACTTTTTAAGACCAGTCTTTACTGTGAGTGACTAAAACAATATTTATATTAGCTTATTAGGGCTGTGCATCTATAATTGTTCAAGTTAAAATTTAAACCATATTTTATAAGAATTTGGAAATCCAGATAGCTTAGTCCCAGGGCGACACACAACAGTTTACAAAAAAAAAAGAGGAATCTTGGTATTTATTGCAGTGGCTCTGGTAGATCAAACTTATTCCACACTCTAAATTAGGATTAATAATAGAGCATTAATCCCCTGTTTTTTCACAACGCAGGCAAAATGGAGAAAAAAAAAAGTACATGTCAGGAAATGTTTAAACATTGACCAAACTTGTGGAAATTGAGTTCAAGTTTCATATTACTGCACATTCTGGAAAATGTTGAGCACACAAATGGTTTCATTTAATTGTAGCTTTAGCCTTTACATCTGTGTAGCTTTAAGGACTCGTCACCCCTTTATAAAAGGATGTGTCCTAGTTTAAAATCATTTGACTCCTTTTTTCATAGGGAGGTCAGGGTCACCTGCTGGTTGTACAGCTCCTTTGAGACTCTTTGGGAGTCAGGCACTGGGCTCAGCTCTGGAAAAATCTGAGTAGAGGAGGAAGTTACTGACCAGCATGCCAACCATTAGAATTAACTTCTAATCTGTTGTATTGAAAGCTAGGTGAGCTTGCACATTGGAGAAGTTTTCATGCTGAAAAATGAAAGCTGCGATATTTGAATACACCCAGAATTTTCCTGTGTACTCCCAAGACGCAGCTGTAGCAGTGTTGGAGCCAAAATGGCCACCACAGCGATGTGAAGGTGAGGTTTTTTCAAGTGGGGGAAACATATGACTAAGTTCAAGTGCTTCCTTTGTACTGTAGACTGTGCTTTTTGTAGCTCTGTAGCTCGTTCAGGTTCTATCGAGTTCTTCCTGTTCTGTGTATCTGGGGGGGGTAACAGAGCTACAAAAATCAGTGTCTGTGAGCTTCCATCTGCTGGTGTGTATATGCGTGTAACTGTGCTGCAGCTGTCAGCAGCGATGTGATACGTGGCTTGCAGCTACCCTTACTGCTGTGTAACATGAAAAGGAGAGTTGGACAGAAACGGATCAGTTTAGTGAGTTCACACATCCGAAGTGACTTGAATTTGGTCCTGAGTGTAGCACCAAACCAGGCTGCAGTATTTATATTGTATTTCTTTGCTTTGGGATTTGAAATCATTCTTGTAAAGTCCACGTAACACTTTAAATGTTATTGTCACCTTTTTACTTAGAGAGAAAAGCATTCACTGCAACTAAAACTTGCTTTGTACCAATTAGATATAGAGCACATAGAACAAGTCTCTTGGTGGGCCTTACCATCACCAAGGTGTAGCTTCACTGGTTGCCAAGGGCAACAAGACTAGCTGTGAAGGAGTTGTGAAAGGTAGCAGGTGAGTCTAAGGAGGAGTACAGTGTCTGTTTGTTGAGTAAGGAAGTGCAGAAAACTGAAAGGGGATGATGAGAGGAAAGGATGTGATGCAAAGAGGAGGGGAAAGATGTCCCCGTTGCTGGGCAGGCACAAAGCAGTTCACAAGAGTCTTAAGTTCAGCCGTGGAGACGTCACCTCTGCCGTTGACATCTGTTGAGCATTAGCTGCCCTCTCTGTTGTGGATAATGCAATCAGAAAGGCTCGACTGTGGTGCAAATAGCCTTCCACAGTGCTTTGAGCCCACCGATAAATGCTACATTTCTGAAGCAATAATAGAATCAGTTGAGAAAATAGTTACTGTAGAAGTAATTTAATAAGAGAGAATGGCCACACACGCTACAACATTGACTTATTTTAGAAAAGCCTCCACATAATTGCATTTATGTATGTGGTAATTTGATTTCAGTTCCAGCAGTGATCGGATTGCAAGACAAATCATTAGTGGTGACAGTATGTTAGCCTTTTGATATTTTCAACAGTTGAATGATAAATCAGTTGATCAACTGTAATATTGAAGGATTGCTTGCTTTTGTTTTTAGATTGTATGATTTTTTTTTTTTATCCCCTTTGTGTGGTTAGATTGAATGCATACTAGATATCTACAGTTAATGAGTCACAATTTCCACAGCTTTACCAAGACTAGACGGCCATTTTGACTCTGATTTTGCTGAACGCTCTGCTTCCAGTCCAGAGGTTAAATAGTCTTTTAAAGTAATAGCCCCATATCTGGGACAAGCTTGTCTGATATTGATAGATGTTTTTAAAGTTTCAGTTTAGTCAGGGAAAAAACATGCATAATGACAAGCATGGAAAAGGTGTAACCATGGCAATGAGTCTCCACTGGATACGAGGTGGTTGTACTGGGGATACCTGAGCTACCTGTACAGCTGTCAAATATTGTATATGTAATTACTGGTGCCATCTTCATCTAATTATGTCCTTACAGCCTTTTGTTTATGTCACCAGGTGGTTGCCTTAGTGATGGACGGGGAGTCGGAACCAAGCGCTGTTGTGGCAGAAGAGGCAGGAGAGCAGGTGGAGTCCATGAATGCCACTCCTTCCCTTCAGCAGCAGACCACTCCATCCATCGAGGAGTCTGGGGAGCCACTTTCCATGGTAACAGGAGATGGATCCCCAAAGGAGGCTGGCACAGAGGACAATGATGATGATGTGGTTCTTGTAGGGGAGGAGACTCCCCAGCCTTCTACCACAACCTCCTCCCACGATACACCCAGCAAAGACTGCCTAAAACCGGCCACTTCTACTGCAACAGTGGACATGTCTGCAGCAGAAATGCCTTCCAAGACCCCTGGTTCTCCTGTGTCTTCCAATGTCTCCATTGTGGTGGGATCTCAGAAGACACCAACCACAGTGCCAGAGCCAATTGTCATTGATGACGAGGAGGACTCTGAACAGAAAGACACTTCATCATCCTCACCAGTGCCCCCTGGTGGATCATCTGCATCCCATTCACCTGGTCCCCTCGGCAACACTGAACCCGATTCAGAGATCAGGATTGCCAGCGTCACCACTTTGGGCTCCAACAATGAGAAAGGAAGCTGCACCAACTCTGCAGGAAATACACCACCACATTCAGTAGATGCCCCAGAAGACATGAACCTAATGATAACCTCTGTGACATCGCTGCAGGGAGGAGCAGCTGTTATAGCGGTGAGAATTTGCATCTTCAAATGTTTCATTCACTTCTATGTGCATACAGTGTAATAATTGGTAAAGGGATTTTTTTTTCTGTGAAACAGATAATTTTATCTTAGTTGTTACCCTGCTGGGAGCAGATATTTTACCAACAAGAAAATGACACTCTTTTAACTAGAATTGCAGATTTTAGATGCTGCATCCATATGACAGCACCATCTTTAAGGCAGTTTACCTTGTTTTAAGACAAGTATAAACCCTGTCAATCGCATCTATGTCTAGGCAGGTGAAGGCCAGGCAGAGGAAAATGGTCTGCAGATCAGCAGTGCCTTCAGCCTGAATCCTGACACCCCATCTGCTCGACCAACCGCCTCTTTTAACCCTGGGCGGAGCTCAGGCTCTTTTGGCCAGCTGCTTCAGAATGGAGACATGGGGACGCACAACAGAGCAGGTAAACAAAGATGTATTTGGAGAGAGAGAGAGAGAGAGAGAGAGAGAGAGAGAGAGAGAGAGAGAGAGAGAGAGAGAGAGAGAGAGAGAGAGAGAGAGAGAGACCCCTGCATGGATGAACCATGCAGGGGTCTCTCTCATGGATGAACCATGCAGGGGTCTGTTAAGAGCCCTGAAGATTGACTTTTTATACACACATTTATTACAAGCAACAGACCACCAGTGAGGATGGTTGCCTTTTGTAGCCACTTAGACTCTTGTGTGTCAACTTGTGTGAATGTTATCAGGCCAAACTTCTAGTATATGTAAATTCTTGAACAGGGTAATTTTGTCAAATTAGTTTCTGTTGTCATTGTGATTTTTAAAAAGACTAACAATTGTTTGATAGTGGTTGTGTGAAGCCACTTACTATGAATAAAGGAAAAGCTTTTGTAGAATCATTCATATTCTCTGAAAAATGGCCACACAAAATCACAAATTCTGCCGGGATATGTAAACTTACCATTTAACAAGTGTATAAGAAGTTTGCCACATCCCTACAATTTTTGAATTTCCTTGCATGCCGTACCTTTTTCTCTTGTGTTTCTGTGTGCTCCCAACATGGTCTTTGGTAGAAAAGGTTAAAAATGCCTAAACATCCAAAACCTGCTAGTATGAAAGATTTGCAATTTTCCACAGTTCTGGAGTTGGAAAAAGACTTGATTTGGTAAACAGCTCACTTTTGTAATGTGATATGGCCAAAAGTATGCACCCACCCCAAGAATTAGGCCACTCCTCTGTCAGGACTTCCACACATTTTGGGAACTTTGCTATTGGGAGCTTTCCAGTTCAGCACAATGGTCTCTGAAGTGGACTTGTAGATGGTGTAACACTTAGGTTGTTGTTGTTTTTTTTTCTCTCTAGATACATGGATCTCTCAGTCAGCTTCAGTCCCTCGCAACCAAAAAGATACAGGGGTGGACTCTCCCTCAGCAGCCACCTCACTGCCCAAATCAGCAGGCCAGTCTTCCTCATCCTCTTCCTCCTTAGGCTCACAGCCCAGGACAGTCAAGGTAATCCAAACAGGTCAGGGTGGTCCTTTGTAGTTAGAGCAGGTGTAGCTCACAATGCGCATAGTGAGTGTAAATATGTCAGAGCACTATTTTAAAATAGAAGCTGCGTAGATTTTAAATGACTACTTCTAAAAAATGACTGCAGCAGAAATATCTATATTTGTATGTAAATGTGCGCAGTTCTCACAAAATTTTGTGATTCTGAGTTCACAGATCTAAAATTGTTGTTTGCTCATTCCAGGTGACCTGTGCTAACTGTAAAAAGCCTCTGAAGAAAGGCCAAACGGCCTACCAGCGTAAAGGCTCCACACACCTGTTTTGCTCTACCACCTGTCTGTCTGCCTTCTCACACAAACCTGCCCCCAAGAAGAGCTGCACCATGTGCAAAAAGTGAGTCTTTGACTGAGGTTGGTATGTTGAATCTAGGCTTGTACAGTACATTTGGCCTTTGGAGTACAGTCAAATAGTGGAATTATGCCAATTCAGGTTAAAAAACAGTTTTCTTTCTTTTTAAGATATAGTCAAAGCTGTCAAAAATATGGATAGATTGATAACTCAGGCCTTTGAAACTCTTAAGCACATTTTTCTGCTATATATTTTTTATTTATATATGCTCTGTGATGTGTTTTTGTTTTCCAGGGACATCACAAACATGAAGGGTACAATCGTGGCCCAGGTTGACTCTAGTGAGTCATTTCAGGAGTTCTGCAGCACCGGTTGCTTGGGTGCATATGAGAACAAACAAAACCCACCCAAATCAGGCCTCAAAACCAAATGCACTGTTTGCGGCAAGCTCACAGAGGTCAGTACCTCCAATATGCATAACTCTCAAGTATAAATGGGAGCGGTAGTCTGTCTATACATATAATATGCAAAGCGAAGTATATGAAACAAATTTTGCTCAAATTTGTATCAGGAGTCACTATAAGTGGTTCTGCATCCAGGTATCAAGTGTGTTGAGCCATCAGAGCGTGCCCCAGGTACATCATGCTTTGAGTTGGAGTTGGTGTGAGGACTTAGGGTTGTCCAGTGAAAAAATGAGGTCTAGGAGGGTGGTTTGACTATAGGAAGGCTCTGGCAGCAGGAGATGTGGCACAGCAGTGATGGATGGTGGACACAGACACCTGCTCATCTCAGAAAAGACACCAATGAGTGACGGGTGAGCTTCCAGAACCAGGTCATCAATAACCATCTGCCATGTGTTGACGAACAAAGTGGAAATGATCCATGGCGTGACGCATCAAGAGCTGGACTCTTGTCTCAGCTTTGCTATGTTAATGGCAAACTTTCAAGACCGTCATAATTAAAAAAAAACAAAAAAAAAAACGATATTAACATAATATGCTCAAATACACATATTCCACCCTTTTCTGATTTTAATGAATAAATATAAAAGCAGAATAATGACATTTACATTAATCAGCATTTCAGTTTATGGTGTCTGGTTTTATGCGACCTGGACTGAGGAAATATTGACACTACAGGTGCACCAGTTGTTGACACACTATAACGGTAAACTGGACATCTAATTGTAATGTCTACAGAACAGCACGTGCACCCATTGTCCGCATGTCGGTTGTAAGCTGTCTGGATCTGTACTGAAGTATGACTGAGGCTAAACACAATCAAGAGGTAACTCTTAAAACAAATGGAAAAACAATTGCACTTTAGTCCACAGAGCTTTAGGGCTTCGAGCACAACTGTAGTTGGGTTTCAGCATACAGACAGTCCTTACCCTGAGTTTCTGTTGATATGTTATGGTGAGTGATAAGGTTATTCGGAACCTCTCAATTTTAGGAATAAATCATGCAGAGACAGCATTCTGTTCGTACCTTTGTAAAGGAGGGGGGGGGGGTGACGCCAAAGTGTATCACCCATGGCGATTCCTGGCCATCCCCGCCGCCCCCCCTTGCTGTGGTCTTTTTATTCACAGAAGGATAAAGCAGTCACATGACATGTTGTATGCAAATGTAGTCAGGTGAGGAAACAGACACGCTATAGGCCTATTTGGCTCTGACATCCTGTATATCTTAATCCTGGCACCACGATCTTGTAAATACAGGCAGCAGAGAATTACAACTTAAGGCAATCATGTAATAATATACATATATATATGTTCATAACTTTGACAATGAGTCTCATTGCATTTCTGTCCTGTATCTTTTCAACTGTTTAGGTTGTGTTTTTAATACATTATCACTTAATTAGAACCCTTTTTCCACAATCTCTCTTATTCTGTCTCAACCCTTTCTCTGCTATGACTTCTTCCTCAGGTAATGCATTATTTATCCATTGCCTATCTTTATCCTTCTAGCCTCACTGTTTCTTTTTCCCTCTCTGACCTTTCTTGCCTGTTTTCATCTCTCCTTCTTTCCATTCTAGTATAGCTTCAATATTTTCTATGGTTGTAGTTGGAGCTTTATCTTTCTTTCACAGGATATAATGTGATGTTTTTTTTTTTTTTTGTATGGAGTGCCATCTTTCACCGTATCAAGTATGTAAGGTGAATTTAATCAGGTTGATATGTGTGTATTTGTTTCTGTATTGTTTCTTGTCTCTGTGTGTACAGATCCGGCATGAAGTTAGCTTTAAGACTGTGACTCATAAGATCTGCAGCGACGCATGTTTCAACGTTTACCGTAGGGCGAATGGGCTGATCATGAACTGTTGTGAGCAATGCGGGGACTACCTTCCCAGTCGAGTATCAGCCAACCACTTCCTGCTGGTTGATGGACAGCAGAAACGCTTCTGCTGCCAGAACTGCATCAGGGACTACAAACAGGTAATACAGGCCCAGCTGAGGGTCACATACTCTTGTGTGTAAAATTGGGTCTTTACCTGTATTCACCTGTTTTGACGGCAATTGAAATGTAAATACAGCAAAATGATGAACATTGCCTCTTTACACTGGATTCAGACAGCAGCGTTGTGGCAACACCCAACAGAGGGTGTGCCCATTGCCGTCGTCATTGCGCTGGATTATCTATGCTTTCCGTAGGCGGTCTGCCAACCCTTGTTTGGCAGAATTCTGTTTGTCAGAAGCGCAGGCAGGGAGAAAATGGTGATAATGAGATTTAATTGGCTAGACTCTAGCTGTGTAGCTGCAACTTGACTGGCTGACGCATGCGTTGAAGCAGGAAAGGTTGAAAATCGCCCCAACTTTTGACAGACGCAGCGTGTTCAACAAAACACACAAACCCACAATTAATTTTAGCCACTGATGATGTTGGCCCATTCAAAAGTCTGCACAGAAAAACACAGACGATGCACACAATGCTGCTGTGTAAATCCAATGTTTCTCACCCCCTAAAACATTTCCAATTGCACAAAGCTGCATAAATGTGTTAAAAATCAAGATATCTAAGTTGGTCTGAAAAATGACCCTTGAATGAGTATATGGATGACATGCTGCTCAGCTTATCTTCAGAATTTACTCATGAATCAAAATACTCATACGATTATGCTCAGAGAAGGAGAAAAAAAGAATACTTCTTCACGGAGCAATAAGGGAGAGTGCAGGCCATATCTAGACATTTGTGTCTCCTTGTGGACATGCACATTGATTTATTGATCATCTTAAGATGAAAGTTAAGTTCTTATGTAGACTTAAAATATCATAAGATGTCTGTATTTGTCTGCTTTGATTATTTCAGTTTGCAGAGTAATGGTGTCAATATTTGACATGCAGGTTGTTCAGAGGAATGTCCAAATATGGGATGAGGCTTCTAACCTTTTTTCTGCCAGTAAAGCCACTGACTTAAATCATTATCCACGTTGTGTAAATCTGAGCTCAATGCATCTATGGTGCTCTTTTTTTTTTTTTTAATCTTTAAAAAAAAAGATTAAAAAATTTTTTTTTTTTTTTTTTTTTTAAACAATTAAGTTGTGTTGCTTAGCAATCCTTAAAAGATTATTGCTAGGTAACGCCATGTTACTGGCTATATCTATAAGAATAGTGAGCTGTGGGGGCTGTCTAGTTTTAGCAGAAAAATTCAGACAGAAGGCTAGTTTGTCTACTTTGGAGCAAAAATTACAGACATGACACTGCTTGCAAGTCCTTGGCTGTTTTTTTTCTTTTTGTTTGTTTTTTCTTTTTCAGAATAAAGGAGACTCCACACACCTACTAGACTGAGCTCTGTGTGGGTAATGAAAAGTGCTGTCTTAGTAATAAACAGAAGCGAATAGCTTTCAGGAGAGTGCCATTAAAAAAAAAAAAAAAAAAAAAGTTATTTACTGTGATTTGGACTTGAAGACAGTATCTGTGGAGTTGGCTGTTTTTGCATCCTTATGAAATGGATCACAAAACAGTCATGATGATTGTTACCACTACTGCTTATACTCATTAAAGTGAGAAACGGCTCAATTCCCAATAAATACATTAAATGTTCTTTGTAATTACAGTGCTGCCTTATGTGTGATCGGTAACCCAGTGAACTTTAATTTTGTCTGTGATGCTAAATATTGATTTACTTTTATCAATGTCTTAAGCCGCAAGTCATTTTGACATGATGCTCTCTCATCCAGGCACACAGTAAACTTGCAAGCTGCCTGACTTGCAAAACATTGATCAAGACAGGCGAGGTGCTGCACAGTCTTGGATCGAGTGGCACGATGGGCTCCTACTGTTCTGTCAACTGTATGAACAAGGGCAAGCTGACATCTACTTCTTTAATCAGTAAGTCACTTGCAAATGTTATTGAAAGTCAGGAAAGGTTGAACAATGGGCTGCTCATACATGCATCTTTGAATAAGACAGAGATACAATTCTTGATGTTGGTATTAGGCATAAGAGAAGAGCTTCTTTTTGTATCTCATTCTCAATCTCTATCCAGTGAAAACTGAGTAGTGTTTTTAAATGTTGAATGCTTATAAATGAAGTTGGACCATATACTTTTTAAGATATGTTTTCTACTATTCAGACACGGAGCCCACATGTCACTTCTGTAAGAGGAATTCACTACCGCAGTACCAGGCCACATTGCCAGAGGGGAACATCCTTAACTTCTGCAGCTCACAGTGTGTTACTAAGTTCCAGGTGGGAACTTGACTCATTTTAAAACAGAAGACACAGACACACATTTTATTTTTGTCCTTTTGATATGTTTTACATGAATAGCTAAAACAGTAGTTTGTTATAACTGAGTTTAAACACTGTATTGTTTAGTTATCCTGAAGATAAGCACATGCTGTTTACTCTATTCTGTTGTAAACAAAGATATAATGACACATATCAATTTGAATTGGTAAAATACGATCTCCGAGTATTTTAAGTTACCTCAGGGGAGTGTGATGTTGTTTTTTGTAATGAGCCTCATCTTGGATTAAACTGACCATCCAAGCCAAAATAAATTTTCTTGAAGCTAGGACGACTGTGTCCTGCTATGTCAGCGGCCACTTGCAAAGACACGTTTTTGGACATCATTGCAAGATGACTTGTTAATTAGTAGAAGAAGGTGCCATTTGTTTTGAAAATCAAACAGCAACTTATTTGGTGTATAGTTCTCTCCAAGTTGAATTTAAAGCTTTCTTTCTGCTCTCTATTTAATGTTTTTCTTAACAGAATGCTACTCTTCAAACTGCAACCAATGGGCAGGCTCTGTTTTCCACCACGAACAACACCGTCCAGCTGAAGTGTAACTACTGTCGAGGGGCGTTCAGCCTGAAGCCGGAGATTTTAGAATGGGAGGCAAGTCCACTTTTTTAACATTCACTAATCTTTTCTCCCTCATATTTAGTTTTTAGGTTAAGTGCTAAATATGCTTAAAGAATACAGTCATAAAATTTCTGTTTTATAAGAAAAATTGATTTTGTTCTTAAAAAAATCTAAATAATGAAAAATCTAGGAAAAAGTATTTTTTTTGATTTGTTGTTGTTACAATTTTCTTAGATTTTACAATCGAATGAGACAAAAAATTGGGTCATCATAGCTAAATTAATTGTAGTCATGCAATGACAATTTTCTTTCTAATGCACAAACGTGGTAAATCTCAACTCAGAATTGGTGCAATACACTGTTGTAAATGTGACTTCCCTCAGGATAAGGTCTACCAGTTCTGTAGTAAGACATGCTGTGAGGACTACAAGAAGCTCCACTGCATCGTTACATTTTGTGAATACTGTCAAGAAGAGAAGACGCTTCATGAGATGGTCAAGTTCTCTGGAGTCAAGAAACCCTTCTGCAGTGAAGGTACTAAGGTCCTCCCTCCAGTGCACTTGTAATTTTCTTAAACATTTTGAAATAATCAAGAGGCTGCATCCAACATTTTTCTGTTTTTAGTTGTTCTTTTTTTGTTGTGTTTTTTTTTTTTTTTTTTTTTTTAAGGCATCTTACTTGGCTCTTACTTTTGTCATTTTTTGTTGTTCATTTAGGTATGGTGTGAGGAAAATATGAGTCACCTATTATATCTTTTTATTTATTTATTTTGTTCATGTATTTTTTTTATTTTAGGCTGTAAGCTGTTATTTAAGCAGGATTTTATTAATCGGCTGGGTCTGAAGTGTGTGAGCTGCAACCACTGCAATCAGCTATGTAAGAGAGGCGTGACCCGGCAACTTGGCGGCATGACCCGGGATTTCTGCAGTGAGGCATGTGCCAAGAGGTTTCACGACTGGTACTACAAGGTTTGCTAATTCATATTAAATTTAAACTAATGTGAGTGTATGTGGGTGCTTAAATAGGTTATTAATGTTTTGAAATGTGTACATTTGGCCACTAGGCGGCAAGATGCGACTGTTGTAAAGTCCAGGGAAACCTGACGGAGTCTGTGATGTGGAGAGCAGAGATGAAGCATTTCTGTGACCAAGACTGTCTGTTGAGGTTCTACTGCCAGCAGAACGAGCCCATCATGGTCACACAGAAAGGCCCTGAGAACACCAGCCTAGGTACCAACAGTGTGTGTTCCTGTGTGTCCAAAGTGAAATGAAAACAAAAAAAAAACAAGTGAGCAATGCTACTGACCCTCATAAGTCAATAGCTTGTAGATTAGGGCTGCATTTATCAACTATTTTTATAGTTGATTCAATCTATCGTTTTTTGAAAGGATTGATCAACTAATTGGATTACAGATTACACTGTAACATAAGCCATTTCATGTAGCTATTAGGTTTTAAAAATAACCTTAGATTGTTAAAGGCATGTTTAAACTAGCAAGGATTTGTAAATGATTTTTTCAGTCGAAAATTGTTGATTTATTTAACTTGTTTGATGAACAAACTTTGCTGCTCATAAGACTATTAAAAAAAAAAAATAAACAAAGGGTGAGCAAATTGTATATAAGAAGGTCAAGTTGTAACATATTTATGACCATCCTGTCGCCACCAACAGGATTTGGCAGAGTACTTCTCATAACCACAACTTCTAGACTAAAACTACCAAAAGTGAAAGAGGACATGAAGTTATTTGGTGGGAGAGAAGAGGATGCACAGGATAGGGTTAGGGGGAGGCAGATGAATTGCTGTGGCGACCCCTGAAAGGAACAGCCAAAATGAAAATAAAAGATTGGAAAGAAGAGAAATTTTGAACTCCAGATTGGAAATGGTTTTATAACCAGATTGGTGTGCAGCAGCAATTTATTCTCCAAAATAGGTGCTTGCGCTGGTATTTTACACTATTTCAGCAGCAAAGGGGGGTACTGAGGGTTGCCCCCATAATTATTTTTTCTTTTAAGCTTCATTAAAGTTCAGTAAACAATGACACAGTGAAAAAAGTTATCTTGCTCATCTGAGGCTGTGCTTGCCTAACTGAGATGCAATCAGATGATTTTATTATATTATTGCACACACACACACACACACACACACACACACACACACACACACACACACACACACACACACACACACACACACACACTCACACAAAAGAAAAACGCAAGATTAGATGAGAATTGATTGTTGATGAGATAACCACAAAATGTCTGAATTTGGGTTATGACAATCTGCTTATGTTACAAATGCCTTTTTCTCACAGAGGTTGACTGGCACAAGGAAGCTTTCCTCATTGCTGCTAACAGTGTCTAAACATGAGTAGTTGGGCATTTTCTCAGCGTGTGCTTTCAAGTAGCATGTTGGCTTTTAGGAATCCCAGGCTTGTGAACACCCTCAGTGTTTATTGCAGCACATTTCAATATGCTGTGTCTCCTTTCACAGTTGAATTCATTGCCACCTCTACAGCTTTGTGGTCCAGCAACTTTACCCCTACATTTAGCCTTGGAACAGCAGAATGCAATAAAAGTGAAACCATCGTCTACAGTCTGTGAAAAGCAGAGTGGTATTGTTTTTCTTATTTTTTGACTTACTAAGGCACTTTTGTGACTGTTCATTTTTCCTCTCGCAGGATTAGAAGTTCAAGGGACCAAACTTGGAGTAAGTAAAGATTAATGCATAAAATCTGTTGGATTCGTTGAACATAAAGATTTTTAAATTAAGATGTGTTTTTTTTTCTTTTCTTTTTTTTTTCTTTTGCTTGTACTTATAACTGTAAATTTTGCCTGTTGCAGGTGGTGACACAGAGTGCTGGAGCGTACACTGGGGGGTTAGTAAGAGATGTAAAGAACAAGGCGGTTCTCTGCAAGCCGCTCACTCTGACCAAAGCCACTTACTGCAAGCCACATATGCAGAGCAAACTTTTACAAACAGGTAAAAACAACATCTTACTTGTCATAGGGTCATTTATTAGGCCTGTTAATCATTTCCTTCTGTTCTTAAGTTCACAATTTGACTCTATGTACAGTAGATTCTAGTTGCCTTCTACAGATTCAGTGATTTGTAGTCATTTATAGAATATTGTTTAAAAAAAAACAAAACTAACACTTTTGAGTTTATTTAGAATTCACTGCCCAGAATGCCAATAAGAAACTCATTTACTTTTACTGTGTCAGCAAAAAAGAAAAGGATTTATTATAATGTTTTGATTTGGCATATTTGTGTCCACAGATGTAGATGATGGCGTTAAAAGAGAGTATGTTCCTGTACCTATACCTGTTCCCGTCTTCATCCCCATACCTATGAATATGTATGCCCAGGTCACTCCCACTCCAGTCTCTTTGCCTGTACCGGTAAGACACAGTCCTTGGTTCATGAGTACATATGAGAATAATACACATACACAGCATAACATATATATCAAATCTTCTTGCTATTCAGAACTGATGTGCTTTCACGCAGAAAGTCCACATCTTTAACAGTTTGAGTTGTTAGCAGTGTTGCAAACAGATGTTTAGGTACCATATAAATTACATCAGCCAACATTCAGACTCATTAGCAGTAAGCAAGATACTGGAGGACCTCCAGCTATTCCTTCGTCCTTAATTGGGTAGTAGCTTATGTCACCATCATCTCCTCATTCCCGAGTCTATATACAAACTTTGAGATCAGCGGGACTCCCTCACTGGCTGTTGTCCCTTTTATAAAAGCAAACGTATGAAAATATATCCAGCATGTTTGTCGATTGTCATCCCCCCTCTGAATCAAGAGTGGCTGAAGCAGCCACCCAGGGCTTTCCTCCGATAATAACCAGTGATACTGCCCGGCTGACCCACTCCAGGTTGGTGGGTTTCTACAGCCCTTCCCACTACCACTTTAGCAATAATAATTATTAATGATATGATTTTTTTTGTAAACGTACTTGCAAACTAGTCATTTTTATGCGACATTCATCTTTTGAATAAAAAAGAAATTCACATTGATTGTGTTGCTCTGAGGAGCATCTTTGCAGTAACATAACTAGTGAATCCCCACATGCGGGCGCAAATTTTGTGGCCAATCACAATCAAGATAAGGGCATTACTTTGTTCCTGTTTGATGGTGGAATTAAGGCCATTTTTAATGCTCCTGAACGTTACTTCAGCAGCGCTAGTTTTGACGCAAGTCTCCCATTTATATAATGTGCTGTCTAAATTGAGTAGCCAAGTAAGAAATTGCAGTTTGGAAACTTCTTACATGCACCTGGTGTATGACACTAAAGGTGTGTGTTATTGCAAAGGTGATCTTTGAACGACTGGATCCATTGGCCTTTTGATTCAAAAGGTGAAAATCACAGGTATGTATTTGCAGGTTTTTATGTTGTTGTTTTTTTTTTTTTTTTTTTTTTTTTTTTTTCTTCAAATTTCACTAATCATTTGTGATTGCTGTATGTAGTGTTTCAGCAATTTGATCATAGTTGATTCCTGTACAGCGTCCTGTACAGTTTTACTAATCTGCAGATAAATTTAGCACCCATCAGTTCCTTGATCTTGTCATTCTATTTCTCCATCACCTCCTCCAAAGTTGTTGTGGTCTTGCATTCCTGCTCTGATGGATGGTGGTGCTATATGACTATATGTTGTTACTTACGGTACACATTCCTGTCACAAGATACTTTAACTGTGAGCTCACACGACAGGATCACATTTAACGCTGGTGCTTTAACTCAGATGTGCCTTTATTATATCATAAACCACCAATCACATTCCTCCCTGCTCTCTCACAAATCAGTCTCGAGCTTTTAAAACAGTCCTGCCCCCCATGTATTTATTGGCTTGCACTAGCTATGTGATTGGCTGATCCTTGTGAAGCATTAAAAGATTGACAGAAGCAGTGCTGCTACTGTAATACATGGAACCAACAATTAGTTCAGATACGCTTGACGTCACCTCATTCAATGTGAATGGACAGTGACTCAGAGAATTGAGTTCGTCTTACACATACACGCTGAAAACGTCCTATCACCATACAAACTGTGGGGCCTCTGGATCATGGCCGTGCCTACTTTAGGATTTTTGACACCTTCATGTAGTTCAAGTTAGCCCCAACTTTCTGTAATCTCTTTTCTGTGTACAAGAAGTTTTAGAAATATATGAATCAAAGTTTAAATGTTAATAAACTTAATTTTCTGTCCCTTTCAGCTTCCTGTGCCTGTGTTCGTGCCCACCAACCTTCAGGGGGCAGAACAGATCATTCAGACCATCAGTGTTGTGAAGAAAGAAGCTCCCTGTGATCCTCTGGAAGCAGACCAGCTATCTGTGGCTGATGTGATCACAGAGGACAAAAAAACAGGTGTGTGTATGAGTGGGTTAGAAAACTGATTTATGCATTCATCATCATTATTTTATTCAGTTTCCCCTCTGGAGATTAAATACATTTGGTGCTTGGATTGAATTGAACCTGGATTAGATTGAACTGAAGCTGCATCAACCCTGAACTAAATTGATTTGAATCTGGAATAAAAGTTATTGAGATCAGAAACTTCACAAATGTATTGCTGATAAAGGTTCCTGAGAGTATCTGGATAGATGCCACTCACTGCTAAAATTTCAGAAACTGCAAGTCAAGTGAGGGTTTGATAATTCAATAACGATGCAGTAAGTGTTGACAGCGAGGGCTTACCTCTTTGTATATTTCAGACATAAAGGAGATAAAGGTGACTAGGGAGCCTGAAGGAGAGGAATCCTCCATCAGCAGCTATGAGGAAGAGGAGGGGCAGGAGGAGGAAAAGTATGAGCCAGACCTGGACCTGGAGGCCGACTTCCCTCAAGGTAAATGCCTACTTTGCATCTAAATCTGTTCCGAACCAATGGGATTCCCATCATATCAAAGACTAAGTAAATATAAACGTCCTTTCTATCATGATCATAAATCACATTCTTTACTTAAATAAATTAATTTGTCTTTTGGTTGTTTTGCTCTTTACCATTTTTTAAAAGCAACAGATGGGCTGTTTGAATTGACATCTTTACAAGTATCCAGTGAGCCAAGGAGTCTTGATGAGTCTTAATGTCTTGATAATTTCAGTGTAAATAAGTTTTAACATGTATGAAACATAGGTGCCATTTAGTATTTTTTGGGATTAACCATGCACCCTAAACTTTTGGCTCTCAGCCTCAGACCCTGCTCCAGTTCTAAAAGGAGAAGACAACAATATGGGCTCCCCAGACCTGATGGCAGAGGAGGAGAAGCTGGAGGAGAAGCTGAAGGAGGAGCCGAGAGAAGAGCTTAAGGCAGAGCTGAAGCAGGAGGCCAAGGCTGAGCTGAACGAGGAGCTAAAGGAGGAGTTGGAGGAGCTGAAGGAGTCATCCGCCCGACCGCAGCCAAGAAAGCACGTATGTACTCGCAAACATTAAAGAGTTGGACATTTTGCTGGTCGGCTCAACTAAAATATCATGTTTGTACTGCAGGGAAATAAAAGACAGGCAGTGGAGGAGAGCTCAGATGTGACTTCATCGACCTCCACCCATCCAACTAGCAAATCCTCACGAGGACGATTGCTGCCTCTCAAAGCTTCCTATGGCGTCAGTGCCTGGAAACGCTGGGCGTTGTCTCTCTCTGGGCAGTCAGAAGACACCAAAGCAAAAGAAACCCCCAAACCAGGTAGGATGCACCCAGTCACTGGTGCATCACTGGACTGAACACATTTAAAATTAACTGTTGACTGTTATTTAAAAGCACCCGTGTGCATCTGCTGACCCCAGCTGGTGTTTTTATTCCTTCCTGTTGTAGTGAGGCCTAAAAGCAACTTGTTGTCAATGAGTTCAGAGGAGCTAAATGTGGCTTTGTCCATGTTCGTGAAGGAGGTCTGCAGGCCTAACGGTGAACGCTACTCTCCAGATAGCATCCTCTACCTCTGCTTGGGCATCCAGAAGGTTGGTACCCAGAGAATCGTGGGCTTTGAGTATAATTTCCTCTGTAGAAAACTGCAAGATGTAGTTAATCAGAGTAACAGGCCCTGACCTGGCCATAAATAAACTTACGTGCGGAACGCAGTGAGACTTTTCCAGGCCAAAAGACTTTTCTGTCATGGGTTGGGTACTGAAATGGGCTCCAAAATAACTGCTAGATGGGAGCGTGTTGACCTGATGTTGATCGCATATGCAAACAATGGTGGTCATTTGTCTAAATTCCCTCTGTGTACAAGTCAGCTCCTCTCCCTCATCACCACTAATGCAGTGTATGCAAACAGTAAGCAGAAACAAAGCAACCATCTCAGCTCCTTTAATGTTGATCTCGTCATTCCAGCTTGATTTTTCTGTCTTTTTCTTTCTGCTGCTGCCTTGAAAGAAATGTCACTGTTTTTTTATTTTTTGGTTGTTTTATTCCCTCTCTCTCATTGATGGCATGCTCCATTTATTACAGCAGTGCATAATGGACTACTCAAGACCAAATATGAATTCGAACAACATTTCACAGTGTGAGACTGGGTCTTTTGATGGCATGTGCTTTAGTTAGTTAGTTATCTTCTCCCGATTCCATTTTCTTTAATTTCTGTTACAATGTTGATTTCTAGTCTATAATAAAGGCGAAATTGGCATTAAAATACTTTTTTTTTTTTTTAAAGTATCTTTAAAAGAAAAATGGAAATACCAGTCACATCTGGTAATTCCTAGTTTATCCTACAGTATTTAACTCAATACACTATATTTAATACTATTAATACTGCAGGACAATGTAATAAAAATAATTAAATTAAGCTGATTAAGTTCAATTATATAAATTAACAATAGGTGTATATATAATAATGTTAATGAACTCTTCTTTGTGGCTTTACGTTTTATTGAAGTTTTGTCTGTGGTCACTGTTGAGGTAGGAACTAAAGTTTGCGTGTTTCTGGTAGATCAGATATTACTGTTGCACAGTCCTTTCTCCTCACACGTGAGCGGCAGCATGGCAGCAGGCTGGAGCACAGGTTCATCCAGAGTCCTTTGTAATTGGGATTATTGGTCAGAAAAATGTAAGACTCACTTCATGTAATTGTAAAAACTGTGTCTTTACGGTTCATGTGTTTGAAGTGTTGTTTTTTTGCGTTTAAATGCATTTTCTTTTTTTTTTGGCCTGCTGTTTGCTGCTCAGAAGGCCGTTTTTATTTCAGCCAAGAATTTAACTTCTTCCTTTATTTTTTGTCTTTTTTTTTTTCTTTCTTTTTTCTTTTTTTTATGTTTTCTCTTAAATCTCACATATATCTGAGGAAACAGCGTCGTGATAAACAGAAATGTGTCCATTGATTAGAGCTATTTGCTGTTCACATCCTGATAAACTGTGATGATCATTTCAATTATGAGGACATAAAAGTTTTTTCTGTAAGCAGTCAAAGCTTGTTTTTTTTTTTTTTTTAACTCTTTGTTTTTTTTGTTTTTTTGTTTTTATTTTCTTTGAAGCACCTCCATGTGAAAGGCCGGAAGGATGACCTGTTTAGTGACCCATGCTACCAGCAGTTTGGAGAAGAGCTGAACAGGGTCCTTAAAGACTGGAAACCCAGCGTGCTTCCTGATGGTGAGTGCACCCTGAACAGTCTGCATGCTCATAGGCAGTGTAGCTGAGCTACAGTTAGAGCTCCACCAGGCCTTTTTAACTGGACTCCTTTCTTTGTCTCAGTATTCCTGAATGTAATTGATTTACCTACCAAGGACTGTTACGCTCCACCATAATAGGTGGCAGTAGTGCTTTCACCTTGTTACAGTGGGGCAAAAAATTACTTATTCAGCCGCTGATTGTGCAAGTTCTTCTACTTAGAAAGATGAGAGAGCTCTGTAGCTTTCATCATATTTACACTTCAACTATGAGAGACAAAATTAGGGGAAAAAAATCCAGGAAATCACATCGTAGGATTTTTTTTAAAAGAATTTATTTGTAAATTATGGTGGAAACTTTACCCAGGTTACACGTGTTAACGGGAAGATTCGTCCAGTTTGACTTCATTCGGACCAAGATGTTGACAACCACAATTTCAGTTGGACTAATGCAGCACTTAAATTTATTTATGTTTTCCTCATGTTTTTTTTTTTTTTTTATCTTGTGTTCAGTTGATTTGGATGAGCGGACAAGGATCAAATGCTGACGTTCTAGTTGTATCTTGAGCAAAATACCACAATCCTGTGTTACAAACCATCTGTCTGGCCAACATGAAACATGTAGATAATAAAATGTGCACCACTGAGTGTGCATTAGCTGGCTGAATCATCTCCTGGTACAACAGCTGCTCTGTTGCAGCAGGTGGTGAAGATGGCAGAGCCCATCATTGTCCGTTACCTGCCAAATCTATGAAGCATCTCTAATACAAGTTGGCTCCTCCCACCCTGGCCACAGACCCCTTTTCACTTCTGCCGTCTGGGAAAGATTATTACAGCTTCTGTGCATGGACTACCAGACTAAGAAACTGTGCAAATGTTTCAGACCAAAACACTTCCCTGCCATGGGTTAGGTACTCATCCAGCCAGGTGAGGAGTGCTGTGACCCTCATCAAGTTTTAAATTTCTGCTTCTCTAAGCTTTTACAAACCCTACAGCGGTCAGACTACTGAATCATTTGGTTCCTTGTAATGCTCTGTTTGCTCTTTATCTACAGTACATATGTAAATATATTTTTTCCCCTTGAAATTGCTTACATTCAGCAGTATTTTGGACATTAATATTTTATGCACATATTGTTCTATGTGTTTGTAGCTTTTGTGGGAGTGTGTGTCAAAAGAAAATCATCCATCACTGATGATGATACTGGCTTTAGTGGCTTTACAATAGAATAAGTAAATAATAAGTAATAAATAATATTCTTATTCAGTTTCACTGTGTGGACATCACAGAAGCAAGATAACAGAAAAGATTATGCAAAACAAGAAGAGGAAAAACCTGCAGTAATCATGCACTTTGTGCAGCTCTAGTTTAGTTTGTTTGAATGTGTTATTGCAAGTGTCCAGTGATTATAACGTTTCTGCTGTTCACATCCTGACAATTTGTGATTGCATTTCAATGTTGTATGAGGACACTGCATAAACACAAAGTCTTCCTATATGAAGATTTTACTATTATGACCTTCCAAACACTCATAACAGAGTGAGCACATATATTTATTTTTCTGGGAATGATGGTGACTTCTTGGTGTTTTTCTTCAGGGTCACTGGGGGGTCGAGTGGAGGAGCGAAGTTTGTGGAGCAGCCAAATCCTCGGGGAGCAAAGTCCCACTGCTCTGCTGCGTTCTCTGGTTTATCTAAACACCAAATACTTTGGTCTGTACACGGTGGAACAGCATCTGCGCCTCTCCTTCGCCAACGTCTATGGCCCTGACACAGTCCATCCTGTCACCAAGGAGACCAGAGTCTGTATCCGTGTGCCCTCAGTCTCTCAGGATCATCATGGTGAGGCTAGATACAAGAAGTAGATGGGCTTTTATCCATTTAGTGCAACCTGGCAGTTTTAGGTAACTGTCCAGCTCAGTTGGAGAGAATCATGACAATTCCTGCCCATGGCAATAAAGATGACATGTAAAACACAAAATGTGAACGCACACATGTACAGTATAAAGCATGTCAAATATAAGTGCAATCAAATTGAGTACTTTATTGTCACATTCCAGTTTCAGAAACATTGCAGACAGAGTCTAAGAAGAGGAAGCGCAACTTAGACGATACAGAACAGGTCAAAGATGAGGACTCAGGAGGGTCCTCTGTACACTGCCCTTTAAAGAAGCACGAATATCGGCTCTACAAGCTCTACAGATCTAAGTGGTAAATACGTTTTATCTAATATTTCATCCTTTTGGTCCCCAGTAAACAAAGCTTTTCAGAAGATGGTTTTAGGATTTTTGGATTGCTTAATGTGTAAATTTGTTCATAATTTCCATCAGTCCTGTGATTAGAACTCTTTGCTGTTCACATCCTGAACTATGCTGTTGATGGTTGAAAGATGAGGACTTGATATGATGGCTTTATGAACAAGTTTCTTTTACTTATTGACACTTTGCTCTCTCTTTCTCTCTCCCAACTTTATTCATTTATTTGTCCTTCTCTTGTCCACATCATTTACGATATTTTCTCCAACGCTGTATTTCCTCTTTCTCTCGCCTTCCTCCTCTTATTCTTGGTGTTGCGTCTCTTTCTTTTGTCTTTCTTCCTGTTCGCCCAACTTTTAAATCCCCTCCTGTTTGTTTTTTTTCTCCCTTCAGCCCGCCATTGTTGCAAGAGTGCCCTGGTGTCTTCTACGTTGAGCCGAATCTGACCTGCAGCCATGACGACGCGCTATGGTTCACCTCCACACCGCTGGAGAGACGCATCCTGGAGAGCCTCCTCACCAGAGTCCTCCTGGTCAGGAACATTTACACACATAAGAAACACCTGGAGCAGGATGAAGAGGATCGAGGTGAAGAAGTCAGAGGGGAGTAGCAGCTGCTTGGACTCTTTTTAGTTGAACCTGATGTGGAGAGAGCATCTCCACAGTGTCTTGTAGTACGTCTCCTCTTGGCCCATCTTATTCTTATCGTCTCCTTACCTTCTTCAGTGACTTGCTGTTTCCTCGTGGTGAGGAATGTCTGCAACAACGTAGATGATGATGATAGTGGTGATGAGAGCAGCCAAAACTTTTACATTCAACTCGAGAGACAGTCTGAACATTAAAAGAAAAAAAAAAGGAAGGGCACACACGTGTGAACTATGATCAGTAAGGATCACGAAGAAACAAAGTTCTGAAGTTGTCATTTGTTCAGGCAAACAAAACTCGGGTTAAAGAAAGTATGTTAGTTATATTTTGACAAGACATAATTCTGAGATGCGGTGACTTTATAGTTCTCAGACAAGCAGCTTATACTTTTTGAAATGAACAACTCAGTTGTGCTTTAACAGAGTAGTCAGCAGCCACCAGGAGGCCACAAAGTTGTACCAGAGAGACGGGGTCAGGACGTGTTCATTCACAGCTGCTAGGTGGAAATCTCATCTTTGATGCAGTCAGCAGGTCTGCTTTTAACTCGAATGGAAACAAGGCTCCAAAAAGGATTCTCAGACGTTCACTGTTGTTCTCACTTCAGCAGCTTCTCATGCGTCTGGCTAACCAATGGCAATATTGACCACAGTCATCAGCAGCATACCTTTTGTGAAATGTTCCTTAACATCATCTATTTGCTTAATTAGGAGCAAAATGCCGTCTCAAATTTGACAGCTTTGTGTGGGACGTCTTGGCAGCGGTCAGATGCCGTGAACCACATCAAGTGTAGGATTCCTGCTTGTGTAAGCTTCTTATAAAAAAATTAATGAATAATTAAATTCCAGTTGAGAGAAGAACATCGTGTCAAAACATATAAACTCAAACATGTTTGCTTCTGTTTCGTATGGTTTCATATTCGTTCTGTTCAGATGGTAACACGGGAGACTAATGTCAAGTCTTATACATCTTTTTTTTTTCTTAAGAAATGTGTCATAACATAATAAAAATATTCGAGCATCAGCACGTGCGGATGAACTGCTACGGGGCTTGTCACTTACCTCCAGTCTATTGGAGGAAACTAATGTTTTCATTGATCCGTTTGGCTCCATTATGGATCCAGTCACTACCAACCTCTACCTGCGACTCGCAGTTTTCTGTGGTCGACACCTGCATGTCCCAGACGTAGTTGTGGCAGCATTTTGAAGCATAAGAGGCTAGATCACATTCAGTAGTACCCACTGCCAGCGATGCCATTCATTTTCAGTAAGACGTCGGTTTCTTACTGAGATATAAAATATTTAATGTATCAAAGAGAGGTGGGTGAGATTTTATCCATCAGCTTGTGAGCAGCCCCACACCGAGGGAAATCAGGGTCAGTTGCACTAACTTTATCCAAAGAACCTCTTCTGTTGAATCTCTTTCATCATACAAACCTAAATTTTATTTTTTGTTTAGTCTCCGAGCATATGATAAATTAATCTGTGGTACTTCTCGTTTGAGTAGAAAATAACAAAGTTCTCCTTTAAGCTTGATACCAGACACAAAAGTTGGTTTCCGATGACATTTTATTTTTGTTGTTGTTCGGACACGAGCACTGTAAACACTGTAAATCGTTTAACCAGTCCGAGTCTGTGTCGGTCACTGGTGGAGGTGGAGTTTCTGGACTGAAAACTGCTTTCAGAGGGTTTCGTCCTTGCTGTGTCGCATCACCACCAACCTACCAACGGTTGTTTCATCCTCCTCCATCTTCTCACTCCACACTCTTCCTACGGCAGTGCTGCACTCAAGCTAAACCTTTGCACCAAAGAGGTCTTCAGTCGGGACTTTTCCCAGGAAAGAGAGAGAACAGATCTGACTGCTTGTGGTGCACCAGACGAGCTGCATTTCTTCCTACGACACAAGGGGAGCCTTCATTCCTGCGATGTAGCATTACTTCAATAGTAGAGCCCAGATTGGGTTGTTTTGATGTGTAAATATTTTTGGAACAAGGTAGTTATTTCAGACAGCGTTAATACCGACTGGGTCTGTGTAGAGAACTTCAGCTTGCAATCCTGCCTGCTGAGAAGCCTTTTAAAATGATTATTTATTTCTTTTTGTATTAGCTTGACTGTATCTTCCTTATGTTGGTATTTTCTTTCATAATTTCTTTTTGCGCTCGTTTCATTGATGATTTGTTGCAGTTCTCCATCCTCATCCATCTGCTGTCCATTAAGGGGTGAGGGGGTCCTGCAGATATGAAGTATTATTCAAAACTGGGGAAATTGTTTAAATTCTGCTGGGTTTTTTTTTTCCGTCATTTGTCTGAAACTGAGCACTTCCAAATAAGTACTCCAAAGTAAAAGCTTGTATTGTGAAACTACAACTTTATTACACTACCTAATGTTTGTTCTTCATTTTAAATTTAGAGAGGGAGAATACTTTTTTTTCCCTCCATTTAATGCAAATTAGCAATCTTATTTGTGCCATCGAGTTTAAAGCAGTTGAAGGTTTGCAAATGACTTTCTGACTTTGTCATTAATTGGACTAAGGGCAGATCATGTCGTCTATGACATCGACACCCCCCCGACCCACCCAATCCATGTGCAGTGTTTTGTTCACTCCCAACGGCAGGTGATCCTGTTGTTTTAATGGTCTGAAACAGCGGTGAAACACATCGGTAGCAGATTGAAGCGGAGAATATTGTTCAGGATTTCTGACACTAGACCAGTTGCCAGCCCAGAATCTAAAACCTTTAAACTTTGCAGGTAACAGACCCTGGATCAGAAGACTGGTTCACCAGACTTTCTTTTTTTTTTTTTTTTTTTTTTTCCCCTGCTTGACTGAGTCGCAGCAACCAAACCCACCACAGGTTTGGACCTACAGGAGACGCTGTGGCTGGCTTCAATGCCCAATGTGAATGTGCCTATCTGTATATACTGAAAGTGAGCGATTGTGACTTGAATCTGATGCTGTGTGTGGGCTTATCTGCTGATACGGTTCTGTTTAATAAATGATTTCATTTTCTACCCAGGCTCATTTAAAATGCTGATTTGGTTTGTCGACCATAACTAACCCTTCAGCGAAGGGACGTCTTCCAATATAATTGTGTTGTCTTATATAAACAGGTTTAGGGGCAGAATATTGCAAATTGTCTAAATAACTAGAGGAAAGATTGATGAGCATAAGATAATTAAAAGGTCCAGGAAAGTTCAATGTAGTAAAATGTACCACTGATTTTACTTGCAAGTATACTTTCTTTTTTACTTTTACGCAACAGGATGATCGGAGCTGCATAATTAAGCCTAGGGATTCAAAAAGGTGGGAAATATTGAAGTCTTCCTCCTAAAGGGGATCGCTGTACTGCACAATGTGGCATGTTTGACTTACTTTGGAAGTACATTTAAAAAAAATCTAGTTAAGTGTAGTCCATATGGGATTTGTGTGAATTGTGAAATAACTAATTAAACTTTAAGCCGGTGATGGAAGACTGTAACAGGGATGATGTGAGACCGCTGGAGACGGCTCAGCTGCAGGTTTCAGTTTTTTTTTTTTTTTTTTTTTTTTTTTTTTTTTTAAACCTCTTATCTTAATAATTGAGCAATTGTCAAATTGGACCCACATTTTTTAAAAACTGCCACGACTTGATAAATAATCCCTTGCGCGTACACTTTTACAGCTGTTTACATCTGGAAAAAAGATGAACAAAAGTCAAGAAGGTAGGAACTGTTGAGTTGACACAAAATGTCACCAGGGAAAATAAATGTTTTTGAGCTCATCAAGGACTCAGCGTTCAATTGGAAGGCCTCTTCGTTTTGTTTTGACCTTTGCCATCGTGTCCCGTTTTAACAAGGTGCCAGGCGGATGTGACACTGGCAGGGAGTGTTGTATGGAAGATGACAGACATCAGGGCAGGGGGAGGTGTGGCCTGTCAACGCCCAGAGGTCGGCACAGCAGCCAGGGAGCTGAGCCTCCAGGTCGCGGGACATAACCACTTTATCAGTTTGAAGAGGCCTAACATTCCCTCTGCTGCAGTTGTGAGGTTCAGGACTCAAGCATCTGGCAGCACATGTCACAGTTTTTCCTGTTATGAGATAATGTCATCTTCACAGCACTCCTTGTTTGTGGCTGACCGTAGGGCCTCACTGGAGGTTCTGCTTGATCCATAAGAATAACAGGCTACATTTAATAGTTAATTATTAATTTGCCAGATGTGACCAACATCATTTCATGCAAATGATAATTTGGAGATCCAGATCAGCAGAAACTCTGAGCCGAAACCAAGATAGGAGATCTAAAAGAGACCTGAGCTGCTGGACAACTGGTCGGCTCCAGCTCACAGATCTGAAAGATGCTTCGCAGGTCAAGTTCACTGAAGGTCTGAGCAGGCAAACTGGGATGGTTAACTCTGACTGGTCATGAAACCAAAGTGCCACCAGAGTTGGTGAGGTGTCGGCTGACTCATTATCCAGGATATCTTAGTAACAGTCTGAACGTGGAGCTGGTTCAGGTTCAGAAGGTTTTTGAACAAAGGTGGCATGTCCCTGTTGAACTGGTAAAACCAACGTGAAAACAGGGAGTCGTATAGTGTTGACACCATGGTGAAGGAGAAAAGGCGGCGTCCACCCTGTCTTCTGCAAGAAGACATCGACTGGTCCAGGCAATCAATGACTGTGCTGATCAGTCCAGGTATTGGAAAACTGTCAGGAAAACCATGAACAGAAGAAAAAGGCGTGCTGGCTTAAAGGAAAGGAGACTGTTCATGTTTGGGGATTTCTAGATGTGGAGCACTGACGGGTAAAGAAAAAATCCTTCTCAAAGATACAAATCATGAAGGGTGACCTCGTCCTTCTTCGTCCTTGACATTCTTTTCCTACACAAACTTCTTGGTCTTGAAGAAAAAGAAAAAGCGGCAACATCAGTTCGACCATAATTAAACTTTATTTTGGACTGGCATTAATATAACTATACTTGTCAATATAGAGTTTAAAAAAATATTCTAAAAGTATATTAGTTATTTTGCCTAAAGCATTGTTATGTTGCGCATCCAAAAATGTTTGTGTTCATTTATATATATATATATAAACTCAACAAAACTCGTTCCTCACCCTCCGTGGGTGGTGTCCCTTCTAAGCTCGGGTCCTCTACCAGAGGCCAGGGAGCTTGAGGGTTCTGCGCAGTATCTTTGCTGTTCCTAACACTGCACTTTTCTGCTATATATATATATATATATATATATATATATATATATATATATATATATATATATATATATATATATATATATATATATATGAAAAAGTCTGAACTTAAACATAAACTTATCACTAGTTGCTCATACTGACTACCTATATTTATTGTCTATATTTTTATTTGTGTACATTTTTACTTTATGAAATTAAATGAGCTTCACTTGATTCTTGCAGCGGGGAATTGTGGGATGGCATGATCTAATTTCTTTCACAAAGAAAGTTTATCATGCTAAAATAGGTGATGAAGAAAACTTTCCTACACATTGGACCATCTATTTTCATATTGCCACGGCCACGTTAGTGCTTCTGGGTTTTCCCTCTGTTAGAAACTTTAAACAAACGGCGAATTAACAGCCCATTTCCTGGGGACTACTTTCAGCAGCGTAATGAAAACCACTTGGAGTAAGGATTTCCGACAGCAGGATGATAAATTTGGGATCAAAATGAACTCCAGTGTGTTTTTTTTTTTTTTTTTTTTGGTGACGAGGGAACTTGTTGTTCAGGGTTACAGTGACGCTTTTATAGTTTTTGGCCAACGGTGGACACGGTTGTTACATGGGTTGTGCTGGAATGTCAGCTGTAAAGATTTATGAGAAACAAAATTAACAAGGGCATGATTAGACTCAAGCTTTTGTGTGTTTGTGTGTGTGAGTGGTTTTTATGTCTGTCATAAAGCAGAGTCCAATCTCTCCCACTGGGCGGCGCTATGTGCTCGCTTTGAACCCCTCCCCTGGGAATGTTGCTTTTCGATTTTTAATTTTTTTCTTTTGAGCTCCTGCGTAGCAGTGCCCTCACATCCGCACCAAAAGTGTTCTCAAGCTATAACACCCATCACCACCTGCAGGCGAACCAACGCTTTGTAGACCTTCCATGTCTGACCAAACCCCCAATGCATACCCCACCTCCAGCGTCACCCTCCAAGCAGAAGACACGATATTTGAAAACTGTAATCTTTTAAAATTTTGAGTAGAAGAGGAAAAAAGAGCATTCCTTTATTTCAGCTCACATTTTTTTGGAGGGGCTGGGGGGACAGCGGGGTGAGCGGCCGTACAAAACATGGTGACAAAACCCAATTTTTTGAAGAGGCCAGCTTTTTTCTTTCTGTGCTATCTGTCAGAGTTGGCCAGACTCCAGTAACTTGTCCCATTGATCTAAAGCTATAACAGCCCTATGCGCCCACACAGCCAGGCCCGCGAGCGAGCTGGGTGGGTGTAAAAACATTTTTTCCCCCTCGTGAGGTTTTTTTTTGTTTGGGCTCAATCCCCAGCTCTTTGAGGGGACATAAAGAAAGCGCTGCACTCAGCAGGGTCATGTGAGCGAGGCCCAGGGGGTAGACTATAGGTAGCGATTAGGGCCTCTAATCTGCAATGAATCCCTTCGAATCACATGATATGAACTAATGTCGCCATTTAATGATAAAACAACAGCGCCTGGGAGGGAAGAGCTAATGTGTGTGTGTGTGTGTGTGTGTGTGTGTGTGTGTGTGTGTGTGTGTGTGTGCGTGTGTGTGCGCGTGTGTGTGTGTGTGCGTGTGTGTGTGTGTGTGGGTACAGTGTACAGCTGCAGAGTGGACATGAGGGCAGGAATGGATGACAACTGCATTTCTCAGGTTGTGTCAACACACAGCGCAGGATGGGCTGAGATGGACAAGTGTTTAACAAGAACTGCCTGGATGTGGATGAAAGTTTGACACAAACACCGTCAAGTCCTCGGGTACTTGGGTTTCCTCTCATGTAGATGTTTTGGTGTAGACTGAATATGAAAGTCCTAGGACGACAACTGCAGACTTACTCATGAGCCGAATAATGTGACCTTGGTTTTGGCTTTTGGTAGCGGCGTTGCGGGACGTTAAATCTAAGATGAGTTTACCCTATTTGGTAAACCTAACTGGAGCAGCGAGAGGAGGATTCCCATCACCCTAGTCTCTAAATTCCTCGTTTTTCCAAAGCGCCCACTAGCTGACACATTAGTGAGTCCTGCACCCCCACACATGCTTCTACTTACCCAACAACGTGATGCATTTACATCCCCTGAGTCCTAATATTAAAATAATTATGTTTCAAATCTGAATGAATCTGTGAATTTTCCACGAACCACTTTGAAGGTCTGTCAGAAATTGTGGTCCAGTCAATAAGCACATATTTGAGGTCAAAAGACAGACTTGCATTAATTACCTGGTCTGAACATAAAACTAATCTGAAATCAAGTCTTCACCTTCTGATTGTTTACACTGAAAATGGATTCAAGTGTCCACAAAGTAACTGTGAAAGCAGGTTTATGACCTCATAACGTGAGTAAAACATGTGCAGCATTCTCTTTGAAATAACGATTGATTTTAAACAGGTTTGTCGATGATGGGAACTGTACTTGTGACCTTTGGCCTCAAAAAGGGAGTCACGAAATATTTCACATCACTCACATGTTTTTTTCTTTGTAACTGAAGGTCAACTTGCTTCTCGCTGAGTTGAAAAGAGTGTTTGTGAGCATAAATCATCAGGTTTAAAACCTCTTGGACTATTTGCTGTTTATTAAAGTCTCCTGCGACGAGGCCAGTGAATCAGAAAGCACTTTAAACATCTTCCAGCGTCTTTACAAATGAATGTGAAAGTCTTCCAGCTGGAAACAAATGGAGAAAATGTTCAACACACAAACTGTACAGCAACAGTGCGCGAATGACCTTCAAGGAAGTTCTGCAGAAACCAAAAGAACAAAACCAATAAAACAGTTTTATTGAAAAGTGATACAGGGTCCCTGGATTGGGTTGAGCAGGCGTCGTTTACAGAGGGTGGTGCCCTCGTGCAGGCAGGCAGCGCAGGTTCAAATCCCAGCCTGTCGCTCTTTCCTGCGTGTCTTCCCAATTACTGTCCAACTTCTCTAAGTAAAGTGCCAAAAATCTAAAAAAAAAAACAAAAACAAATGTGTTGGAACATTAATGTTAGTTTGCTGTGATTTAGAGCAAAAAGAGAAACATCTTATTACAGTTTGACAGGTTTTTTTTAAAGTTTTATGACTAAAAAGAAGAAAAAGACAAGTAGTTGGTGTGTAACCTTTCATGTGGTATTTTTCACTGCTGTCAGCAGACAGAGCCATCTTCCCTAAAGAGGATCAATAGTTGATGCAGCAATCCCAAAATTCCTCAACATGTGGACCTCATGGAAATGTGCAACCGTACACTGTACAGACAGGTAGAGTCAGCCAAATGCATCATGGGTATTGTGCAGGTATGCCGCTGCTGACCTGTAGGTGTCCCTGCAGGGCTGAGCTCCCTTCTCATAACTGTCATAATGCTCTTTTGCCCTGCGCCGCCCCTCCTTTGTACTATGCTCAGTCAAAACATGCCATTCCACATGACCAGACACTCAGCATGCTGCAACATTACATCATTTATAAAATGAAAAGCCATAAAACATTTGTTAGAGAGTTTTATTAAAAGAAGCTCCTCCTGAAGTTTGTAAAAAAGATGCATATGTTTTTCCTTAGTTTGGATATGAGGGAAGTTTTTATTGCATTACTTTACAAGCTGTGGATGAAAGAGGGTTTATCTGTGCCTCATCACGAAGTGGACATTTAATAGTTTATTTGCTGAATAGCTGCTCAGATTTGTCACTTTATAGACAATCTTTCACTAATTTTCTCTAGAAGTCAGTAGATACGGTGAAGTTACACCTAGATTTCAATCGCCATAAAAAGTTTGTAGATATACTTTTTTTGTGCAACTGATGAAATACAGATATTTTAATATTTAAATCTGTTAAAAAAGCACCAAAAGCTTTGCTTTGAAAAGCTCTCTGAAGTCTAAGGTTTTTCACTAAAACCTTCTCTTTGACAGCTTCTAAAGTGACGACAAACTCGAAAAAGAAAAACCATTTGAGAGTTCAATTCCTCTGTTTTATTATAAATTACCGCTGCCACCATATGTTCAGGTCTCTGGAAAGCGTTGATATATATACACACACACACTCATACATACACATATATACACACTGGGCTTGAAGGGCAAAACATGTCTTTTGCACCAGGTCATCACTAACTTCTCAGTCTATACTCGGCTCTTATTAATGTAGAATTGATATGAAACTTTGATGGTATAAGTATTTGCATCACACATCCATTTGTTACCATGGGAATTTTAAGTTAATCGTTTTCCATGTAGATTAGTTCTTTGATTAAATCTGTGTTAGGGACTTCTTGCAAGGTGAAATAATATTCAGGTTAAAACAATTTTTTAACTGTTTTTGCATTAACTACACATCCTCTTTTTTGTTAAAATAATTTTGAGGCTTTTTGAAGTTTTCCAACTTCAAAACATTTCTTTCAAACAAACCATCATCTTTCCATGAGCCAGCGGTCAGGCCTCCCAGAAACAAATTCATCACACCCCTGAAATACATAAAGAGGGCCTGAGGTATTTGTGCTGTGGGCTGAGTGTGAATTTGTTAGGTGATTAAAGGCTAAATATAGCCCCCTGTCCGTTCTGAGCAGTAGACCGGTGACTCAGTGGCAGACGTTTGCTTTCCCCAGAAGTGGCTTTTCCACCACAGTGCCAAGTGGGGGCTTACAGGAGCCAAACTGGATAAATACCACCACTGTCACCACTGTCACGACCGTGGGACTTTGTGTATTTACTTTCTTCAGACACTGGCATCTTGTACTGGTTGACTGTACCACATACTTTTCAAGTAATAGACAATGTGTTATGATAGTATGTAATTTAATGGATGTAATCTCTTTTTTTTAAAGATTGTGTGGCCCTAGTGGCTTTCATTGATAGTATATGGACAGAAAGTCGGGTGGAAATACTCAGCAAAGTTTCACATGTCTGGATGTGAACCTGGGACAGTTGGATGAAGCCTGGGGGCACCTGCTTGACCTTTCTGGCTCGCCTGTCGGATTTTATACTTGTTTTAATCAGTGAAATCTTTATTGTCATTGACTGGACACTCTAAAATACTGAGTTTTCAAGATCTTGTGTTTTTCTTATGGTCCATCAACCCCTCCTTCTTTTGAAACTGCAGCTTGTGTTTCTGTAAAACATAAAACATGTTAATGTCAAATCTTGTGTGATATGTGTGGTAACTACGTAATGAAAATATAGCAGCTGACAAAACAACAAAAATCATCATAAAGTACAGGCTTTAACAGCTGTGTGTCATTTTTGGTCTCTGGACTTGTTTACCCCTCAAGCAAAGAAAAAGCTGAGATTTAAACAAATAAACAAATAAATAAATAAATAAATAAATAAATAAATAAATAAATAAATAAATAAATAAATAAATAAATAAATAAATAAATAAATAAATAAATAAATACTGACCTGTAGAAATCGCATGGAAGTATCTGTGTTTGGCCCTGCAGTGGAAACAAAGTGGTGACGAGGCAGCAGGCCTCCAGTCAGTCGTGCCAACAGATCAACTATCTCCTGTCACTCTTCAGCCACTGAACCAAAGAGCCCAGCACTCATGTGCTCAGCTGTTAGACTCGCTGCCAAATACATGTATTAAGTAATACTGCCCCAGAATCCAAACCTGGTGTTTGTTTTTATTATTTCTTTATTCATTTTAAATTAGTTTATTTATCCATCCATCCATCCATCCATCCATCCATCCATCCATCCATCCATCCATCCATCCATCCATCCATCCATCCATCCATCCATCCATCCATCCATCCATCCATCCATCCATCCATTTTCATTTGCTTATCCGGAACCAGGTTGTGCGGCAGCAGTCTGAGCAGAGATGCCCAGACCTCCCTCACCCCAGACACCTCTGTCCTGGCCTGATGAAGCCAACAAGACAACATCATCTGCAAAAAGCAGAGATGAAATCTTGTGGTTCCCAAACTGGACCCCCTCCGGCACCTGGCTACGCCTAGAAATCCTGTCCATAAAAATTATGAACAGAACTGGTGACAAAGGACAGGACTGGAGTCCAACATGCACTGGGAACAGGTCTGGCTTATTACTGGCAATTAGAACCAAGCTCCTGCTCCGGTCGTACAGAGATCGAACAGCCCTTAGGAGAGGACCCTGGACCCCATACTCACGGAGCACCCCCACAGAATACCCCGAACCTCGGATTTGTTTATTTAGTTATCAATAAAATAAGATTAATGAACAGTGTGAAGCATGCCGACACAACTGACAGTATTGAACTTCTTTTTAATTTTATGTTTTAAATCGCTAAACAACAAATTATCAGTTATTGTTTCTATCAGAAATAAACAGGCACGGGGCACAACTAACAGATTTTGGAACAAATTGTTAAAATTCAATACAAAAGTAAAAAAAAGGTGCAGTTCCTCGTCTGACCACTGGGAGCCTGCAAATATGATTTACGCCTGACTCATAGGAAGAAGCTGACTACACGGCAGACAGCTTGTGCTCACCGTGTCTCGGCTAAAAGGTCGCAGCCCGGTTTATTTACTGTTTCTAATTAAGTTTACGTCTCTGTTCTTGTGTAGCTGTAGAACATCATCAGTCACAGCCGAAGGACTCTTCCACTTCAAAGTCTGTATCTAGTTTAGTTGGGTCAAAATCCCTGGATGTGTCTGGTCATATAGATGTTTGTACAGAGTTTGTACACTGATGGACAGTAACATGCAGGTTGTCTCACCCACACTCACATGCACTCCTTCACTTTCACTCACTAACTTCCTCTCACTCCACATGCTCTATTATTGTTAATTTGAGGTGTAATTGGCACACTCTTGGTGGCCACCCATCGACACTCAGTCGTTATGTGTGAACACCTCAAAGACACATCAAAGATGATCGCCGACATGTCACCAAGCCATTGCTAACTGCTGATATCTAACGTGCCAAATCTTGAGCTGTCAGGTGACTTCCCATTTGAGCTACAGCCAGTAAGATTTTTTTTTTTAAATTTCTGTTAGATGCACTGAACAAATCATCTCACAACCTTATTGAACTTACTTATTTCCTTCTTCTTATTTTTGTTGTGCACGTGGTCACACCTCACCTCATGGTTACACCTCATTTCCGGCATGCGTTATGTTGATTAAATGGGATTTAGAAAGCTGTTGGCTCGTGTAGTGTGTGACCCTCCATTGCCTATTAGTCACCTAGTGTGAACACCACAATGACTTTAAGACTCCTAAGTGCCGGACAACAAATTGTGTAGTCTGAGTTGCTATGAAAGGTAAGCAGTCTTGTTTACTGTGCTTTTATGGTCATTACTATCAAAACTGTGACGCTCAAGAGTATAAATGAACTTTAACAGCAACTGCGCATTTTCTCCATCTCTACCATGTACTACACGATATCTCAAATTATTGGTTCTTGTAAATGTGGCAGGTGGGTTTGTAATAGAGGTTTGAACCTTGATACACCTGTCTTTTTTCTTTAATTATTTTTGGATGTGGTTATGAGGTGCGTCTGGCTCAGTGTCTCATTTATTTTTCGTTGCTGGAATGCAGAGGGAGGAAGGGAGCAGCTGGGAGGTTGGAGGTCGAGGAAGAGCAAACAGGAAGCCAGCAGTATGGGAAATGGTAAGAAAAACGACATTGTGACCGGTCTGGTGTAGGCTTGCGTTTATAAGTCAAATGAGGTACAGTTAATTAAAATAGCTCAAGATGTCTGTACAAAGGAAAGAATTCGCAGTGTCATCACTGGCCAGCTCCTCTCCATTTAATAAGCATGACTACAGCTGGAACCTAATGTAAGATACTCAGATGTTTACAATTTTTGTACATGATCCTACCTACCTTTAACGTCACATTTAAACTATTTGAGAAAGAAGGGCAGCAACTGTTGCCGTTTGATGAATTCAAGACTACAGCCGTTTAACCATCTATGGTCATCTTTGATTCTCTTCTTCATGATGTATTTTCAGAAGAAAAGACAAAAACGTTTAGTGGTTTAACAAAAATCTTTTGATTTTTTTTCTTTTTTTATTGTTGTTGTTGTTGTTCATTATCTGCATTTTTTCTTTTTCTTAAATTAAAAGTTGATTTAATGTGCTGCAATGCATTTTCCAACGTTGAAACAGCAAATTGATGGTTTCTGTATAACCTTTGTTGTGTTGAATGAACCATCTTTGAATATCATTTAGAAAAGAAACATAGAATAAAAACCTAAAATAACTGAAAATACTTACTTTTTTGAATCTGAATTACTGTCTTTCAATGAGGTGTCTTAAAAATGCTTTTGCGTTTTTTTAATTATATTTATTAGTTCTTAGATGGGATCGGTCTCATCTGGTAAGTCAGAACAAGAAGCTTTCTACATGTTGTTGTTCTATAAATATAGTTTCATAAGTTCAGGTTTAATTGTATAGGCTTAAGCGTTGAGTTTATACTGGTTTAGTCCAAACAAGACACTGACTGAAAACAGAAGTAAACTAGTATTGGATATTTAAAAGTAAGTTTTTGTATTGATGTCAAAGAGAAGATGAAGTTGAATTTCCTGGGTTAATTTCCTGTTGTAATTCCAAAAACAAAGACCTCCACCCTCCAAATGTTTGTTTTCTGCTGGTTAGAGCTAACAGTCACTCATTTCCTTCCCTGACAGTTTTATTAAACGCTCTGAGACCTCATTTCTTCAGAGGTTAATATAATTTTGTGTAATCTTACCAAGCAGTCTCGGTGCCTAAATCTAACCAGTGGTAAAAGAAATTAATGATGATGTGATTACATGTCTTTCCCTTCTATAACTACAAAGGGGCGTAGTGGATAAAGAAATGTTACTGCAACTGAAGGCGTGCCGAGCAGTGCGGTGGCTTGATGATTAGCACTGTTGCTCACAGCAAGAAGGTTCCTGGTTTGAATCCTGGAGTTTGCAGATTCATTTGTGATACAATTAACCTGATTGTCAAGTAAGTCAGTGATTCTGAACTGGTCATAGGAGTGAGTGTATGTGATTATTTGTCCATATGTGACCCTGTGATAGACTGGTGACCTGTCCAGGTTGCATCCCTGCTTTTTGACTGAACAGAGCTGGTATAGGGTCCAGCTGACCCCTCTGACCCTGAGTAGGAGTAACCTGGAATAGATAACGGATGGATGAAGAAGTGTCTTATGGTTTCTTTGACAGCAAAAGTAAAAAACAACCCCCCACTATTCAGCCTTTCAATCTCTTTATTATTATGAAATGACTCTCCAGGAAAAAACAATATTCCAAGGATAACTGGTTCTGGAAAAAAGAAACCCCAGGCTGCTCTGGAGCATCTTTTAATATGATTTTACAAATCAGCATCAGATGTGGGTTAAAGCAGTGGCCTTCAACACTGATCCTCAGGGCCCACTGTCCTGCATGTTTTGGGCAGGTAAAAACTCCCCTAGTGGGAGAAAAACCTTAAGCCAAACAGTGGCATAAAAAACTCGCTTTTAAGAGGGAAGAAACCTGGAGCAGGACCTGGATCATAAGGGGGGACCCTCCTGCCGAAGACCAGCCAGGTAGAACAGGAAGTAAAGAGAGAAGAAAGACAAAGATACACCGTCAGCAGCAGACGGACTGATTCATGGTTAGTTGGTGGACTACAGAGACATCTATACAGACAGGTGGAGGTAAACACTGGGATGGTCAGAGGGTGGGACTGCAGGTCAGCATGCAGCTCCTGAAGCTCTGGTCTGCAAACACGTGCGGAGAAGAAAAAGAGGGGGCAGACCAGCACAACAAACTACAAGAACAATGGACCACAATTATACTACGAGTAGACCTGCACTCTGAGAACGAACAGCTCTTTTAGGAACGTACGGTACTATCAGGTCATGCAAATATCGCAGCGCTAGGCCATTTTGGACTTTATACACAAGTAATAAAACTTTGAATTGGATTCTAAATTTTACAGGGAGCCAATGGAGGGAAGCTAAAACTGGAAAGACGTGCTCTCTCCTGTTGATTCCTGTCAGCACTCGCGCTGCTGCATTTTGGATCAGCTGGAGGATATTCAGAGAATTACTTGGACATCCAGCCAACAACATGTTACAGTAATCTAGTCTAGAAGATACAAACGCATGAATTAGTTTTTCAGCATCACTCTGCGAGAGGATGCTCCTAATCTTTGAGATATTATGGAGGTGGAAAAACGCAGTTTTACAAACCTGATTAATATGCTGTTTAAATGACAAATCCATCCATCCATTATCTATACCCGCTTTATCCGTTTCCGGGTCACGGGGGTCTGTCGGAGCCTATCCCGACGCATATCAGGCGAAAGGCAGGGGTACACCCTGGACAGGTCGCCAGTCTATCCAGGGCCACATACAAACAACCAATCACACTCACATTCACACCTAGGGAGAATTTAGAAAGATCAATTAACCTACACTGCATGTTTTTGGACTGTGGGAGGAAGCCGGAGTACCCGGAGGAAACCCACGCAAGCACGGGGAGAACATGCAAACTCCACACAGAAAGACCCACCGGGTCGGGAATTGAACCGGGAACCTTCTTGCTGTGAGGCAACAGTGCTAACCACTAAGCCACCGTGCTGCCTTTAAATGACAAATCCTGATAGAAAATAACAACAAGGTTTTGCATAGTTTTACTGGAGGCCATCGCAAGACCATCTAATCCCTTCCTAAGCTGTTTGGGACCACAAACAACAACCTCTGTTTTATCAGAATTTAGGAGCAAAAAATTAGTGGATGAAAAAAACTGCAAAGAAATGCCATTGATTTAATGAAAATTAATGCCGTGGTTCCGGATAATACTTCCCAAGGGCTGCATGTATAAACTGAACAAGTTTGGCCCTAGCACTGAACCCTGTGGGACACCATAGCAGACCCTTGTCTGTACTGAAGAAACCTCATGAACATGAACAAACTGGAATCTATCAGATAGGCCTAGAGCTGTCAGTTTAATCCCAACAACATACTCTAGTCTCTGCTGTAAAATGCTGTGATCTATAGTATCAAAATCAGCATTTAGGTCCAGCAAAACCAGTATGGACACTAAACCATTATCTTAGGCCATAAGAAGGTAATTCATGAATAAAACCAGTGCTGTTTCTGTGCATGCATTCTGAACCCTGACTGAGAAACTTCAAATAGATTATTTAAGCAGGAAAACATCTAAAACATGCAGGACAAAAGACCCTGAGGACCAGGGTTGAAGACCACCGGGTTAAGGCATGGTGGCCAAGTTGAACCAAACAAATTTTTAGTTTCTGTGCCTGATCCCCCAGCTGACATGACAGCTGGAGATGACTCCTTGGCTCATGTTTGAGCTGGACACTGTTAATAACAGCCACTTATGGGATTGTTATAGGCAGGTCTGAGATGCACTATATGGCCAAAACTATTGGCTCACCTGTCTTGACTTACATATGAACATATGACATCCCATTCCTAATCCATAGGGTTCAATGTGACGTTGGTTCACCCTTTGCAGCTATAACAGCTTCAACTCTTCTGGGAAGACTGTCCACAAGGTTTAGGAGTGTGTTTATGGGAATTTTTGTTCTTCATGAAGTGCATTTGTGAAGTCACACTGATGTTGGACAGAAGGTCTGGCTCTCAGTGTCTACTCTGGTTCATCCCAAAGGTGTTCTGTTGGGTTGAGGTCAGGACTCTGCGCCAGCCAGTCACGTTCATCCACACCAGACTCTGTCATCCAGGTCTTTATGGACCTGCTTTGTGCATTGGTGCACAGTCATGTTGGAAGAGGAAGAGGCCAGCTTCAAACTGTTCCCACAAAGTTTTGTCCAAAATGTCTTGGAATACTGAAGCATCCAGAGTTCCTTTCACTGGAACTAAGGGGCCAAGCCCAGCTCCTGAAAAGCAACCCCACACCATAATCCCCCCTCCACCAAACTTTACACTTGGCACAATGCAGTCAGACAAGTACCGTTGTCGTGGCAACCGTCAAACCCGGACTCGCCCATCAGATTGCCAGATGGAGAAGCGAAATTTGTCACTCCAGAGAAGGCGTCTCCACTGGTCTGGAGTCCAGTGGCAGCGTGCTAATCTAAAGGCCTCATGAAGTTTGGAGGTCTGCAGCGAATGACTCTCCAAAAAGTTGACGACTTCTTCTCACTATGCGCCATCAGCAACCTGCTCCGTCAGTTTACGTGGCCTGCAACTTGGTGGCTGAGTTGCTGTCGTTTCCAAACACTTCCATGTTCTTTTAATACAGCTGACAGTTGACTGTGGAATAGTTAGGAGTGAGGAAATTACACGACTGGATTTGTTGCACAGGTGGCATCCTATCACAGTTCCACACTGGAATGAATTGAGCTCCGGAGAGCGACCCATTCTTTCACAAAAAGTTGTAAAAACAGTCTGCATGCCAAGGTGCTTGATTTTATACACCCGTGGCCATGAAAGTGACTGGAACACCTGATTCCCATTATTTGGATGGGTGAGCAAATACTTTTGGCAACATAGTGTAAGTCCATCCTTTGTCACGCCCTGGATTCTAACATAACTGAATTTGGGTACGAGATGCTCACACTCAAACCTAATATTATATATATGAGAGTATTTACAGTCTTCAGATGATCAATGAGCTAGTGCTGCTAGATGAAACTGGAGCATCCTTACAAAAACGGTTCAAAACAGAAAACGTCTTGTTTATATCTGGAAATGTTTATATATAAATTGTGACTTCTAGTTTAAAAATATTCTGCAGGCAATGTGAACTAAATAACACTGAGGTCAAAAACGAATGATGAGTAAAAGGACAATAGCAGGTATGGTACAAAAAATTTATTTAATAACAGTTTTGTAAACATTTGAGGTAAATGAACATTTACATCAACTTGTTCTTACAAAAGAATCATTAATTCACAAGGCATTTCTCTTGTTTAAGACAGCACTGAAAACAGGTTGCTGTTGTGGGCATTGTGAGATGGTTCCTACTCCCTGACGAGCCAGAGAAATCATGCTCTGCATGAAACAAAGGAGGCGAGCGTTTGGATGAGTCATGGGGGGACGAAGGTCTTTGCACACTACTTCCTCTCAGGGCTGCAGGGTTAGGGAAGGGCCAGCTACCCAACTACGATTCTCTCACCAGTGGATTTGTCTGATACCATGTCTAACCGGAGTCCCGGCGGGTCTGTGAGAACACACCGAGTGAACAAGCAGGAAAATACCCCAACAGTTTTTCTCTCTTTTTTTAAATCATTCAAACACCTCATTACTATTATTTATCATCTTTGCATCAGATAAATAAGCTTCCGTTTTTTTTCTAATGCTGCCTTTTCAATGAAGAGAAATTTTCTTTTGGTTTTAAGACATTTGCATCTTTGAAGATCTAAGAGATTGTTAGTTTGGCATCATAAACCCTTTCTCTCACGTCTCTCCTTCGCAACAACAGTTGTCTTTCCTAAATGTGCAAATTTCTACCAACTGTTAAAATGTAAACTTTAAGAATCAACAAGAAATGCAGATTAAAAAGCCTTTTCTTTTTTTTGGCATTTGGAACAAGAAGCTTGGAATGGTGACGGCTGCTTTTAGCTTCGTGTTCGTGTATTAATAGTCTCTCCTTTGTTTCTGTTTGCGAGTAATTTTGTTTAAGCAGCACTAGCAGGATACAATATGAAATGTTAAGCATGTGTGGGTATAGATACTCTTACACCATCATTTTATACCTCCCAATGCCCGAAAAGGGGAACAATAACTTCATTTTTAAACTGCTTTAACTCCAGTCTATTAACGTGCAGCGTAACTGCTGAAAAAGCATCGCTATTAAATACCGTGCACAAACGCATTGGTGCTTTATTGCGTTGTTATGCTAAGCACGTGCAATATGTCCAGTGCAGATTGTAGAGTTTTACACAGCTCTGCACCGGCGTTGGACTCACAGGAGAATACAGTAGATTAAGGTTGATGTAAAGTCAAAAAGCGTTTTGAAAGTGCCTGGGCTGACAACGACCAAACGGGACAGTCACACATCACATACAGAGAACTGTGGCCGCTCATGCGTTGCTTAAAACTTTGGGTATCTAAAAGGTCTCCATGATGAACACAACACTTTTTTTGTAAGCGCAACACTTGTCTTTTTTTTTTCCTTTTCTTTTCTTTTTTTTTTTTTAAATCATAGCTGTTTTGCAATCACAAACTGACTACTACAAGGATGCAATTTAAGAATAAAAGTCAATGCATTTTAAAAAAATAGCGCTTTTTAGAGTGGAATCTATGTAGAAGCACATGAAATGTATGACAGTGAAAGTAATTTTAACTTCCAAAGATGCTCTCAAACTTTAGCTGTGACAAAAAAGGAAAAAAGGGGGATTCTACTTAAAATAAAATAGCAGCTTCAAGTCTAACCAACAAACTCCAGAAGACCTTTAGAGAATCTCGCTCTTCTTCGCAGGGTGGCTGCCATGTATTTGTGTATTTTCAAGATTTATTGAGGCAACAAATTTCTGCAATTAGTGGAGAGCATCCTTCTTTTCACAGATGTTGACTGAAAGCAACACTGATAGAGGCAGACATCCTATTCTCCTCATTTTATATCTATGTTACTGACCATGAAGCGCTGAAAGAGACCCAGGTGTATTCTGGGCATCACATGAATGACTTCAAACATCAGTTTTCCTGTTCGTTTCACATCTATGTTGGTGGATTCTGAGGGTTTTGACACATCACATCAGTCCATTCCTTTCCATTCCATCTCTGTTACAATAATCACAATATTCGTGAGAAGTGCTGTCATGGATGATGGGTAAAAAGTTGTAATTTGGCCAGTGAATCGGTGAGTTGTAGGGCTACTCTTTGCTGGCAAGTAACGCGTTCATAAAGTTAGATCCTGCAGGGTTTTTTTAAGGTTCAAGACAATGGAGCTGCAGCGAAAGAGCCTCCAGGTCAGAGATCAGTTATTGGAGCAAGATGTTGACATGAACCAGTCAGCGCATGTTTGTTCTGCCAATGTGACTGTGAAACCCGATGAAGATCAGGAACAAGATATATGTGCAACGTTTTCTGCAACAAACTGAATAACTGATCTGTACACTTGTGCCAACTACCTGTGCTTCCTGCTGATAAAATTACAATAAATAAATAAATAAATAAATAAAAATATTCAGTCAAGGTTTGAACACATGATCAGCTTCATTTGGAATATTTCTTTAGGCTTGACAAAAAGGAAAATCAGCATGAGCTCCTCCCCCCCAAACCAAACATGTTGGTGAGATGTGTCCTATTTGACGTGGAGCTGCATCACAACGTCCTTCACTGCATCCACTGCTGTTAGTGAAGCCGCACCACTTTGTAAAACAGCATGATCACGTTTTTGTCTGCATAAATAAAGACAATCCCAAAAAATGAACAAACCTTGCCTTAAACTACTCTGCAACTCACCGATTGCACTAAATCAAAGACTGCAACTGATGAAGTCTTTTACATTTTATGCATTTTTGTTTTCCTGTCTCTTTTGCTTTGCCTTGTTTTGTGTTTTTTTTTTTTTTTTGCTTATTTTTCTTTGTTTTTTTTTTGTGTTTTTTTTTTTGCTTTATGAAAATGTGATTTACGTTTTAAATTGTTGATCTTTATGTTTGATGGTGGGGGTGGCGGGCTAGGTTGTCGGTGAAGGAGGTTTTAAGGACATGGCAGGGCCAAAGAGGATCACACAGCCAGGTCACTCGGCCTGGCTCTGATGCTGCTGCTCTTACTGGCCCGGCTGAGCCTCCGAGGGTCTGTGTTGACCATTGCTGGGGGCTCATGCATCTCAACTGTGGTGGTGGTGACATGGCCATTCTCTTGCGGCCCCCTCCCTGCACCCCACCTGTCTCCATTGGAGGCCGTCCCAGGGCTACTGCCCCCAGAGGCATTGTTAGCGGTTGTGCTGCTGCTGCTGCTGTTGTTGCTGGTGGGAGGGATCAGAGCAGCATTAACAGGCGGCTGACTGTTCTCGTTGCTGGTGGAAGAGGAGGAGGATGGAGAAGGGGAGGTGGCCTTCATCTCTCGAGTCTGCTGCTCAGTGGCCAGGTTGGCCCAGTTCTGCTGCGTGGCCAGCCTGTGGTTGTTGTTGCTGATGTAGTAGTGAGAGGAGGGGGAGGAGCGGTGAAGGGACCCCTCCTGGTGGAGGTCATCCATCTTGAACTCTGGTGCTGCAGCCGCTGCTGCCGGTCCCCCCGGCGGCAGGAAGGCCCCGCTGCCCGCCGTCACATCCGTGTAGTTTGGAGGGTAGCTGAGGCTGGATGGGGCAGTTCTGGAGGCCGAGGCCAAACACTCAGGCTCTGCAATGTCGACACGGCGCAGCGACTCACGATCAGGGACAAACTCATTTGTCATGCCCTGTTTAACTTTCTTCCATCCAAGGTGATAGATCTCTAACAAATTCAGCAAAAGAGACACGCAAGCCACCACAAGCATAAATATGATAAAAATAGTCTTTTCAGTAGGCCTCGATATGAAGCAGTCAACAGTGTTGGGGCAGGGCCAACGTGCACACTTGTACAGGGGCCTCAGCTGGAACCCATAAAGAAAATACTGGCCCAAAATGAAACCCACCTCAAACAGGGTCTTGAAAATAATGTTGAACACATAGGTGCGGAGCAAGGCACCTCTGATACGGATTTTGCCATGTTCATCCCTGATTGGAGGCTTCTCCTTCTTCCCACCTCCCCCGGCATCGCCACCATTTCTATAAAGGAGTTCTTTCTCCTCTTGGAACCTGTTTGCTTTCCGCATCTCCTCTTCTTTTTCCTTCCGCTTCTCCTCCATGCGGACAATGTGGAGCACATGGCCCAGGTAGATAAGAGTCGGTGTGGACACAAAGATGATCTGCAGCACCCAGAAGCGGATGTGCGAGATGGGGAAGGCCTCGTCATAGCAGACGTTCTCGCAACCAGGCTGCTGGGTGTTGCAGGTGAAGTCGGACTGCTCGTCGCCCCAAACCTCTTCTGCTGCGGCCCCCAGCACCAGGATCCTGAAGATGAAGAGGACAGTCAGCCAGACTTTGCCGATGACCGTTGAGTGCTCCTGAGCGTTCTCCAGCAGCCGCCCCAGAAAGCTCCAGTCGCCCATGCTTCAAGATTTCTAGCCTATGGAGAAAGTACAGGCTAGGGTGCATAAAGAAAGTGCAAAACAAAAACAAAAAAGTAGGAGAAACAGAAACAGTTGGTGAGAGAGCGTTAAGGAACATTTATGAATATGTTAAATAACTGAAGCATTCACCAATGCAAAGGCGTGTAAGGCCCGAGCCCGAGCTGAGGCACTACCGGTACAAACTTCCACAGCAGTCTGACATGTTCATCGTTTTTATTAAATACTTAGCAGAACACAGTTTGTATAGAAATCTACCACCCAGGCGTGGAACTTCAAGTCAAACCACAACTTTTGGTTGAAATGCTCCTTTTTTTGTAAACCAGCTCCTGTACTATAGAGGCCACCTGTGGGATTGAACCCTGGATCGCTCCTCGCTCTGTGTCTCTGTGTCAGCCTGTCTCACCTGCTCGCTCCCCTGCCCAGCAGGCATGTGCTGAGATCGACATTATTACGTTCGAAAACAGCATTTAGCAGCGATGGGGCTCCGGTGTGGCATATGCACACACACATGTACACACACAAAAATACTGACCACACGCATAAACACAAGAATGGAGTCGACAGACACTTACTGTAATTGCAAGTTTGAATACTTTTCTATATATATAACAAACTGTGATAAATTACAAAAAGGTTCAAACATTTAGAAAACTCGGTGAAACACAATTTCAGTTTAAATATGAATAAACAAAAACATTCTTTCATTGCTATTTTACATTTTAATTATTTTGTATGCTTAATTAATTGTTTTCATAACCCCTAATATGGAAGCAGTAATTGCAGTTTTCCTGGGCTCAAATTGAAGCTTTCAGTCAGATTGTTCTGCTGAAATGTAATCCTAAATGCATCTCAAAACAAATATATTAAAGTGGGAAAATGAGCAGATTCTGAAAAATCTGAAACCGTTTTTTTATTTTACATTTTAAATATGTTTAATGACTAATAATAAATCATTTTTAATATCAAATACAGTAAATAAATGCAATTTGGACAATGCAAAGGTTTTTACGTTGTACAATATTCAGCAGACAACAGTCATTCAACAAATGAAACATGCCAACAGAGGGAAAACTTACTAAAATATTCTTGTATTAAAGGTAATAAATCCATCGACTAGGGTTCACAATATGTATGACACCTGGAAGAGAAAACAATCTGTCAAAAAAAGTTCATTTACTTTTTTTCCACAACTTTTGATCAAAATTTGAATGTATCTGATACCAACATGGACAATATTATTTTCTGAAGAATCACTGAAGACTCTATCAGCTATTGAAAATCTTGGAAGAGCGCTTTAACTGCAGTGATGCTGCAGCAGTGACACCCAGAGAGTCAGAAAGTTTGCAATTTAACTTTTTGGTGACTTGCCAGTGCCAAATCTGGTGGCCTGCTGTACAAACCTCTCTAAGTTTCACTGGCATTTGTTGCTTTTTCTTCTTTTTTTTTTTCTTTTTTTTTGTCTTTTTTGGAGGGGGACTAGGGTGGGGGGTGGTGATGAACAGACAGTCAGGTTCAAACACGAAGCCATACGAGCCAGACTCACAATACAGACTGTGCCAGAGTCCCCAGACTCCCTCTAAGCGCCACCAGCTTTGCCAAGCTTTTGTCTCACTCACGTTCAGTAAAATTACCTGATAACCAGCCGCTCTTCGTTTTCTTTATTCCCACTTAACTGCAGGAGAATACGATATCACTGGAGTGTTTCTCCGTCATACCTTTAAAGCAGAGTTGTCATACTTAAACACGGAAAGCAAATCCATCTGCCATCAGTGGTGCCATCGTTGGAGTGCGCTGAAACGCGTGTAGACCTCCCGCGGCTGCGTTCACCCTCCCTCTGTCTCCCAGATCACAGCTTCCGAGTTTTCTCTGGTCAACAAACTCTTTCTTTCTTTCTTTCACTGCTGCCACCAAAACACTTGCATGCGCAATTTGCGCAAACTTCTCCGGCCGCGTGGTGTCCCCCTGGCCGTTGACTTTCGCGAGAGAAAGTTTTCCTGTGCTTGTTAAGTTTTTTTTTTTTTTTTTTTTTTGGCAGCGGCTCAGAGTCGGAGATGGGGCTCGGGTGAACGGAGCTGCCTCCCGTTTCCAGCCATGTCTGGTCTGTCACATTGTGTGACCATGCATGAGTGAATCCACAGAGTCATCAGCCTGTCCGGAGTCATACCACGCCCCTGCCAACCTCCCCAAAAACGGCTCCCAAACTGTGCGTAAAAGTTGCCAAAACTGCTCAGAACCTCAACTTCCCCTTCACTTTAAAACATTTCCAATAGTTTACCACAGACTTTCAGCCCAATTAAATTATCATTATGCCCCCATAAACTAACACTTGACCTTTTGCTTCCTATCCAAAATAAATATTAACCCAGTTTGCTCCTAATTTGCTAAAACTTGTGAACATAAACTAGTGAGCTAAAGGGAGAAACAAAAGGTAGGGCATCATCCTGAAAAATATGAAAGAAACCATCAGCACATGTCCAATACAGTCTGGATCTGCCCTTTATATTTAAAAAGAGAAAAAACAAACAGAAAAAACAGACACTGTACACAAAAGATGAGCCAGAGTTTTATTTGTACTGTTTTATGAAAAACAGCCTTAAAGAGATAAGCTGCAGGATCAAAGTGTGAGTGAAATAAAAACCTCTTGTTGGGTTTTTCTCATCAAAATGCAGTTTACTGTTAAAAGCAGAATGTTACATTGGTGAAGAAATTAGGTGAAAACTAACAACATCTTGAGACTGGAGTCATTAGGATCATAAAAACAGCATCTCTTACACGGTCGCTACCAGGAGGTTAAAGGTCACTGCAGAGTGACTGTACAAAACATTTTGCTCTCTAAATCTTACTGAGACCTCTGGAGTCCAACGGCGTGTGACACACGTGCCTTTTTTATTTGGCAAAACCTTCTTCTCATGCTGAGGGGATGCAGACGATCGCATCAGCTACAGCAGTTATGCAACTAAAACATAGGCTGAGACGCTTCTAGCTCTTCTTTTTATAAGCTGGAATGTAAACATTTAATTGATGTTCCAGCACGCCTCACAAACCACTTGGCGGTTATTTTCCAATCACAGAATTACAAGTCTGTATTCTCACACTGTTTCTTTTTTTAACATACGTAAATGTAACTAATCCATATCTGCTATTCCTGGCTGGACGGAGGACAAAGAGTTGTCACTTTGAGATCGGCCACATTAAAAGAGCGAGCAGCGATTAGTGCGGCAGCTAAAATAAGGCACATGCTGAAAGCTGATACAGCCAGCTGGGGTCAGTACACGCCACAAGAACAACAGAAACATCAAACAGCAGAAGAGCAGGTCCGTGCTGACCTGCACCTGAATGATGGTCACATGACGACTGAGGGAAAATCAATCTCGGCGTCAAAGCCTCACGAAAATTCAAGATTTCCTTAGAAAACACTTTGTGAAGTTTTTTTTTTTTTTTTAACTTTAAAAATAAACTCTTATCTCATCATTGTTCAGAAAAGCAACCATTATTAAAAAAAAGAAAATGTTACAAAGTATTTCCTAACTCATCAATCTACTTAACTTCAATCAAACTGGACAAACTTCAGCAAACATTTGACACATCAATGAGCATTTGACAATGAACGTTACAGTTCTCTAACTACTCTGCAAAATTGTTTTCACGGAAAATAATTAAAACATTTGGAGTGTGATCTGCTAAGGACATTTCTAGAAGATTCAAAAAATCTTGTAGCTACAATATACAGTTCCTTTTGGACACATTCATCAAATGCCATGCATGTGCAGAAGTGAGACGCATTCTTCGTGTTTTGGATTTGATTGGACTGCATAAGGCATTTGATTAGTTTAAGCACTGTGGTACAGTAGATAATATTCCCATCATGTTAAATTCACACTTGCTTCTAAATTAAGTCTCAACAAACACACAAAATGAAAAACTAGGAAAAAACTAAAACTAAAAGTTAAATACAGCAGGATCATAAAACTCATCTGCTTTGATTTATTACAACAAAATACCAATTTAATGTGTCTATAAACAAATACCAACCTTTTGTGGACTAAATACTGCACAAGTTCTTTCCCAACTTCACCTTTTATGTCTTCATTTGTTCCCTTCAAGTAAATAAATCATCGAGGCTACGAGGAAGAAGCTTTACCCTTGTGCAGGTTTCAACGTCACCACTAGATGTCAGTGTCGGACCACTCTTCTCTGGATCTTTTTTGTACTTCTAACGGCGTGAAATAAATTACAACCTCATCAAATGAAACTATCTCATTTGGAAAAAGTGAGGCGCCCCTTTTCTGACAGTTTCATTGTTCTAATAAAATCCTAAAAATTCCAAAACATTTTTGTACAAACTTGGTTCTGGTATGTGAACTGGTTCTACTCAGGTTTCTCAAATCAATAAGTGTTTGTCAGAGGAACCATCCTCAAGGAAACATCATCAAATCACACCTTCTCTGTCTAACCAGCAGAACATATTACTGATGTTTCACTTTTAGGAGAACCAACTTTAGTTGGGTTGTGACCAATTTATTTTTGATTCAGCAGCTCTGATTGGTTAAAAATTAGTGATTAAACTGGACAGATATCATTTAGTGCTAGGGTAAAGGAATATCGCTTATTGGAAACTAACCACACAGAAAATATATGACAGTGTACACGAGACTGCTCTAAGTGGTAATTAGGGCTGTTTGAAGGAAGAACCTGCCCAGTCAACATCCCTCGGGGAAAAATGTGCACTGTTTCATACTGTGTCTCTAGACTAATTTATCTTTCTGTAAGTTCGTACTAACTCAGACTCTGTTCCAACATCTGTTGAAATAATTCTCAGACTGAATGTCTCAGTATCAAACTGTGGACGCAAATGATGAGACTGGATTTGCTTTTTTTTTCTTCCCCCCTGTTTGGGTCTTTAGCACATGGTCTTGTTGCTGGATGAATCTGTGGAGGATGAGAGGAGCATCTCATTCTTCTTGTTTTCCCGTGCCCCACTCTCATTGAACGGGCGTTTCCTCTGGTTTGACCTGTTTGTGCACCTCATGAGTGCCTTGCCAATGAGGTAGCACAACTCAGCCACATTCAGCACCATGCAGGTGGCCGATGAGGCCACCATGAAAATTGTGAAAACCGTCTTCTCTGTTGGCCTGGAGATGAAGCAGTCTACCTTGTTGGGGCAAGGCCACTGCTCACATTTGACCAGCCGGGGCATCTGGAAGCCATCGTAGACAAAGTAGAGCGCGTACATGAAGCCACCCTCAAAGATGAGCCGGAAGAACAAGCTGCAGGTGTAGGTCCACCACAGTGGACCTGTGATGGGCAGACGCCTCCTCTTCAGCGTCTCCAGGTCAGTGTTTGACATCTTTTCGCTGCCATTGGAGGCCAGCATTGTCCTCTTATCCCCACGTTTTCTGTAGGCAACATGCATGGCTACCAGCAGAGCTGGTGTGGAGACAAAGATGAGCTGCAGGCACCACAAGCGGATATGAGAAACGGGGAAGAAGTGGTCATAGCAGACATTTTTGCACCCAGGCTGCTGCGTGTTGCACGTGAAGTCCGACTGCTCATCCCCCCAGACGCTCTCCGCTGCCAGAACCAGTATGGTGATGCGGAAGATGAAAAGAACAGAAAGCCAGATCTTCCCAAGACTGGTGGAGTGTTTGTTGACGCCACCCAGCTGCGCATAGAGCGTCCCCCAGCTCATCGTGGCGAAGAGGTCACTGGAGGCTCAGATGACCTGAAGGATTCAGAAGACGGTTAGTTCAGTTATAACTGCTGCTGCCCTCGCTTTCATTCCCCACTTTACTTTTTATTATGAGCCTTGAGATGGACTTCAAATCACTTCCACAGGAGTGAGGAAAATAAACACTTGTAGACACAGGGAAGGTCTGATAGGTTTTATTACAGCGACGAGTGCTGTACTAAATATGCTTTTGGACATTATCTATGTTATTGCTGTGCCATTAAATAAAAATGTAAAGTTATTTTGCTCCATTTTGCAGTATATTGTTTGAAAACAATTCACGGAAAAGAAGATTTTACGCAAGATAATTGTTTAAAATAGTTAATCTTTGATAACTTTCAAAGACATGTAACTTTTGTCCACCATCAATGTTTCATCAATGTTTGAACTGGACAGACTCAATGAGCAGAATCATCTTGAAACAATAGATACTCTGAAATAATTTTTGCATGATCTTAAGATTTCCAGGTGAGGTTAAAATGAGGTATTACTTTTTTTAAAAAAAGTACTTTTTTTCATATTTAAATCAAGCTTAAAATGAAATTGTATAGTCCTACTGCTCCTTAAAAGAAAGATAAAATTTATAATGAACAATATAATGAAGGAAAAGAGGGAAAGAAGAAAAGGAGGATTTAATCCGAATTCAAAAAGATTTACCTGCTCCTTATAGTATCCTAAACAAGTAAAACTTGACAAGTGTCCATCAAGAAAGACAAACAGTCTCTCCGCTGGCTTTGCTGTGCGTCGTAGCAGGAGTTTTGTAAGTTTTTGAACTTTGATTTAAAAAAGACCGTCTCGTTTCTGAGCAGCAGTGCGTCTGAGACGCACCTGAGCAGCCGGAGGTTTTCCATCATCCCTCCTGCAGGCGGGGAGGGCGGGGCCAAGTTCAGGGCGGGGCCAGATGGGTATCCAACAGCGGAGGGAGGGCGACACTCCTGACCAAAACTAGGTAACTTTGAGTTTTATATAATACATAAATGGATATTTTTTCTAATCTGAATGCAAAAACAAAACAAACAAAAAAATGTAAAGTTAGAGATACATTTTCATTATCTGCTCTGAATTATGTTGGAACGAAAAACAAAAATCACAGGAAAATCTGCTCTCTCACTTATATAGTATATCTAAAGTACATTTGCAGTCTGTGCACATTATCTACACATTTTCATTCATGCACACATTTATTTGAATTTGTAATTGACATCGTGACTACATGACAACTAATATGGGTGTTAATTGTTTAAGCTGGTATCACATGACGGTCACTCAGGTCAGACGTCTCCATGACGTGAAATCTTCCACACAAGTGAAGCAGAAATGCTGCAGCAAGCCTGAAGCTGTGACCATCTCATGCAAAACACATTATCAATATGTTTTTGTTGCAGAACTCTGACATCAGTCTGAAAAAGATTAGTGAATCTTCACAATTTAATATAATATAAACTGCCTCTGCCTTCGCCGGCGGTGCGTCGGGATAGGCTCCGACAGACCCCTGTGACCCTGAGACGGAGTAACCGGGTATAGATAATGGATGGATTGATAATATAAACTGGTTTTAAAGGCTGGAGAAGTGAAAAAAACAAGATCTCATTGATTTTATTATTCAAAACATTATTTCACATTTTCATTAATTATGTTTATATCAAAAGTGATGTACAGCACTGCTAACAATGATGTTTTTCCAAAATGAATCAACCAATAAGTTTGAAAAAAAAACCCATAGAAAATAATGCAATTCTTTTTGTTTAGCAATCAACAATTATTTTAAAATAATTATCTTTAAAGGACACATTCATGGAACAAATGTTAAAATCTGTTAGGAAAATCATCATTCTTAATGTTTAAATTCTTCTTAAAGCTTAAATCTTATCTCTACCAAAGTATAGTCTGAATTTTTCAAGAAATATTTTCTGGTAGAAGAATTAAGAAAGCAAGTCATCAGTCACTTTGTTAACATTGAAAGTTCAAAGATTTTTATTCTCAGTCGGGTGACCTCAGAGGCCATCCTTTACTTTGGCCAGACGCATGAGGAGCTGGTCCCTTCTCTCCTTCCTGGCCGACAGATTCTGCTGGTCACCGGGAATCACCTCACACATCTCCTACAAAAAGCGGCAACAGAAACCCATGAGAGCAAAGACATGAAGCGCTTCAGGTGATCTGACGCAACAACCAGTGGTGGAGCTGGTGGTCTCTGCTCACGTTTGGAAAACATTTCACTAAAGCATATTTTAGCACCCCATAAAATTACTCCAACATGTACGGCCCGTTACTTTGTGAGGTCAGCCACACTGAGGTTGCAGTTATCCTACACTGACATCATTATATCTGCTTTCCTTTAAAATACCATTATAACTACAAAACCCTAGTGACCATCCTATAATTGTATTATATAATTATTTTCCTTCAGTACTTATTATTATTATTTTACACAACTTTCTAAAGAGAAAAAGAGGGGACAGACCAACAGAACAAACTATAAGACCGATGGAGCACAATTATACTTATGAGATACTGACTTATTGAGCTGAAGAAGGGAAAGAGAAACAGAGGAGGTGAAGGGAACCAGTCAGTGGATCATGTTGGGGTCCCCCTGCAGCAGGTCTACAGCAGCAGATCTACGATGAAGAAACGTTGAAGACCAGCTGCTCTAGTCTGGTCCTGTAGCTGCAGCTGTGACTACTGGTCCAAACACACTAAAGTTTACACCAACTATATGCTTTATAAAACAGAAATGTTTTAAGTTTAGTTTTAAAGGTGGAGGTGGTATCAGCCTCCTGAACCCAAATTGGAAGTTGGTTCCATGCTGATGGTTCCTGATAACAGAAAGCCGTCCTCCAAATCTACATCTGGATCTTCTAGGAAATACGAGTAAACATGCACTCTGAGAACGGAGAGCTCTATTAGGAACGTACGGTTCTATCAGGTTTTGCAAATATTATGGTACTAGGCCATTTTGGACTTTATACACAAGTAATAAAATGTTTAATTGGATTCTGAGTTTTACTGGCAACCTGTCCAGGGTGTACCCCTGCCTCTCGCCTGTAATGAGTCGAGATTGGCTCCGGCAGACCCCCGTGACCGTGCAAAGGAATAAGCAGGTATAGAAAACGGATGGATGGAGTTTTACATGGAGCCAATGGAGTGAATTATTTGGATTATTTGGACATCCAGCCAACAACACATTACAGTAATCTAGTCTAGAAGACATGAACACGTGAATTAGTTTTTCAGCATCACTCTGGGAGAGGATGCTCCTAATCTTTGAGATATTATAGAGATAGAAAAATGCAGTTTTACAAACCTGATTAATTGCATTTTCTTTGGACACTTTTAGTCCTCTGTAAAATGCATCATCAAATGAATCTGTATCTAAGTTTAATATGAGTTCATATTAAAATCATAAATAGACCTGATAATATTAACATTCAAAGGTGATATTCATTGAGATCGGTTTCAGTGTAAACCAAACATTTCTAACTGAGCCTAAAAGTGTCCTGTACACTAGTTCAGCTTGAACTATTGATGGCTCTAACTCAGGGTGTCCCTGCATGGCGACTTTCTGTGACTAACATTTTAACAGCCCTCAAAAGCACGTGAGTGTGTCATGCTGCAATGTTATATGGGGCCGAGGTGAGAAAGAAGTCTTCACTTTCAGCCGTGTAGAAGTAAAGACATCATCAACCATTCTCAAAGGGAAGTAATAACAAATCAGGAAAAAGTTATAATAAAGAATGGCAAATTTGTTTGACCTTAATAAATAAATCTGTTAAAGTTTACACTAATAAGTCATTGGAGTTTCCATAAATAACCCTGGAGGTTGCAGTGTTTAATCACATGACTTCATGACATGAAATTTGCCCCAAAGTGTGATCTCTTACCTTAATTATACTCTTGGCTTCTTCATTGAAAAAGTCCGGTGCAGGTCCGAAAGAATTCAGGACCCTCGTAATGCCCTCCCCATATCGCTTTAAATAATCTTCCAAACCTGTGGTAATGAGGGGGCACGTTACTAAAGAACAACCGGGAATAAAAAGATGATTAAACACCACAAATCTTACACATGCATCATAAAATATGCATAACACAATAGAATACTGGCAACCCAAGTAACTGGCCCTTAAAATAGCAATCCATGCATGAACACGGATCATGAAATCTGCAGAAGGATGTCACATGGTTTGTAAACTGAGGATTCTCTGTAGGGATCCATCCTTCCATCCATTGTCCACACTACCAGTCGGAAATGTGGATGCACTTTCCCATACAAATGAATGGGAAAGTGCGTCCAAACCTTTGACTGGTAACGTATACCTGCTTATTCCAGTACAGGGTCACAGGGTTACTTAGGGATATGGTGAGAAATTCAGTCATCCAGGACACTTTTTTTTGTTCAAAGTCAAAGTGTATTTTATTGTGTTTGTTGTGAATTAACTATGTAGGAAGCATTTCACAGAGGGTTGAAGTTGTGTATTCACCAGACAGTAAATGTGCAATTTAAACTAAAACATGCACAAACACACACAAACCATACTCATCAGCAAAATACAGTGAATAATACAGTCATCAACAATAGATAGACATGGGCCTAAGGTGGACATATAAGCTTCTAACAAGAAGGAAGTACTGAGATAGCTTCTTCTTGGTAGCTGGCGAGGGAAGTGAAGTGAAATGTGTAATATGTAAGGTGCAAAGGTGCAAAAATGTAAACTGTAAAGTAACATATTCTTGGAATGTTCATGGAATTTTCTTCTGTGTGTGAATAAGTCTGATGGCTTGTGGAAAGAACATATTCCCGACTCCATTTGTGCTTTCCAGATGGTAGGACTGAGAACAGTTCGTGTGCTGGGTGGATGGTGTCCTTGATAATGTTGATGGCCCTCTCGGAACAGTGTGAAGCGTATGAGTCCTGAATGGCTGGTTGAGGTGATCTGATCATCTTTCCGGCAGTCCTCACCCCCCTCTGTAATGCCTTCCAGTCTGCAGCTGAGTAGCTGCTGTGCCAGACAGAGAAGCTGCTGGTAAGGATGCTCTCGATAGTACCCCTGAAGAAGGTGGAGAGTGCAGAAGTGGGGAGGTCAGCTCTCCTCATCCTGCGCAGGAAGTGAAGGTGAGTCTGTGCTTTCTTGACCAGGGAGGTGGTGTTGGTGGTCCATGTGAGATCATCTGTGACGTGCACTCCCAGGAACTTTGTGCTTTTCACAGACTCCACAGCACTGGCATTGATGATGAGTGGCGTGCGCGTTGGGTGTTTTTTCCTGAAGTCCATAGTTATTTCTTTTGTTTTGTTTACGTTGAGGAAAAGGTTGTTGAGTTGATGTACCTCCTCTCTGTTTGATGAGTCATCATCTTCACAGATGAGGCCCACCACTGTTGTATCATCAGCAAACTTGATGATGTGGTTCGATGTGAATCTGGCACAGCAGTTGAAAGCAAACTGGTATGGATTTTCCCCTTATCTCCTTAGGATGCCTCCTTGTCATGCCCCTAGAGAGATAGTCTGGGAATGTTCAACTAGAAGGAGGCCATAAAGCCGACCCACGATATGGTGAAGAGATTAAATACCTTGGTTGGACTGGGAACACTTCAGTATCCAACCAGAAGAGGTGGAAGAGGGTTCTGAAGAGAGAGAGGGCTGGGCTTCTCTACTTAGACTGTTGTCCCCATGACGCAAAATTAGAAAATCATAAGCGAATGGATGGATGTATGGATGTATGGATGTATGGATGTATGGATGTATGGATGTATGGATGTATGGATGGATCGATGTATGGATGTATGGATGGATAGACCAAAGGATACTACCTGTTGCAATTATGCCCAATGATTATGTCTTTTTGTACTGAGTGCAAGAATTCAGCAGCTCAACTGTCCATATGTCTGTCCAACCAACCATATGAAGTCCTGTGCTCAGACTGTGAGCATCTTCTTGTCCATCTGAGAGGAGCTTGTGTGAGAAATGTCATCCATGTCTCTTAGAGTTGGTACATGGCTTTCTCATGAACTGATACAGTTCCAGCTTAAATTTCTGTTTGCAGCAGATCATGTTGAGTCACAATGACTTTCTAAGCTATGACGATGGCTTTAACGGATCACAGTGACATGACATCTTCTCATGTGGGGCCATCTAAGGGCTTGAAGAATGTAGTTTCAACGGTTTTTTTCTGCCTTGACCTTTGAGATGTTTATTGCAACATTGTGCACTCTAGATACTGAAAAAGTTATTTGCTATTTTGCATTGATAACCATCTTTTGTCCACCACAAACTGGCGGTGGTGGTGGAGACAGGTCCCTTTATGCCCAATGCAGACACCCTCACCACTGACCAGTCAATCTGCTGGTTGTAAATCTTCCAGAACAGTTACTGTAAATGCTTTCTGTGTTTGTTTTTAACTTGATCATTACTTTTATTCTGAGTGTTAATGGCATAACAGAGATGTCATTATTGTTAAACTCGTGAATACTATGCTGTTGATTGCTGAGAGAACTAAAACATTTCATTTACACTTGTGTTTGTTAAATAAATTAATTACGAGTTGACAGTCTTAAACTTATACTTGTTTTGACCAAACTATTGGAGTTTGTACATCTTACACTTGTCAGTCTAACATATTTTTTGTTGGTTAAAAGTTGGGTTTTGTCAACATAAGAGTAAAACTACAGACTTTAAATGTGGTCTAGCAATATGTCGCATAAAAAAAATTAAATAAAATCTATAGCACTTATATAATGTATAAAACACATGCCAAAGGTTTTCACCAATATTAAAGACCACTGGCAAATTAAGTTATTGTAGACTGTGAGCAACTAATTTGCTTAAAAAAAAAAAAAAAAGTGCATTTAAGCTGTGCACAATTTGGCTAATCAAGGATTTAGGTGCTGCTCAAACAAGCATTTAAAAATGAATACGTGGGGTTCTGCCTTTCCAACTGCTTTTGTTTTATTCACTCAGCTGAAGGTAAATATTGTTGTAATGTAAAAAAAAAAAACAACCAAACAAAAACAAAATCACGGTTTTCACCTTATGGCAGTCCTGTAAAAAATATGATCTGATCTCATTGCAAATGTCTCACATTGAGCAACTACTGTCTCTGCACATTGAAACACTGTTTTTTAACTCTCAAATCATTAAATTTTTAAAACCTCCAACCATGCAGCACACCAAGAATTTGATAATAATTCATATTATGAGCTTTCTGGGCTTTAATAAAAAGGTTCCATTTAGCACATTTATCACCATATCTCAACATCCCTCAAACCACAGAATAAAATATATATTTGAGTTAGTAAAACCTTAAAAAAGGAAAGATCTACGAGGCAACGCAGTCTAAAAAACAATGCCTATTACTTAATAGAAAGTAGTTGTAAAAGGGCCAGTGCTATGGTCCATTGACGTTCCTGCACTGATAAGCACCGCAGGTAAAAACTGAACATCTGAAGTGTTACAAAACCACTGGAAAAGAAGAAAAATGTGCCCAAACTGCACTGGTTCTAAAAACCAAAACAGGTTGAATAGGTTTCACTCAGTTGAAATTTCACACTAGTTTTAAAAGTTCAACAGCTCATGTCACAGACACAGATCCTGAAAAAAAAATCAGTGAAAGCTTTTATTATTTTAACCAACCATTTACTTTTCTTTCTCAGCCAAAAACGAATTCCAGAAATGCGTGAGAAAAAGACAAACTGGACTTTCAGTCATCTCAACTTTGAATGTCTATCAAACTTTCCTAAAAATGGCCAAACACCGTCACAAGTACCATTTACCTTCAACTAAAACATGTGTCATTTTAATCTGTGTACTTTTTTATTTCCAAGATAATGTTACAATATTGCTTCTTTTCGTCTTTTTTTTCACGAACACAGTTTTGCAGTAGACTTTTTTTCATGTTTTGAGCCTTGAAAGGTCACAAGGAAGCAGGACGGCAGCAGAGATCAAACTCGAGTTGACAATGGTTACAATATCTTCTAATGGTCTCTCAGTTTGCAAGAAAGTGTCGCAAGATCTACGTATAACCTGTTCTTTGTCCTTGGCTCAGTATCTCCTTCACAGTTCAGCAATTGTTTACGCTGAGGGTTGTACTTTTGTCTTATGCATTTTTTTCAGTAGCTGATGGGTCAAAAGTGGGTCAAACTGAAGGATTCTTTCAAAAGGTTTTTGAGGTCACTTGGTGTCGAGCTGCCATCAAAACGGCTGTCCTGTTGTTGTTTTTTTAGTGGATTTTTCTTTTAAAGGACAATGTCCTCCTGTGCAGGTAAATGGTTTTCAAAACCATTCAGATAGAGCAAAAAAAGAGACAGGGAGCCTGAGTGCTCCAGTATCTGATTGGAATGATCTAATAAAGACTTGAAGTCTGAACAGGGGTAGGACTTAATCTTTTGAGAACATGATCATACTACTGCTTCCTGAAGAGGAAAAAGAAAAGGAAGAAGGAAAAAAAACAATAGAAAAGGTCCATTACTGTAACTACAGGTAGAGTTGGCACCTAGTTTGAAGGCCGTGATGAGGGCTGTATGAGTTTTGGATTACTGCTGTGAGGGAGTCCATTCAGACACCGATCAAAAGACTGCTTTGTTCGGCCGGAGTGACTCTGTGTGTGTGTGTGTGTACACAGTCTGGTTTACTCTCTGGGTTTCACACTACCCTTTGATATTCTCCATCTCCCTGAGGTTTCATTCTCGCTGTGGCACACATACAGCAGCATCACAGTGTGGCGCATTACACGCATGTTACACTCAGACTTGAGAGACATGCCACTTTTAATATAACTTTTATTAACATCATTCAGATTTTAACAGTTGTGGTACGGGAACGTTTTTCATGGCCTCACCAGGGAAAGTGTTCCTGTGGTACGAGAACCCCACCACTGGGGAATAACACACCTCAGCTTTCCTGGTAGTCTATTCAGGGGTATTGGAGAAGAGAGTTCAATTGATATTCAAAACCCGGATTCAGGAGGAACAATGAGTTCCTCCACCGTGGAACATTGGGCCAGCTTTACAGCCTCGCTAGGGTCCTGGAGAGGGCATGAGTGTTTGCCCAACTGGTCCACATGTGCTTTGTGGACTTGGAGAGGGCATTTGACATGTCCTTCAGGGTATCGCGCCGGAATTATGGGGCATCAGATCCCTTGTTACTGGCTATTCATTCCCTCTACAAACAGAGCCAGAGATTGGTTCGCACTGCTGGACGTGAATCAGATTAATTTTCAGTGAGAGTTGAATTCTGACACTGCTGCCTTTTGTCACCTATAATTTCCAGGCGTAGCCAAGGAGCAGTGAGAGTGCCTGATTTGGTGACCTCAGGATTGCATCTCTGCTTTTTGCCGATGATGTGATCCTGTTGGCTTCATCAGGTCACGATCTACACCTCTGGGTGAAGCAGTTCACAGCTGAGTGTGAAGCAGCAAGGATGAGAATCACTATTTCAAGACCATGGTTCTTAGTCACAAAAGGGTGGAATGCTCTCTGCGGGTCTGGGATGAGGTACTTCCTCAAGTGGAGGAATTCAATTTCAGACCCAGGGCACACTAGAGAAATTATATCTCGGCTATTTTGAGAACCCTTCAGTATTCCGCCAGAGGAGGAAGGTGGCCAGGTAAAAGGAGGTCTGGCCTATTTGCTTAAGCTGCTGCCCCCACGACTCGATTTTGGATAAGCAGAAGTTAATGGATGGATAGTTTGGGAACGTTTGGGAAACTACTGAAGATTCCATGTAAGCAACACATGGGGGCAGATTTACTAATTGCGCCTGTTCAATTATTTCTGGCCGAACGCTGTGATCTGTTCATACATGACAGCTGTGGACATGGTCATTTCTTGGTTTTGGTGCAAATGTGTATCAATGTTTCTCTTTCAGAACACAAAAAGAGAACAAGGAATGAACAAAAAATAGTATGTCTTAAATTTTGTGCCTGACATGGCTGATATTGTTGCTGTGGAAAGGACGCACCATAATTTTGGTGGCTGAGATGTGAACCACTATTTTACCTGAATACTTAAATACAGAAGATCATCATGTTACTATTGAGCATAAACCCATGATGGTTTATATTCACATGGGGGTTTTTTTCTACAAAAAAATCTGTTTACAGATACAATGTGTACAGTAAACTATAGAAACAGGTTGTTATTTAAATTCAAAACTTTTATTGTGATATTTTAATTACATGTGAAGATTTAATGTATCTTATTTACTTATGTGTGCTGTCTGAACATGAAAAAAGAAAAAAAAAACAAATCCCAAAGCAATGAATGAAGTCTTACAGGACTCTTGAGAGAATTTATTTATGACAGTAGACTCAACGACGATGAGTCTTTTATCCAAAGAGCACATGTAGGAGATTTTAACTGAACATGTGGTACGTTCATGTTTTTTTAGTGGAGTTTTCTTTTAAAGGACAATGTCCTCCTGTTAATCCTTCGCATTAACAGGAACAAGTTGCAATTGACTGGCGAATCACAGACTCATGAGCGTTAACAACACTTATTAATATTCAGGACTGTGTTTGTTTGTGATTTGAGAGGAGAATTTCTGCAATTCTTTTTAGCCTCAATACATGTGTGTTTTTTCTGCTGAAATTCCAAAAGGAACGCTGTTCACAGGTTATAACTTAACCTTTGCAGGTTACATCAGTGTTTTATTATTACTGTACATCTGCCACTGCATCTCTATGTCCTGTCTTGTTGATTTACGGCATACATTTTAAACATCGATAATGGAACCGACGCGTTTAGAAGCATACGGTTCTGCTTCTTCCTGACATTTTGTACTGATTCTGAGGTGGGGTTGGACTTCAATTCTCACCTCAAGTTATGACATGATAGTAATCTGTGTTGCTCCTGGTGAACGGTTTTGGACATTACAGAAATAAGCTGGTAGTACCTGTGTGAACCATGGTCACCTGCAGAACTGGACACTCCCACCTTTGCCATTGATGATTTACAGCTGCACACTTATTTGCTCAGATTAGTCAGCACCTTAGTTTCTCAACCATGTTTCATCCCTACATCATATTTTTCCATCTGGTTAATTTTCTTTGGCACTCAGAAAAAAGTGATCAAACAAACAGGCTTGTCGGGAATTTACCTGTCTTATTACATAAGCAAAACATTCATTCAGAGAATCATTACCTTCAGGTGCATTAAGGTGCATTGTTTCCATGGGACCAATAAAGGCGTAACGCATTCCCAGTCCCTCTGACATCACCAGGTCGATGTCTCTCACTGAGATAACGCCATTCTGATAGTGAGACAGGAAAAAGAAATGTTAGACTTGAACGCATTTACTGATTTACATGACCATGTAGATGTACATGCAGCAAAAAGAGCTTAAAGGTCAGCCTTTTGACAAAGTCCTGACTTTTTAAACCCTATTGTTTTGGACAAGCCAAATTACCTTTGATCCCATCAGACTACTCCCATTATATTCCCTAATTGCCTAACTCTGTGTGCTCAGGATCGTGTACAGAGAGGACAGAGCTGAAGATGGAGAGATGCAAGAAAAGAGAGACAGAGGGAGTGGTTCAGGTATCTCTGGGTTTGAGATACCTGTTGGCTGACCAGAGAGGAAACAGATACAGAGTAGACTGAGCAAGACGAGAGGGACAGGGTCGCCTTTGTTTGGCTCCCACATCCAACAACGAGTCTGTTATCTGGGCAAAGCAGGGTCGTGGGTTGGGTCTTTTTTTTTTTCCACTGTAATCACCGGGCGTAACGAGGCGCTTTCTCAGCTGCTCTGCTTTCCAACGCTGGCCTCCAGTCAAGGACCATTTTCTGGGTTTGTGTGTGTATCTGGAGGTCTGAGGGAGGCTCCTGTTATGTAAGAAGGATCACAAGGCCACTGCCAGACTACAGGCCTTGATGTTCAATGCTGAACTTCTAGTCCTGTTTCATGTTTTGATCTTTTACTGTTTGTGCTGTTACAGTGTAAGGTTTAAGTAGGGAGTATACAAAGTAAAAACACAGTGTCTTGTTAGAGTCCTGCACTGAAGACAGCACACTGAAACTGACTTGGAGATGAGATGAGTGTTAAGGAGTAAGTACTTGTGATTAGAAAGTTAGATTAATGGCAAAATAAAAAAAGGTACAATTTTGAGTTTAAGTTCTAGTTTTAACAATTCATTTGGTCTTTTAACCACATTTAATCCCCTCAGACGATGAGGTAAGACCATAGATCCAGCAGGGACAGCAGGGAGTGGAGTTGCTGCTCCTTTACGTCGAGAGGAGCCAGTTTAGGTGATTTAGGACATCTGGTTAGGACGTCTCCAGGACACTTCCCTCGAGAGGTGTTTCAGGCATGTTCAACCCGAGGACAATCCAGGACACACTGGAGGGATTATATCTCTTAGCTGGCCTGGAAACACCTCAGTATTACCCCGGAGGAGCTGGAGGAGGTTCCTGTGGAGACGGAGGTCTGGGCCTCTCTGTTCAGGGTGATGCCAAAATGACATGACTTTGGATAAGTGGAAGTTGATGGATGGATGGATGGATGGATGGATGGATGGATGGATGGATGGATGGATGGATGGATGGATGGATGGATGGATGGATGGATGGATGGCCTCCAGCAAGCCATTTCCTTACAAGCTCAAAATTTTGACAGGACAAATTTCATGATTTTGCAGAGATGAATCTAAAAACTAGTAAAGGGGGCAGCGTATGATAGTCTTTGATATGTTTGGTTGTTTGGAATAATTTTTCCTTTGTTTCTTGATTTAGGAACTTAGCTTGGAGTCATTTATTTGCTTTGGGAAGTTTAGGAAGGTATTTACTAAAGCACGATTGTATTTATTGTCACAGAAAAACTCAAAAAGAAGAAATGGACGCTTTGAAGCGTAATTTTCGTAGTATAGTTGGCGATTGTTCAGAGTGGAAGGAGTGTTGAGTTAGTTACACATCATGCACATTATGCACGTAAAGAGAATCGGGAGACAGCGGGCTCAATCAACAATAAAGAAACACTGATTTAAAATGAAATGCACTCTTGATGCCTAAAAAAGCAAGTAGAAGCTGGGTGCTGCTAATCCAGTTCATTTAATCAATTAATCATTGGCATGTGATTTCTGCACATGTAGAGCTTGTTTGCAAAGGTTGGAAAGAAAAAAAAGAAAGCTAATTTTGTCTAAAAAGAACATTACAGCAATGTTTAGGTTTGTTAAATTAGAATTGAACACATCACTTATAAGATCTTGAAGTGCATAGACTTGTTTTGCTTCCTGCAACTGCAGTGGGGCACTGAGGTGACGGTCTCATCAGCAAGCTAACTTACTTCACCTGCCATCCCAACAGAAATAGAAAACCCTGCTTCATTTAAAAATAACATCTTAGATATTTAACAAAATTTCATAAAAGCCATGCTCATGATTTAAAAAGCGTTGGTGACTGTGGATAAGTGAGCAAGTAATTTTGTTTTTCCAAGTTTATCAGCCTCAAAATTGGCAAAAAGTCTGTTAAATATTACATACATTACATTATAATATTATAACACAACTGTTTAACCAACCCTGGGTTTAGCCATTTCTACATCTACAATACAAGGAGTCTTGTTGCTGTAAAGGATTTAAGGGTGTTCATAGGTCTTGCTTACAGCTTTGACTTGTTAGGGCAGTTTAGATAAAAAAAGGGATCACCCTGCAGACAGCCGGCATTTCTACATCTCCGCTGCAGTGTCATTGATGTTGTTTTATTTTTTTTATTCTTCAGTTTCATTCATTATTTATTTATTGCCTTTGTAGAGAAACGTGGTTTCATATTGTTTTTGAATAATTGAAGCTTGTGGTGAAAATGCAGGATTTTTCACAGCACATCTGATATCATTGTTTAAATTAACCTGCAGTTATTTTAATTGTAAGCATTTTGTTTCTCCTTTACTTTCGAACCAAGCGCTCTTTGATTTGCTCAACTGGAGCATATTTAACGGCAAAGTTTGGCACTGACACTAATGTGGCATTTTTGTCAGCTGGGACCTAAGAGCATCCTCTGGCTTCATTCTCGTCAACAGATGTCTCACAACGTAGAGCTCCATACACAATAAGGAATGTCATGTAGATATGCGTCTGAGCTTCCACAGTCTTCTGTGAAATCACAAATATCACACAGTGGACACATGCTTGCTCTCTTACAGTAAAGAGCAAGGCTCAGCAGTAGCCTCTGCTACCTTGTTTGAGAAGGAGATTTCAGCGTTTTTATTCCTTCAAGTGAAATCCCATTCCCAGTGATGTTTTGTCGGATAGTCATGACCGACCTAACAAGTGTTTTTACCTGGTCGCATACTTGAGTCATCAGTGAACTGAGAACCTACTCTTAAAACAAAACAGTCATTCAGTGACCTCTTAACAAGACTAAAGACTAGACGTTTTATTGCTTAAATTACAAATACTATATTCTCCAAATGTACAGATGCTCAATCAAATTTCCAAGGTTTTAAGCACAGATTTAATAGTTTTATTGGCATGACCAATTCTTACAATTTATACACTACATGACATGTAACCTAAAATGTCAGAAGCTGCAGATGCGAGCATCCTTACTTCTACATCACCTCTCTGTATAACAGGGTAACATCCAATGAAGAGAGTAAATTCCTTTGTGTTTAGTCTCTGTAACTAATTTCTAGTTTTACCTCTCTTGTCAGATCAACACACTGGTCCGTCTACAGTGTCTGCACATACTGCCTCCAATAAGCAGCCTTGCATCCAGAAATAAAAACCTCTTTAGGACAGTGAAGTACCAAGAAGCTTCAACATTAGATCTTGGGTATGTGTGTTCAAATAATTGAAGACACAATTTCTGATAGTGAAACCCTCGCTGGGAAACAAAAGGGGAGGATAGTGAGGCAAAGTTTGAACTTTAGTCTATCTCAACTTTAAGAAACTTGTCTGATAAGTCCCAACTTTGTCCTGCAGCAAGACAGTGAGTTCACGCACACCTCCAGGGTGTGCAAAGAATGCTTGCATAACAAGTACTGACTGTACATGGCTATCTCAATCATCAGGAATCAACCTCACAAACCTTGGTTAGGATGAACTTGACTAAAGAATTTGAATCATGCAGCCACCAAATACAGATTTACTCTGGGAATGATTTGAACTGCATGGGAAGAAATCCTGACCTAGTCAGGATGATATGAGTTCTTGCAGGTCTTCTACAGGAGACAAAGAGCCATATTTTAACGAGGGAAAGACTGAACCTCCATAACTTTGCTGGGTCACACAGTCTCCTTCAGAAATAGGGTTTTCGCATTTCCATACAATATTGTTTGCCAGAATAATTAACTTAAACCAAAACTGTACCACAAAACATGTTTTGGAGGGTTATTCTATCATCAGAGAAAACTGTGCTGCACAAATAAACTAATAGAACATATGAAAATAAATCACCTTCTTTGATGAGAGCATACATTTGGTGTCTGAAGTAAACGACAACCAAAGAACTTGACATAAATAACCCTTCACTGAATACCGTACTGTTTTTAACCCTGACAACGCACATGCCATTGATTTGCAAAAGCCTTTTAAGCATTCAGGGAAGAGATAAACACCAGACCATCCTGTTCTCACAGTTTGTCCACATTCCGCTGGTCGTCAACACTCAATTTCCATACCTCCCAATTCATGATGCATGGTTTCCTAAAAACATATTATGATCAAATTATGACGCTCAAGACACCTTATAAAATAATTTTTGATTATAAATTTTGTTGTGTTTTTTATTTTGTTCTCTGAGCTAAACTCAAAATTAATAATTGTGTTCTGAGCTACAAAAACTGATCACTTTCCCCAAAATTAGATTTAAAGGTTTCCTGTGGCGTTGTAAAACACGCTGACTCTCACAGTGTTGTGGGTTGTGTAACGGCAGAAAAATGGCAGTTAGCAGACATCTTTTAAAATGTGGCATATCTATTGTTCCAAGGTGCAAAAATACATACGAAAAAACAGCAAGGGACAAAAACAAAACTCAGCTAACTTTCACCAATTAAACATAACTGAAATCCATCCATTAGCTATTTCCCCTTTATCCGTTTCCGGGTCACGGGGGTCTGTCGGAGCCTATCCCGACGCATAGTAGGCGAAAGGCAGGTGTACACCCTGGACAGGTCGCCAGTCTATCCAGGGCCACATACAAGACAAACAACCAATCACACCTAGGGAGAATTTAGAAAGATCAATCAACCTACCCTGCATGTTTTTGGACTGTGGGACGAAGCCGGAGTACCCGGAGGAAACCCACGCAAGCACGGGGAGAACATGCAAACTCTACACAGAAAGACCCACCGGGCCGGGAATCGAACCAGGAACCTTCTTGCTGTGAGGCAACAGTGCACATAACCTCCCTAACACAGGGAAAAGCCCAGCCTTAAATAACCTTATGCACAATACCTAATACCTAAGTCACTTTCTTCCTCAAATAACTTAACTTAAATAACTTAAATAACTGCTTAAATAATAATCACTAATTGAGTTTTGTACAATAAACAACTAAACAGTGAACAATTTCTATAACTAAACACAATAAAACAAACAAACAAAAACAAAACAAACCTGGGATAGTCTGTACCTGTCGGCCGCTAAGCAAAGATAAAATTAACGTTGTTAATTAGAAAGGTCATAATTAATTCAAAATATGACGTGGCATAGTGACAACTCACTCGCACACATTTTTTTAAACCAGATTTATGGCTTACTCCTAAAGGGTCTATTTTTGCAGGGCATTAATGTTACATAAGTTTTATGCAATCATTTAAAAAAAAAAAAAGCGATTCCACTGTATAACCTGAAATATTAGAACCAGGTGTGTTGATATGAATTTCATAAAGAAAAAGCAAAATTCAGTGAAAAAACAGACTAGTCGAAATAGACGACTCATAAAAGGTCTACAAAATGAAAAGCATCAATCTAAGAATTAAATTAAAACTGCTTATATAGAAGCAATGAGCATATCTTGATGTCTTTGCAGCAAAAGGTGTGAGATTTATAACTCTGTTTTCGTAAGTTCTATTAAAATGATCTCAATTCATGTGAGACAAAACCAGAAAATGATGGCACCAATTTAACAGCAACAAATCAAGATTATTATACTGTAGGAAACTGTCACCTTTTAAATGGCATTTAAAAACAAGACTACTGATAATGACGAGATTCCACTTACAGGTGATGTAATGAAAGCTGCCTGCAGATGTTTACTCTGTCACCACCTTGAGTTAAAGCTACAAATACTTTGAGCGCAATCTTATTAGAAAGAAACATTTCTTGTCTCATGACTGATGTTATTTCACAGATAAAATTAAGGTTTAAACTGAAATCTATAAGCGGCCTCTGTGAAAAGATTCTATATTTCAACATAGCTCTGCACATCTTATTAGTAGTAGCTCAATGTAAACCAGACTATTGGGGCCTCTGTTGGGACAATAATCCTTGATTATTAATGAGACGTAAACAAAGTGAAGAATAATAAAAGGCAAGCACCAGAATGCTTAACTACAGCACAGTGCCATGAATTTTTGCTCATAAACTACATTTTCTGCCCATGAAGGTATGTGCATGTGATTCAGGCAAAATATCTCGTCACGCATTCATACTTTATTAGTGCTGTGGAAATTCTTGGAGTTTTTGTTTTTTTCCCAAATGTGTAAAATCACTTGAGAAAATTAAACTGATTTTTGTTTTGTGCTTGTGTTTGTTAAAGTTATTTAAAAAAAACTTTGTGGTTTTGTTTGTTTAGGACACTGAAAGTAAGTAACAACTTCCACATTTTTCACTAGTCCAGTATTCAGTAAAACTATTGGTTCTTTAAGTGGATAGTTTTTGGATAATGGGAGAAGTAAAAGTGATGGCGTATAAACCCTGGACAAAAGACTGGGCTGGAGATACAACACTGAAGCTGTTTATAAGAGAAGACCGAGCAGACTTTACTTAAGGAAGCGTCAGTGTTTGCAGTAAGATGTACATCTTCTGCAAGTCTGTTTTTGGGAAGTTAGGGGAGCAGCATAGGAGCTGGTGCCTTAATGAAACTGAACAAATGGATAAGGAAGGCTGGCTCTGTTCTGGAGCTGATGTGGAATGAAGGATACTTATAAAGTGAGGATCGCGGACAACCCTGAACATCCTCTTCACAACACAGAGATTCGGTAACGGAGTGTCTTCAATCAGAGGTTTTTTTCATCCTAAGTAATACTCATCCATCCATCCACCTCCACTTATCTGTGGTAGGGTCATGGTGACAGTAGTCTAATCAGGGTATCCCAGACTTCTCTCTCCATGGCCACTTCATCCAGCTCATCCAGAGGAATCCATAGGTTAGGTTAGGAAAATAAGCCGACTGGTAAATTAAGACCTTCGCCTTTCAGCTCAGCTCCTTTATGACACAATGCAGAGTCCGCAGCACTGTGGATGCTGCACCAATCCGCCTATCAATCTGCCGCTCCATTCCTCCCTCACTCGTGAACAATCCCCAAGATACCTGAATTCCTCCACTTGGGACAGCATCTGATTCCCAACCCAAAAAGGGTAATCCATCCATTTCTGAGGACCATGGTCTCAGATTTAGAAGTACTGCATCTCATCTCAGCCGCTTCACATTTGGCTGCAAACCACTCCAGCGGGAGTTGAAGGTTTTGGCCTGATAAAGCCAACAGAACCACATCATCTGTAAAAAGCAGAGACGCAATTCTGAGGCCACCAAACTGGATCCCCTCTGCTCCTCAGCCTCGCCTAGAAATTGCCCATAAAAGTGATGAACAGAATTGGTGACAAAGGGCAGCCTTGGTGGAGTCCAACCAATACTTATTATTGCTATTTAAAGTTAGAAAACATTTAACTACCAGTTTTTTCCACCTTTTTAACATTGTGTTTCTTTCATACAGGACCCTTATTGTCACAATGTTGGAGATTGTGGAGTGGAAGCAGGATCCAAAAATAGGACAGGAGACGTCAGGTGAAGTTGAAAAAGTGATTTATTTAAACAAAGTGTTGCAAAGGAGGGATTTCAAAAGTATAGCCGAAAAGAAAAAAAATCTTAACTAAAAACAAGGACACACTTTCAAAATAAACCGGGCACAAAAATTAACCTAAAACCTTGACACTCATGCAAGTCTGAATTAACTTTTATTATCTTTACATACTGTATAGTTTTTATGAAAAACCCTTTAATCATCTGCAATGTATTTTTGATTGCTTTTAAATAAAATGTAAATATAGTTTTCCAGTTAGAACTGCTATGGTACTTTGATCTGGCTATTCAGCTGAGTGGAAAAAGCCTTCTGTGTTAAAACTACTGATATCATGGGACTGATGTCACACCCATACTGTTGCCTGTGTGCTACACTTCCATGTTAAATCAATTCATGATTAATACAATTGTCCATGTTTTTAAACCATTCGGGCTTCTGGTCTAGCTGATACGATTATACACTGTTACTGGTGAGTACTTACAGTCACTTCAGGGACAAGAACACATGGTGCAGATTTCACTGAGAACAGGCACTTTTTTCTTTCGTTTTTTTTAAACATATTTTTAACGAAGAGACTGGGAATATCTGTGTATTAACACTGGGATGAACTCTTGCTTGGGTTGAGCTGGGGAATGCTGGATTGGGGAGCTGGGAGATGTTACATTTAATGCTCCTCTTTATTGTTTATCATGCTTTACTCTGCACTGTGTAAAGCTTTATGTGCTATATAAAAAGATGTATGAAAAATAGTAAAAACAAAAAAACAAAGTCTGATTGATTAACCAGCTGGCTGTTACCAGTAAGGGGGATTTAGTGTAATCTTACTGAACAGGAACTTAGTTCTGTCCAACAATGCTGTTGATGGGAGGCAAGTTCAGGTAACGCCGGCATCTCAAGTTAACATTCCACCAGCTCATCTTGGCGCACTCATCATCTTGATTATCATTATTCTAACCATTTCCTCCAAGAGTAATCGTGTCATCATCAGTGACCGAACACAGTCCTTGTGTTTCACTTTTGACGGGGACTCAGATTAAAGCAGAGAGGCTCTCTTTATCGGCATCTGTTACAAAACAACAGCAAGACAACTCAATCACATCACTTTGGTGGCACTGAGGAGCCTTTGTTCATACATGCATATAAACATACTCACATAAATGCGCTCTTGCGTGCCTAGCTTTAAATAAAAATTTTAAAATTAGTGGTAACATCTTACAGTAAGGATAAATTAAATCAATATCCAATGTATGTATTATGTACTTATAACATTTGTCAGCATTGAGTTATTTTAGTGGCCAGTTTTTTTTTTTTCAGGGCCAGCTGACCTGAGAAACGAGATCGTAACTTAGCTGGATGACCTACATGGGCTAAGACATAAAGTACCTTCTGAGAGTCTGCTGGAAAAAGTGAATGTGGCGCTACGAACAGTACTTAATAGATGCTAGAGATGCTTGGCTACAAGATTCACACCCCTGGTAAGAGGTGCAGTCCTTCATGGCAGAGAAGGCTGAAAGCAAAGATCAAGTTAGTTGTGTGGGCTGTTGAAGGAAGCAATGAAGGTCAGCTGCCTAAGAAGTACCACCACCAGCTCTCAGCACCTGAGGCACTGGACTCTGCCACACAAAGACTTGGAGCTCTGGTTACCCGACTGAGAGGATACAGTACTAAAGCAGAGGCTAGACAAATAAACAAGATGTTCTCCACTGAACCATCCAACATGTGCTCTCTGTGGCAAGGTAACAATAACAGACTGGACGCACCCAAGGCTGAGACTGAACGGTACCGGAAAAACACACGGGAGAATGAGGCAACACATAAAACCAAAGCCCTATGGCAAGAGCGGACCACAGCACCCCCTGAACAAGACCCAGTAACCACCAGAATGGCAGGAAGCGTCCCAAGTGTGAAGAGGTGGACAGCACCATGATACATTCCTACTGGCTGAAGAAACTGACTGCAGAAACTGTAAATAGTTTACCAACATTAAAAAAAAAAAACACTGACCTGGACCAGCCTCCACGACTCTGCAATAATGGCAGCCTGGACTCTGTTGAGGGCAAAGCCATCAATCTCCTTTTTCAACCGAACGGGCACCTGGCCGACCTGAAACAAGAGCAATCAGAGCTCAGATGTGGAAACGGCTCCTAGAAAAAAGTTATTACAATTCTCTCAAAAACACAGGATTTCAAAATTTCTCTTATCCAAATGACCATTATTTATATATATATATATATATATATATATATATATATATATATATATATATATATATATATATATATATATATAGGAGCAATGTTATTGTTCAAGGCAATGAGTTAATTTAAAGTATGCAGGAGTAAAAAAACATGTTAAAGTGGTATGAAAGTATTTGTATTTTCATAAAAATGAATTTATTAGATTAAATTGCCTAGATTAACTTAAGAACTGAAGAAAAAGGTTTTTTTTCTCAGCAACAGTAACATGAAAACTTTTGTTTAAAAAAAAAAAAAGTGGGAAATCTAGGATGCAAAGTCTGGAGTTTTACTTAACACAGTGTGTTTTGGTCTCAGATCAGGTCTAAGACTTTGCTGCCACTCTTGGCCCTTTGAGGCTGATTACTCATCTGTTTGTTCAAAATTGGGGTGTGATTATTATTATTTTTTTATATCCGTTCTGTTGTCAGAACCAGCTATCCATCTTATCGTGATTGTTTTTAAGCATAATTGCATATCTTATTTCTTGTTTTCTTAGGCTTTACCTTATTTGTATGAACTCCTTCATGACTGTTACACAACTGGCTTGTCACAGTTTACTACATTTATACCTATACTTTATATATTTCTATCACGTATCATTTTGTTACATCTGGTGACAATGACAATTTAACTTCCCAGCGGACATCAATGAAGCCATCAATCCCTCTTTTCATCTTCATACTCCTGTTAAAGCACTTTTTTTCTACTTGCCGGCATTCACTTCAAGTTGAGCTTTGACACTTGTCAAATATTTTGTTGTGTGTTTCTGTGTTTGTCTTGATGCACCTTATTTATACACTTACTGGTCACTTGATGAGGTATACCATGTGAACCTAATAAAGTGTTTGGTGTTTTGTTTGCTGCTGCTGGTGTATAATGCTGTCACACCTTTCATCCTTCCTGCAAGTTCAGATGTGACTAAGTACCAGACGGCTTTATTTGGCAGCCCTACCTTGTTCATCAGAGCATAAGTGGTATTCATAACGGCCTCGGTCGTCTCTGGGTGAGGTACCAGCTCCACCAGCTTTACGTAGTAGGGTGGGTTTACCTGTGGAGACCAATACAGAATATAGTATATGTCAATAATTGCAGCGGATCCTCACTGGTAGCCCGTAGTTATAGTTTGAGTTATTGCTCTTAATTCTATGTTATAAATTAGTTGTGTATACCTTAACTGTTCTTAGTTTGAAGAAAAAATGAACAAGGGGCTGAGTTCATTTATGGTCATGTTTTCAACCTTCTGTATTCACACACATCACTGATCTTTCAAGGCCATTAATATGGTCGGGAGACTTCTGTTTTGACATGTATATGTTTTAGGGCTGCATAGCAGATCCCATCTAATTTTAAATGAGGCTCCGCATCACTCTCCTTAAAACTGCAAGAAATGGCACAAGCGTAGACAAGTCTTTGGTGCAAACAAATCATTGGTTTCTTTATGGTATTGTATATGATCTCTTTGATCCCAGGAATTCCTTGAACAGGTACTGTATCTGGACCAGCTGGACGCCTAAAGGATCTGACTCTTGGCCACTAAAGAGTCTTCCCACATAATACAAATAAGCCGAGACTTGTAAAGCTGGAGGCAGGAGAGCACATCCTCTGGAGAAAAAGTTGCTACCATGCCTTGAATGTCTATGCAGATTTATAGTGAAACTTCGTGTGTATCACTCACCACTGTATTAAGTACCGCAGGTCTGCCGAGTAAAGTGGTGAGTGTACACCAAGATTTTAATTTGATCCTGTGTTCTGGATTTACTGGGCTGTATGCTGATTATTTTTTCTTTGTGAGTTCAGAAGACTGAATAAATAATTAAGTGGCCTCTGCTCTTGTCTGGCAGCTCAGCTGTGGCACTGACCGGATGAGAGACGAGGCAGCGAGTCTTGTCCAGTACTTTAGAGAAGACGCTGCTTGGTACCAGACAGGAGGTGGAGCTGCTCAGAATGACGTCTTTCCCCACATGACCCTCTATGTCCTGAAAGATGCCCTGCTTGATTTCAAGCTGCTCAAACACACACTCCTGCAACACAAAAACATACAAACAATTGCCACAGAGATAAATAGCCATTAAATAATTTTACTGAGACTTACTGAATAAATATTCTAAGCCACAGTCTTGGTATCAAACAGCAGAATATGTTCTTGATCCCACTTTTCAAATCTCCCTTTAAATTCCATGACAATTACCATTTATGATTTGGAAGTCTCTGAATGCTTCTGAGGTCACTCAGAGGTGTCTTTTTCTGCCAAGTAATTTGAGACACTCCAACTCTCAACTTTCTCTTGTCAATGCTTTTTTTTTTTTTTTTTTAAGAAAAAAAAAACAAAAGACAATCGACAGAAGAAATTACCTTTACCACAACAAACAGAAAGTTATTTTGCATCTAATGGCCTCAGAGAAAGTCAAACAAATGTTTTTTTAAAACAGGATTTTCTCAGTTTGTACTGAGTCAGTATGTTTTACCTACAAAAATCAATAATTTGCACTTAGTCATACCCCGTCTCATTCAGGTAACAATACATGTATCTATGATTGATCCTCTGGATTCGTAGTCCCTCCTTCCTTCAAGGAAAAAGGTATTAACAGCGAGGTCAAAATGCATCACAAGGTTACATTAGGAAATAAGTGGGTATGGGTATATATATATGGATGGATACAGGATATATGTATATGCACATGGAACTAAAAAGCACAGGTGCACATGATTGTATCAGAGTATATTTATATGTATGAATAACTACCTACTGGTGCATATGTATCTTACATACATGATGCTTTGAAGTTTACACATTGATCTTTGTTATATGTGTGTGTGTGTGCGTGTGCGTGTGTGTGCATTGATGTACAAATTAATTATTGTGTTTCTCTGCTTACAATGTATATGAATATGTACTAGATAACTGCATACATGTCTTCTTATCCCTATATATATATATATATGTATATATATGTATGTGTATGTATGTGTCTATATGTATGTGTGTATGTATATATATATATATATATATATATATATATATATATATATATATATATATATATATATATATATATATATATATATATATATATATATATATATATATATATATAAAGGGTATTTGCACACACACTGCACACACGCACACACAAAAAAAAAAAAAAAAAAAAAAAAAACCTTGATTACAGATTAAAATGCATATATATTTCTTTGGGTCTTACCAATTTGGTATCAACCAATAATATATGTGCAAACAAGGGGGAAAAAAAAAGGAAAAAAAAGGAAATAAGTGGGTAACAGAATCATTGGATTATTTTCTTTTAATGAACTTCCTTGTTTCCTTGTTAGAGTGAAACAGCATCGATTGTTTTCACCCTCCCCGTGTTTACTCTCCTCTGAAGCGAGGAAGAGCAGCAAAGTGAAACTGTTTCAAATATTTCATATATCACTAATACTGGATAAGTGCCTGTTGTTGAATAAGTTCCTGGTGATAAAGATGAAACGACAGAGGTGGTGTTGAAATGTAATTCTGTATGTTATGTAATGTAAACAACAGTGTTATAACTCAAATAATACAGTACATTACCTTCAGGAAAAAGGCGATTACAATGATTGTCGTTTACATTTTGCAACCATGAAAGAGAACATGGTCTTTGAAGAGATTCAACTGTAAGGTGAAGAGGGACGTCCTGCTCTGATAAACTACAACCACAGATCAGAACAGTTTGATGCTGGTCTGTATGTAGGGATGCTGCTTCTGAGAAACATGCGAAGGAGCATAAACATACATGATTACATTTAAGTAGTAGGATGCAGAGTAATTAGACGCTTGAAATACTTTTAAATGTTACACAATCAAGAAAAAATCTACATTTCTCAATGGTCAATGTTGGAGTGTTGCTACTATATTCTTGAAAAGCAGCCTTGGATGACCAGTTGTCCTCCAGCTGGGAGGTCAGTGATTGACTGCATTGCCCTGCCACATGCCAAAAGGTCTGTGGGAAAGACACCGAACCCCCTCGCAGCCACATTTACCAGAGCGGTGCCAGATAACTCAGCTGGTTGAGGGGTGCCTCATCTACAGAGGCTTCAGTCCTCATACAGCCAGTCCAGGTTTGAGCCTCAGCCTGTGGCCCTTTGCTGCGTGTTCCCCCCTGTCTTCCCCACTTGCCTGTCCATCTAGTTTGAATAATAAAGCCCACTAGTGCCACAAAGTCTTTCTACTGAGATCTAATATTCAGAGTAGAATAGACAAATTTAGTCTAGTGAAGTGTGCCAGGGGTACCAGTCCTCCATTCCAGACATTAATGATGTCAACGCTGCCGTGCTGGTCACATAGCACTTAAAACAGGAAGCGTGATTCAACTATATTAACTCAAAAGATCATCCTGTTGCACGTTTCTACAAAGTTTTGGTTGTTTTTTTTTTTTGTGCCTTAAATCTTTGTTGATTTCTTCTGTTGACAAAGAAGCTGGATTTTGAGCATTTCTCTGGAGTGGCTTTACAATACAAGTTAAAAAAAATGTTATTTGGAGCATGTTTGCTCCAACTGTTTCTATACTATAAATAAAACTGTTTGACTGATGTTCCCATTATTTAATAGTTCAATGCAAATAAAGAGATCACAAGGGGAAGAAGAGTAAAAAATGTACAGCAAAACTCCAGCTCACCACGAGTTGACTTGTTTGCTTTGGGTATTTTGGCTCATGTGATATCTGTGATAATGGAGATGCACCAATGTAAAATTTCACAGTCGATGAAAATAACCAGTACAGATCTGTTTGTTGTGGCTGACACACATGTGATGAGAGAGTGTGCAGTTGCCGCCGAACAGAAGACCTACGGTCCAATAAAAAGCTCCGAATTTTAAATGCGTGATCTTTCTTTTTATGATTCCTGGAACCGTTTTTATTGTTTCTGTTACTTTATTGTGGGTATTTGTGCCCTTGTGAGTGCTTCTGGTCCTCAGGTCTTAATTAGAAAAGAGATTCTAGTTCTATTCAGATTTAAGTTAAATATAATATATGCATAATATATAATATAATATATGCCTCATAAATGCAAAAGTTTGAAAAGCAAAATAGTTTTAAAATATTTCTGTCTGTTTAAATGTATTTTTAAACTTACTTTTATCTTCTTAAATGTTTAGAGCTTTCATTATATCCAGAGAATAAAGAATAAATTCAAGCATTAAATTGCAAATTGTAGAGTAAACCTCTGTTTTTCCTATGTAGACCAGTGTGAACAAGTGTTTTGTTGCCTTGATATTAAACATGCTTGTTTACATCTCACCCTCCACTAACCAGGCATCAGTGTGTGACAGGGTCCTCCTCCGTCTTAAGTAAAACTCCAGACTTTGCATCCTAGATTTCCCACTTTTTTTTTCTTTTTTTTTTGAACCTGTACTGCTGTTGCAAAGGTTTATTTCAGCCTCAGTGTCCAAGTTTATTTAAACTACTATCAGAGAGACAATAACACTTTACTTTTCCTGGGCAACATGTTTATATTGAAGTAAAGATATGACGGTTATTTAAATAGTTTAAACAGTTAGGTGGAATAAATAATCTAACTGTTGTTATGGAAAGCTAAAGTAAAACTCTAAACAAAACTTGTTTGGTTTTGAAGAAGACGAACCAGTGATGTTCTACCCCCTAGAGGATGAACCAGAAAATGCTGCAGTAAAATGACGGCAGTCATTCCAGAAAGTGCTTTTAAGTGGCTTTCAGCGCGGTCCAAGTTAAGGAAACTCAATGGTAGTTAAGGAGACAGCGTACTGTTAGTTTGTCAGTTAAAGTTTTCCAATGTGCTAGTTCTTCCATCAGATTACATAACTAACATCAATCTCAGACAGGTTTGATAATCAGTTTACATAATCAGATAAACAGGTGAGCTGCTTAAGGAAGTTGTTCCACAGTATTATGCAAGTCACAGGTTTCATGCAATATAGGGGAAGAGTGCAGTGTCTTGCAAAAGGTATGAAAACACTGGATATTTCACAAAAAAATTAAGAGAGATTGTCAGGCTGTGGAAGGATTTGTGAAGGATTCTGTAAGGCAAATTCATGATATTAAAAGAACAGCTGTGTAAAATCTACTGATGAGTACCAAAAGGGTATTTTAAGCTGTTGGTGCTTCTCAATGCAGGATCCTCCAGCAGCTTGCTGATGCCCTACAGTGTCAGACACTATTTATGTTTGAAAACGGGCACACTGCAGTAACGAGAGGCAACTCATTCCCACGTTTCTTCAGTGACATCCAGCTAAAAACAGGAAGTCCTGTACAGTGTATGATAGATAAGCAAGAGAATAATAACAGAGACCACTGAATCTAAAACTGTTTTCTGTGTTTGCATGGGGGTAAGCAAACAGACACAGTGGCATGTTTATTATTAAATGTCTGCTGTGTTACCTGTACAAAGAAGGATCCCTCCAGGGCCTGAGACAGGTTTTCATGAGTGCTTATCTGGGCACACTGCTGTGCAGCGGTCAGCGTCCCTCTCAGCATGCCAGCTTCCTCCAGCTCCTCCAGCTGCTTCCTGAGCCATCACAGAGCAGCAGATGCAGTTAACATTCCCAAACACACAAGCATACAATCTCTGGATACGCTGTTAACTTACCAGAGTAAACTACACTGACACTATGAATACAATAAATAAAAAGAATGCTTGTTCAGCAAGAAATTATAAACTGATAAATACACAATGAACTCACACTCACTACTGTTAATAATTAATAATTAACTGATCTGCTAAAAAGAAAATATTGCAATGCACATCTGAGGTGCACTAAGCAGCTGGTGTTTTTTTGCAGAAAAAGTAAAGCTACACTCATGAGAACATATTTAGAGCTGAGTTTATCAGTATTTTGAATCACCTAATAAGTTCTTTAAAAGTATCTTTAGTAAGGTACTTTCTCAAGTTTCCCAAAAAAAGGTTTCTTTGTCATTCTGCAGTAATGACTAGCGGCTCTGAAGGTGCTTCTACACCTGAGCATGCTTTTATTCATGTGCTCTCATGTCAGTTGGAAAGCATTGATCATGCACTGTTCATGTGTATTTTCTTTGTACAAAAGACAATAACACTTAACTTCACTTAACTAAGATGTTAACTAAGAATTAGTTGCTGATTTTTGAGGGGGAGTGATGGCCTAGTGGTTACAGAGATGGGCTTGGGCCTGGGACTCAGGTTCAAGTCCCCTGGCTGGCAACAATGGGGAATCACTGTGGGCCCCTGAGCAAGGCCCTTAACTCCCAATTGCTCCCCGGGTGCTGGAAAAATAGCAGCCCACTGCTCCTAGTGAAAACTAGTGATGGGTTAAAAGCAGAGGCAAATTTCTGTGTGTTTCGTGAGATATCTACTGACAAGAATAATAAAGTTTAAAGTTTTTAAAGTTTAATACGTGCAATAAGGAAAACGCAAACTGTATGAGTAATTTTAGAAATTTTAATTGTTCCCTATAAACCAAACATTTTTATGTTAAACTGGATTCGAAACACACATTTAATGTCAGTAGGCCATGGTACATGGTAGGTTATTATGATTACATGATTTGTGCAGGATGACACACCTGATTTCTGCGATGGCCTTAGCAGCCATTCCTGGTTGGTTGTCATAGATCTTCACACTGTAGCCTCCGCTGGCAAACACCATGGCCCAAGAGCGACCGATAAGCCCACTTAAACCAGAGACACACAGAAATAACATCAATTCAATTAAACAGGCTAAAATAATCAAACCATAGATGCAGGTGCTAAAGGACCTGTGCTTGTTTTTGATAAATGCCCTGTGAATGTGCTCTGAATCTCAGTTTGCATGCCAACATTCCTTCTCGTGTCCTGCTGTCATGTTCCAAATATCTGGAGAAATGTATTATTCAGTGGTATTCAGGTAGTGATCTGAGGGAAATTTCAAAAATGCTTGTAATGCACACACAAAGGTTATCAAAGACCATTAAGGTAAAAATGAACGAGGGAATGTGAGTTTTGCTGTTTACTTTCCCTAGAGGGGTCACTTTAGAGGACTACAAAGTTCAGTTAAGTGGACAGGAATAATGAACAAGGTACAGAGACCAGGTTAATGTGCAAGCCTACTCTGAACAGACCAAACTAGTTTTTACTAGTTTTGAAAATTTTAAGACATGTTAAACAGGAACCTGCTGTGTGTGCATGTGAATAGGTATGCATAGATAGATAGGTGTGTGCAAATTGGGCATACATTTATTTTATAGACTTGTGTGCATAAATTAAGGGGTTCTATATGTTCAAATGTGTGTGTGTGTGTGTGTGTGCACGTGTGTATATGTATTGCGTGCATTCTTTTATTTATAGATTCATACTATTGTTAACGTTGATTTGCTTTACATGATAGTTTTGACATGTCTGTAATCAATCAATAAAACAAAAACGAAACGATAATGTAACCAGAAAGCCAATTCTACAACCAGCCTCGTTCATAAAGTGAGTTAAATCGGTGATTATAATACCTTTATAATATAACGAAGACCAGCAGGAAACCTAAGAACATTCGAATCTAAGCATGCTTAAAAAGGAATTGTTCTGTTGGGAACTAAAGAATGAGCCTATACCTGCAAATAATTTTACTGCAAACGTCAATTCTTCCATAGAAAAAGCTGCAGCTACTGTGATTAAAGTCCATCAACACTTTACTCACGTCAAAATACAGTGTAAGAAAAGGTTTATATTGGGGAAGTCTTTTCTTGCTCACCTGCCGATCACGGTAATGGCTTTCAAGTCAGAAGTGCTCATTATGAGAAAATCTAATAGTTCAAGTGTGAGAGAAGTGAAATACTCGACGACCAAAACACTCGCACCAGCCCTCTAGTGGCACGCTGGTCACGCGAACAGGTCGGTACGGGAACCCAGAAGGACCAAACAGCTCCAAAGAGCGCAAGACGATAGACGCATTTTCCTAATCGATACGGGCTAAACTTGTGTTGTGTTTTTTTTTTTAATAAAAACAGTTATATACTTTAGTACATAATGGAAGTCAAACGCTGAGAAAAACAAGAAAAGCAATTAGCGAAAAGCAAGAAGCGTCCGCTCGTATCCTAGTAACGACCGAACCCATGTGAACCAATCATGTTGTTGCGAGAGGATGAATGACGCATACGTAACCAATCATAACTTGTAAAACAGACTTGTCCCGCCCATGCCGCGTTGAATTGTGGGAATCAAAGCCTAAAACGACAACAAGCCGCTGTTCGTCCTCATTTAGCTAAAATAAACGTTTGTTTTCAATATATCTACGTGTTTCCTTTGAAAAACCAATGGAAAACGTGCATCTGGCCGTAGAGGAAGATGATCTTTACTCTGGTTATAACGACTATAATCCGGCATTTGACTCAGAGGTAAATTATCCAGTGGTTTTCATCCAAATTAGCAGAGTTATGAGCGGTTGGTGTGTGCTAGTGAGGCGGTTAATGGTAACATTTTTACTCTTTCTTTGGAAAATTGTTAAGAAATAATGACATGTTACATGTGGCGAATTTTTAAGGAGTTGGAGAATGATGCGGGCTTCCAGCAAGCAGTTCGGACAAGTCATGGAAGAAGACCTCCGGTAAGTGTGCGCGCGCGCATGCACGTGTCTGTCCCCGTAATTATATGCGTGAAAGCACGATGGCAATCAGGTTTAAAATATTTGAACCATATTCGCTTTAACTTCGTTAAAGTTGTATCATGGATTTTAACTCTGAGCATAGAATTCAATAGTCTCTATGTTTAGGTGAATAGCCTAAATAAAGGACTGCATTGTTGTCTATGTGTTTGTAGAAATGATTGCTGCCCGTTTCCACTATTTCTTCAAAATTATTTAAATAAAATGTTGTCTCTTCTATCATCCAGATGACAGCAAAATTTCCAGGCACTGCCATTGGAGGGCGACCTTTAGCTTCATCTTTTGGAGTAAGCGCAATGAAGTGTGATTATCTTAAATGAAATTAAAGAGATTTTTTTTTAAATGAAGAAACATTACGCAACACGAGGACCAATATAGCAATGTAGCTTACTATGACATTTAATTGCAAGGCTATTTTCTTCAGTAACTACACGTTGTTTTATGTACCGGTAGTCTCGGATCCCTATGGTCTCTTCACTGAGCAGACCCATGACTGGAGCTTTGCAGGTGAGAGAGCCTTAAGAATAATATTTGTTGTATGCATGGTTTATATAATATTTTTAACCTTGTATCTTTCTCTTTGTGTTGTTAACCACTGCTTAACTTTGATTCTATCTTTTATTTGTGAGGAGAATTTACTTTTTTATTTTAAAGCAGAAAATTGACTTTTTATAGAGAGAACATCACAGTCTATATTGTTAGTAATGACTCTTAATATGTTAAGTGGTCTGGTAAACCAATAGTTTGTGGAAGATTACCAAATGGATTTTTTTCACCAAGTGACATTAACAGAATGCAGTTATTTTTAATGTTTTGAATTATGCCTGTACTTTTTCTGCCGTAACAGGCTGTTGATAAAATTTTGGATAATTAAGCCAATTTTTGTTTTGTCTTTTTTTTTTTTTATATGTGACAGGATGGAGCAGCACGACCAATGACTGCTGTCAGAGCAGCAGGTTACACCTCCTCTCTAACTCGTGGTGAGTTTAAAGGAGAAGGAAGCTAAAATCAGGACAGATACAAATCAAGGGAATGTTCCTATCACAGTGAAAGTTGTATTTTCAGGTTCAACCTTTGACCCTTTGGGCCAGTCCAGGGGCTCTGCACCTCCACTTGAAGTAAAGAATGAGGACACGTGAGTTTTCCCCCATTAAACTGATTTGTTAGTTAAATGGGATTGTACAGCACTGTTTTAACCTTATTTTGGTTTTACAAAAGTCTTTACAATGTTTCACAATTAAGATTCCTGTGTGTAGGCTGATAAATCTATATTTTATAAATACTTCTAATTATTGAGTCTATTATAGTTGTATACTTTTTGGAAAAATAAATGAACTGGCTTCCTGTCCCTTTTATAACATGTAGTTAATACTGAATAATTCATAGCAGGCGGAGAAAAGATTGTGCTTTGAGTCTGGTCAACATTGTCACACATTCATACACGGCATATCCTTTTTCAGACCCGAGGAGAAGATCAAGATCTTGGAGAAGAAAGTGAAGGACCTGATAGAGGAGAGCTGCATGGCACAGAGCATGGGCACCATACAGCTGGTCAGATGCTGACTTGTTCTTTACCTAACCATAAAGTGATTGCAAATAACTAGATTTACAGAAAAGGTCATTTGAGAAAGACAATGAACTCCAATCTTTATTGTGGCAGTGCTATTACGTTTCATAAAAGATTGAATAAAGTGTAAAAATGTGTCCTGAGAGAACTTGTTTCATTTTCAGATAAGTTCAACATTACAGTGAAACTTCTTGCTTACCTTCTAGTGTTTAAACCTAATATTTGTCAGAGGAAAATACTTTTAAGTTTTTACCATTCCTAAGCATTTTCATATTTGGGATACCAAATTTTAAACTATTACCATAGACTGAGTTTGTATTTGATGCTGAAGAGCAACAGAAGTCTGGTGCAACTGAAGCATTTAGCTGCTTACTCGAAACTGACTTGTCATATTTAACTGACACACTTTCTATCTTTCTTTCTATATCTCTTTATCATTTTTTCTTTACTTTTATATATATATATATATATATATATATATATATATATATATATATATATATATATATATATATATATATATATATATATATATATATGTGTGTGTGTGTGTGTGTGTGTGTGTGTGTGTCTGTGTGTTGCTCAATGTGTCTACAGGCACTTGAAAAAGCCAAAGAGGCAGGAAGGAAGGAGCGAGCGCTGGTCAGACAAAGAGAACAGGCTGGCAATGTGGACCACATCAATTTAGACCTCACCTACTCAGTACGTCAAGCTGCATTAGGCCAACGAACATTCTTCACTTCACACTAAAGATTGAATTATGAAAAGGCTTATTTGTTGCCCAAAATAGTGGGCCTTTTTAATAAAAAAGGCAATTTTTTGAATGCCCACTACATTCTCGTTTGTTTCTTGGCTAGTAAGAGAAACCATACTAAAACATTATAGTAGCTGTAGTTTCTTGAATGTTATTTCTGTATTTCATGTTGTATTTGATTTGTTTATATTGTAGGGAAAAACAGTAGAGAACGTAAAAGGTTTAAGTTCAGGGACAGTGGACTTTACCACTCAGCTATCCAGGCAGAACTCAGTGAGAACACGTGAATGTTTTTTTCCCTGAATCACTTTTGTTCTTTGTCTGTTTTTATTCTGTTTTTGTTTATGGATATTACATACTTTTTCATTATCAGGTTTTGCTTAACCTCGCAAACCAGTATGCGAAAAATGAAATGTACTCAGAGTCCCTGAACACCTACCAGGTCATTGTGAAGAACAAGATGTTCAGTAATGCAGGTGAGCAGAGGACTTTACTTCATGTACACTTGAGATGTGTTTATGCAATGGAAGCTGACTGGCAGCTGCTACAAGTACACTGCTCAAAAACCGCTCCATTTGGCAGAGGAGCAGTTCTTGTGTTTAAATATAGCAGTAAAACACGAGATTCTTCTCCTTACTGTCATTCTGGTCTAACACATTTCCCCCAGGCCGTCTGAAAATCAACATGGCCAACATTTACTTTAAACAAAAGAACTACCCTAAAGCCATCAAGTTCTACCGGATGGCACTAGATCAGATCTCCAACGCTCACAAGGAGATAAGGATCAAGATCATGCAAAATATTGGCGTGGTCTTCATCCGCTTGGGCCAGTATTCTGATGCCATAACATCCTTCGAGCACATCATGAGTGACAGTCCCAACATCAGGACAGGCTTCAACCTTATCCTGTGCTACTACGCCATTGGTGACAGAGAGAGAATGAAGAAGACCTTTCAGAAGCTCATCTCGATTCCTCTGGGCATTGATGATGAGGACAAGTATATTCCATCTAATGTAAGTTATAGTAATGTTTACGTGTCTATAAATATACATGAACTTGTAGACAACAGCCTATTAATGTATTCTTACCTTCACTAGGTGTCATTGACTTGATATATTTTGTAATTCAGTGCTGTTGGATTGTTTGTCAGTAATGTGGATGGTTTTCAGTCTTTGTTCATTCTTATTCTGTTCTGCTATAATTACCTACTTCACCTACTAACTCATCATTTTCAGACTCAAATTAAATTTTAATGCAACTACAAAAAGAACTTACTAGCCATGTGAAGAAATGGCAATGTAGTTAAGCTTCAAAGCAATTTATTCTATGCATTCCTGCACTTAGATGGATGCCCGTATGTGTTCATACGTTTCTCTTTTGCAATCAGCAAAGTTGACAATTTTGCTAATGTGAATAATCCACCTTATTCTGTTAAGACAACTAACACAAACAGAAGAGTATGGTTTGAGTCCAAATATGCAATTTCTGTTTTCTAAATATGTGGATTTTTTTTTTTTAAACTCCAAGAGTTTATTTACTTTTTTGGTGAGTTTGGAACTGAGATTCTGCTGCTCTGGTGCATCACAGTGTCAATTTTATTGCACATTTTATTTTAAATAAATATACACAGAGTCACAACTACCAAGCAGCCTTGCATCCATATCCCATGATGATAATTGATTAAAAGCAAAAAAAAATCTTCTCACCTGACAGCGAAACAAGTAAAACCCCACCGACCCCAATGTTGATGTTAGAAGAAGTAACAAAGTAAAGTTAATAAGCCAGGTAAATGATCCATCCACAACCTTCTGAAGTGAAACCCGTCCTTTTTGATCCTTTCAGGATGATGTCAGCCCAAATATGGTTATTGAGGCCATCAAGAATGATGACCTTCATCAGATGGAAAGAGATGTGTAAGAAACATGAAACACAAAGCAGTTTGTTTTTGGCCAAACACGAGTCACATCTTGCCTTATTCACTGAGACATTTTGTTCACACCAACACAGTGTACAAAGTCTACTGCCTTTTTAAAATCTGGTATGTGCTATCAATTTTCTGTATTCATGTCCTGCTGTCCATTCTGGTGTTCTGTTCATAGAAAAGCCCTGGCTGAGAAGTACATCATGACTGCAGCCAAACTCATCGCCCCAGCCATCGAGACTTCTTTTGCTAGTGGATTTGACTGGTTTGTGACTGTGGCTTTTTATTTTTTTCTATCTTAACACCTCAGCCCAAACACAGCTCTCGCAACAAGACATTAAAACCATATGTAAAAGGAAAGGCTTCTTCCCCCAGTGACTGTCAGAGAAAAAAATCTTAAAGTTGAAATATCTGCTACAAACCAAATTGCTGTTTGAATATGAGCCTATAGGACTGATCCATTTTGCATTTTTACAGACCATCTGAGGAGACAGACTGTTTTACATAAAGACTAACCTGTGGCTTTTTTTTAAGGTGTGTGGACATGGTGAAGAGTTCTCAGTATGTTGAACTTGCCAACGATCTGGAGATCAACAAAGCCATCACCTACCTAAGGCAGAAGGATTTTAATCAGGTGAGCACACGTGTGTGTACGTGTCTGGGGAAATTAGTTAGACAACATAGTTTAGGTACAAGACGTTTATTGTCATGTACACAGCATTAACACAGGGTTATACTGAGCAATGAAAAGCTTGTGACAGTGATGCATTAAATAAAGATACTCCAAGCAAATAAAAACCAAAAGCTATAAGAATAGACAAAAAGAAAATGTAACTAAAATGTGTAAAGTATCCTTGATCACTTGTATGATTGCAGAGGGGTCAAGCCTATTTTTTAATCTGGTTGTTTGTGCATGGATGCTCCGATTGCGTCTAGCATATGGTGACAGAAAAAAAAAAGTCCATGAGCGTTGTGGGAGGAGCCTCTGAGAATTCTTTCAGTTTTCTTGAGGCATCCAGCCAGTGATGTGCTCAGCTGTCTTCACTAACAGTGAGGACAGCAAATCAGAGCCAACGTTTTATTAGAGGAAGGTGAAGCAAAAAGGTTGTCCTTCAGACATCATATTTTATCGCTAAACATCATTGTACAGCCAGAACATGGATTTAGAGCTCGCCAAAGTTGCTGTCCACACAGACTCAGTCCCAAGCTGGATCTAACTTGTATTTGCAGTTTAGCCTGGAGATTAATTTATTTAGTTTTATTTCCCTTTTAAAAAGTTAAACCTTTTCTATGTTGTTTTAAATAGTTTTTTTTTTTTTGTTTCTGCTCCTTTTACAATGTTGTAATTCTCTACAGCTATAAGCATTGGCTCTTTATATGTCACCTTTTTTCCTTTTAAGGCTATAAAACCTCTAACATTTTCTTTTCTCATTGCCCTCCATCTTCTCTTGTTTTGTTTCATTTCCTTCCATCTGCATGCAAAAGATTGAGGTATGTGTGACTTGTGTTTTCATGATCACGTTTAGATAGGGTTTTTTATTTACCTGTCACTGTTCAAGCATGCTGTTTTCTAGCTATGTCAAAAGTGTAAACAAGTGGTTAAAAAACTGTAAGGAAAGTTCCTTCTAAGAGGATGTTGGTCTTTAACAATAATATACACTAAGCTTGGAAGAAGGTACAGCTGCATCAGCAAAGTTGCTCTGTAGGTTAATGACACTGTGCAGTTTTACAAACCCCATTTCCGGAAAGTTGAGGACTTTTCTAAAATTCAATGAAAACCTAAATCTGTAATTACTGGTAGTTAATTGTAACCTCTCCCTGACAAACACATGTGTAAAAGAATTGACTTTTAGTGTGTGTAATAACCAATTTCATTGTATTTAGAGAATATGACTACAATTTGATGCCAAAAACGAACACAAATTAATAAAAAGGGCCATGTTATCCACAAGTTACATTGCCCTTGCTTTTTAACTCCCTTTTTTAATTATAACATTTGGGGGGAAAAGGAAGTGTAAAAAAAACAAAACAACTATTGATTCCTCTAATCCTTACATTAAATAAAATTGTATTTTAATCTAATGTTATGTTGAGATGGGTAGGTATTTCATAAATACTAAAATGAAATTAAACTGATTTTGAGGTCATCAGTGTCCTCACAAGCCCATTTTAGGATTTTACTTTTAAAGTGAGTTTGGATCAATCATTTCACTTTACACAGAAATTGAGAAAATTGCTTTTTCTGATGCACATTTTCTTCTTTTCAGAGTTTTTTTTATTCACTTCTAATATACTAATTTAGAATTTTAACCGTTTATTCAGGATTTTGCATATGTTTGCCAATATGCAGAATATTCATGGGAGTGATGGCAGTAAATGATAATAAAGAGAAGCATATCTTCTGTACATTATGAGTTGTGTTTAAAAGGTAAAAGGGTTAGATGACATTGATTTTTTTTATGTTTGTACAGTTAGTGGGTTTTCTACCAGGCATAACGTCTTTTACCTAGGTTATATAGAATTACTTGGCACACACTGCTGCACCTGAGGTACACCATCAAAGAGAGTTTTCTTTACAGAATTATTTTTTTGTGATCAGGCGGTGGAAACCTTGAAGACATTTGAGAAGAAGGACAGCAGAGTGAAGAGCGCTGCAGCCACAAACCTCTCTTTTCTCTATTTTCTGGTAAGAGTCTCTTAACTACTCAAGAATATATATAAACACAAATTATATTTTCTGTTACGGACACTTTCTATGCTAGCTTGTTGTTATCCAATATATTTAAAGCTCATTCAGTTGCATTTCTCACTCTCTGTATTTCCCCTACATACTCTAATCTCTTATAGGAGAAAGACTATGACCAGGCTGACAGATACGCAGACCTGGCCATGAATGCTGATCGTTATAACCCTGCTGCACTTGTCAACAAGGGCAACACAGAGTTTGTCAAGCGGGACTTTGAAAAGGCTGCAGAATTCTACAAAGAGGCGCTGAGGAACGATTCCTCCTGTACCGAAGCGCTTTATAACCTGGGTAATTCTGGCTTTTATCATAAAGTATTACTCACACTAGAGAAGTGACTGATAACATGGAAGTTAATTAATAGTGCAGTAACACTGACATAAAGTGCATGTGCAAGAATCATTGGATTTTACACGTCATCTTTCATCTAAAAGCACTTAGTTTGAATGAAATCATCAACTCGAGCATCAGCTCGGTTCAGGTCAGACCCGGGCCTCGTCTGAGACGGGCGGGTTAACCAAACCAATGTAGTCCTTTACTCACAGGATACTTACTTAGGACTACACCTCTGGTTGTAAGGTCTTTTATGAGTATTACCGTAGAGCCAAAGGTGATTTACAAGATTTTTACAAGAAATTTTTTAACTTGTTTCAGGCCTGACCTATAAAAGACTGAACCGCTTGGAGGAAGCCCTGGACTGTTTCCTGAAACTTCATGCAATTCTGAGGAACAGTGCTGAGGTCATGTACCAGCTAGCTGACCTGTATCCTGTTTATATAAAAGTGTACATGTGTAGTTTTCAATATCTCACATAGAGAAATAGTTTTCAACAACTTAAAATAACTTTACATAAAGTTGCATCTCTTTTTAGCATCATGACAGCATCTGTTGGTCCTTGACACGTCAATCTTAGCCACGAGCAGTTAGGGAATCTTCAACAGGCGATTGAATGGCTGATGCAGGTCATCAGTGTGACTCCCACTGACCCCCACGTACTGGCCAAACTGGGAAAGCTGCATGATGATGAGGGAGACAAGTCCCAGGCTTTCCAGTACTACTGTGAGGTATGATAAGAAAAGGAATATTTGTTTTTTTTATATATACATTAAATGATACCATGCAGCCTTTTCCTCCTGGTTAATCAAACGCCCTAAAGTATTTGCTGTTCAGTCCTTCAGGTACTTTCCTTCCAACATTGATGTGATCATGTGGCTCGGGGCTTACTACATCGAGACACAGTTCTGTGAGAAGGCCATCCAGTACTTTGAAAGGGCCACACTTATACAGTAAGTTACTGCTATTTACAGTTATGTGGAACATTGTGCCATGAGAAGAAAAAATCAAAACTGGCCAGTGTAAAATTGGCAGGTCTTGGCAGGTCTTGTCTATGATACGATACAAGTCTGATTTTACAAGACTTTGTATCTTGCCTCTATAAAATCCATCCATCCATCCATCCATCAATCCATCCATCCATCCATCCGCTATCTATACCAGCTTATTCAAGTTGAGGATCGTGGGGATCTGCTGGGGTCCATACCAGCTCTGTTTGGGTGAAAGGCAGGGATCCACCCAGGACAGGTTACCAGGCCATCGAAGGGCCACATACAGACAAACAACCACACACACTCATATGGGCAGTTTGGAAAGTTAACCTAGTGTTTTTGAACTGCAAGAGGAAACCTGTATACCCAGAGAAACTCCAAACCACAGTACTGCTCCTCTCTAAAATATCCAAGAAGATACTAAATATTTCTTGTTTGTTTTAAAGGTCACACCATTGTCTTGAAGGAAGCAAACTTCTAAGTTTTTTCTTCAGTTAACAATACACATCAGCATAACATCAGAGTCTGCAATGTTAAGATTGTGTACCCCTCTGTTGAGGTGAGGAGAGCTGAGTCAAAAGCAAAGGCTCTCTGTTCACCTGTCAAATTACGTTCCGACATTCATCTATGATCATGAACTGTGGTTGGTGACCAAACGACTGAGCAGAGCACCACAGAGTACCAGGAGCCCGATGTTAACCTCGTCCACGCAGTAAACCCCCAGGTCATCAAGGAGTCGCTGTTTTTCTGTGCTTGGCGGAGATCAATCAAATTTGAATCTACATAAATCATGTTATCACTAATGTCCAGAACGGAACGGAACGGAAATCAGACGTGGCAATGATTGTCACCAGTTTCCGCGTTTTTTTTCAATCTAGCCAACATCATGAGGAAGAAGGCACCTCCCGCAATGCAGAGATCCACATCTTCTTCCAGGAGCACAAAACACGGGACTTCTTCATTCAGACAGTACGCCGTGTGTTACGCATCACTGTCTGCACTGTAAAACAGTCGGGTCAGCTGCTGGTTGCCAGTCAGTCACTCAAACACAGTCAGTCATAAAAGAACCCAGGTCAGTCCATTTGTCATCTTTACCTATCAAAGAGCAAGATGACGATGACAAAACCCCAAAACATTTCAGGTGTCGAAATAAGTGACAAACCCAAAGGACAAATTAAATCTTGTTCCAACATAGAAAGTGGGCAATGTTTAGAGACCAAAAAAGAATATTTAAAGCTCCTACTATCAGGATTAATACAAGCTAGTGGAACCGTGAAATTTTCACGAACCACATGAGCAGCAAACTGAATGAACAAACCGTCCACTGAGCTTCAGATGCACAGGACAATTGTCTTCCCTCAACATGGAATTTGTCACCCAGGAATCTACTAAAAATGTTATCAGAAAGCCAAAACAACTAGCTTTATTTGTGGAAGCGTATGGTAAGCAGAATGTGATAATTGTGAATATGCTGGTTTCTGAACTGTAGTACCTTTTGTCATCCAGGAGAGGTCAGCATAAGGCGTTGCAAGCAGATTTTCATAGCAATAAGTCCTACTGTATTATCAATAGGTGGAGACGTATATTAGGTGTGTGCTTAATTGTGACCTGTCACCTAGTCCTGCCTCCAGGCCATGCACGGAGTCCTCTGGCGTCAGTCTGCCATAGGTGGCGCTAGAGTACATGTCCCAGGTCCTTGTTTTGGTTGGGTCCAAATCCAAATCAACTGTCGCGCATTACGGACCTGGAGAAGAGCAAGGCGAGTTTTCTCAAAACACAGGACCAGACGAAGTCCCGCTTTCAGCTGGGCACACATAAGCAGGCAGGAGCCTCTCGTTCAGGGGGATTCTGTTCTCTTTCTTATATTTAGACAGTTCTGTCAGAACCTCCGCTCTCTTCTCTGTTTTACCAGTACATGGCATGTGTTTTAGTTGGCGATTCCTTAGTCAAGCCTCAGCTTTGCCTCTTCAAACCCCTAAAGGTTTCTGATGTTGATCTAATTCAGCCCACAATGCTGGTGTCATTGCATTTTAGACTTTAATTCAGCTTCACACGCGCAATTTCTACTCTACGTCATGCAAAGTTTTTCCACTCAGACTACCATTTGCATGGGAAATTATTTATTTAAATTTTTTGATTATTTTATCCATGCACACAATCCTTCCAGGATTCTGCATATTTATAACGCATATCTTCATACAGAAAACTGCTCAATGGCATTTCAGTCATTTTAACATTTGTTTGCTCCATGACTTCCGCCACCAGTATCACACACAGTGTCACTGATTATAGAAAATAGCCGTCGCTATTAGCACAGGTTCATTTCAGGCACAACCTCAAAAAAGCCCGCCCAGTCCTTGACTGGGTCTAGCAGCTACTCAAAACCGTTCTTCCACCAGAAACTAATGGGCAACTGATCACATCAGTCCTACAAGTGTAGATGTCCAACGATGAGCCTGTACTAATCAAAATACTCGTAAATTCTCCAATTCCCACTGGGTGGCAGTAGGAAGAAGGCCCAACAAATGTTAAAATAAAACACAAACAGAAACCTTTTCAGCAATTTTAAGCACTAAATGCACAAAAACCTAAATTCTCAACAATCCAGAGAGACCCACAGCTTTGTCACTGGACTTTTTAAACTGTCAATATAACAGAACAGTAGGCCTATACAGTCATTAAATCTACTCAACCTTAGTGTACCTCTCACGCCCAGAACAGATCCACAGGTCCACATCCCTGAAGGCTACGCGGGGTACGGTTGGCAGGTAGTCTCCTAAGGGTGTCTGCCCTGTGACGGGAATGATAGGACAGACAATGTCCCGTCATGGTCACCAAAATGTTGTGGAAAAACTTATTAACTACCCTGTATTATATGTTTAATCCACTGGGTGACTATCTGGGCTTGAAACTGAGTGCAATAGATTATCATGAATAAAGTAGTGAGAGATGATCCAAGTTTAGTAGATTTAATACAGCAGTTCCATGCAAGTGTGTCAAATATACATCAGGTGTCTCGATGCAGAAATTACATAAGAGATGCATAGTATTTTAAAAATCCCAAATGATGAAGACTAAACACTGTGATTCTCATAAACAGGTGACATCGTGACACCAGAGCTAAGTTTTAAAAGACAAAATGTGAGTCTGCACACTCTGACCCAGGCTAAGACTAATATTTTCCATCACAATACAAGTGGCTGAATTTAGTTGGACTCTCCCTCATAGATGACAAGTTCCTTCATTTGGCAAGAACTCAGAGTTGAGTCACATCGACAGAAGCCATTTAAGGTTGTTTGAGCATCTGGTAAGGAAACTTCCTGGCCTGGAGACATTACATCTATCAGCTAGCTTGAAAATACAGTATTTCACCAGAGGAGCAAGAGGAGGTGGCCAGGGAGAGGGAGGTCTGGGCTTCTTTGTTTAGGCTGCTGCCCCGTGACCTGAACTCAGTTGAGCAGAGGCTTGTGGATGGGCCAATAGAACTTTACCAAAGGTGCACCACAGAAGAACAACAGTTAAACTGGTGACAGGAGGATGAGTGCATACGTTTTATTAACATGCATGTTGAGGGAAAGCAGACCACTGTTAGTTAATACAACACAAGATCTAACTAACAGGATGACTTCAACTAGCTGCACCCGTGGCTGTGCAGCTGAGTGCATGTGCATTGCTCGAGGGGAAGAGATGACATCCGAATCCATTAAAGGAGGAGGGTGAGCTGGGAGAGGAAGTGTTGTATTCATGTTCTGGTGGTAAAAGGTGGACTCTTTGTATCAGTTGTATCATCCAGTTAAATGTTCCTGAAGATCACATCACATTCAGGGTTCCCTGTTTGAAGTGGCCTTTTTGCTGTAAGTCATATTTGCTGCCACTGAAAAACCTTTTCGGGACTGATTTGGTGGTAATGACTTGGCCTCAGCATTTCCTAACCTCAAAGGAGTATTTAACTTAAATGATCTGGTGCCCATGTCTTGCAGCCTGATTCCTGAGAACAACAACTTGTTTATTACATGATTCAGCAATTCAGAGTGTTCGCCTCACTGGATATGGGAAAGAAAAATAACAATAAGGATAGTAACAATTTAGCTCCCTGCTGCTTTTCTTTGCTTCTAGTCTTGTTTTTTCACTTGCAATGATATCAGAATTTATGTTCCAGTCACTTTAAGATAAAAAAAGAAAATACTCTTTAATCTAAATAGTACTGCGATGGACTGGCGACCTGTCCAGGGTGCACCCCGGCCTTTTGCCTCCAACGTGTCGGGATAGGCGGAGAAGGAGTAAGGGGGTATAGAAAATGGATGGATGGATGGAGGGATGGATGGATGGAGGGATGGATGCACCTAAATAGTACAGAATCCTAATTAATATTCTTGCCAACATGTTTGACAGTCTTCTTTAAAAAGAGTTAAATGTATGCTTAGTTCTAAGTAAGGTCGCACTAAATTAACTACTAACTTAAACCTTTGCTTATAGAGCCATTTTGCATTGAATATTGTGTTTTACTGTGTGTACATTTTATCTTGAGATTAACTGATGCGTTTTTCTGTGGCTAATGGCAGTTATTAAAAATGATGTCTAGCTGTAATATTATCTCTGTATCTTCTATTTGTATCTTAGTAAAGAGACTGAAAATGAATATTGATGGACTTAAAAAATTTGATAAAGCAAGACTGGGGTTGTCTAAGACTTCTGTGCAGTACTGTAATCCTCTGAACTTCAGTACAGATACTGACTGGATGCCACTCTGCTGTCTTTCTCAGACCAACACAGGTGAAGTGGCAACTAATAGTGGCAAGCTGTTACAGAAGAAGTGGTGAGAGTGAAGCTTATTTTATATTTGAACAATATTAATTCACTAAGTGAACGAGAAAGGTTCAGTGAAAGTTTCATGTTTTTATGTTTTTGTTTTTTTTTTTTTTTTTTTCAGGAAACTACCAGAAGGCTCTGGAAACGTATAAAGACATCCACCGCAAGTTTCCTGAAAATGTGGAATGTAATCCATCTTATTTGCTGAATATTTTTCAGGAGAACTATTAAAACAACAGCAGGTGACAAGTGAAAGTGTGATTAAAATATAAAGGTCTGTAAATGTTTGTGTTCAGGTCTGCGTTTCCTGGTGAGGCTTTCAACTGATATGGGCCTGAACGAAGTCCAGGAGTACGCCACCAAGCTGAAGAAGGTAGAGAAGATGAAGGAGATGAGAGAGCAGGTATGCCATTTGTGTTGCGTTCACTTTTAAAATGGCGTGGGGATGACAGTTTTCTGGATTCACAGTACTGACGTCAAGTCTTGGCCACACAGGATGATTTTTATAAAACATTCATTGTTTGTGAGGAATTAGAAGGAATTAGAAGAAGGGAAAGGTGAGAAATAACTTCAAAACAAAGCAAAATTAAAGAAGCAAAAACAGCACAGTTCAGCAACATATATGGAGATAAAAACTGGGGACAAATAATTTTATCACAACTTGGAAAATTTGACAATGCTCATCATTTTTGCTAAGTTTATTAGATATGTATTTATAACAACATACAGTATAGTGCACGTTATCCATCCAGTATCTGTATCTGCTTATTCCTGTTTAGGGTCACCGGGTTCAGTGCAATGACAACAAAGATATTGGTTCATTAATTCATTTTTCATGTTTTTTCTTCTCTGATTCTCTGTGAAACGACTGTGTTGACAGGATTCCAGATGCTAAACAGCTGCTCAACACCTGGATGTTATTAGTGTGGGGTCTTTTTAAGAAGCTCTAGTGTTTAGAAACGTGTTTGGTGTCATCTGAAAACACCTGAACAGTTAAGATAAGTTAGTGGTTGAATATAACCAGCTAGGTGGTTAGTGGCTTGGTCTCTGACAATAAAACTAAAGTGTCTTAGTTATTTAATTCAAGAATAAATAGTAATTTGCCATCGAGTCATGGCCTATGACTATAGATTTCACTCTGTGTCTCTACAATATTTACCTACAAAGCCTGGTTGAAGTTATTTAATATATCCAAAATAACCTAATGTTTAGTTCTATGCTGTTTTGCATTATTGATTTTAAAGCATCTGTTAACTGCTGTTGAACCTTATAAAAGGTTTAAACTTTACTGTAAGATAGTCATGCAGCAAACCGTCTCTTGATAGTTTTTCTGCATCTCCCTTCGGAGCTACAAAAGGCTTTTTTTATACAACTGCAAACAAACTGCTCAGTAAAATACAAGCTTCCTTTTAGTGGAAATTCATAGGAAAAGCTGTGATCATACTTGTTATTTAGTATCTATTTTTATCTGGGTAAACACTGCAAAGGAATATAATGTGAAAACCTTAAATATAGCATAATTTAGTCAACCCTAGCCCTGTGGAAATATTTCTGTCAGAAACGGGTCGGGAGGAGGACTTTGTTAAATGACTTCCAGCTGGTCTTAAATCAGAGAGGCTGTTGGACCGTAAAAGCGGTCTGACAGAGACAGACGCATGGACAGTTTGACTCTTTAATACCCAACATTTTTCAAACTCTGACAAAAAGCGGTTGATCCAACTGATGTGCATGTGTAGTTTATGAAATGTGTTTAACTACATGATCTAAACTAAAAACTAAAGTCCATTAATCAACACTTTGGCAACATTTGTTCTTTTAAATTTGGTTAATTTACTTATACATTCGTACAGTACTTTTTGTCATTCCAATGTTCTTTTTTCTCCCTACATTTATCCTATTTTTTACTCCTAACAGCTCGTAGCTTAGTTTATGCACTCAAAACCCATTTTATTGTACACAGAGTGTGAACACATATTAATACCATTTAAAGTTCCTTTTATTTAGTTTTCACATTAGAAATATAAGATATTTAGTAGTAATGTGTGTGTGTGTGTGTTTGTTTGTGTTTGTGTGTGTGTGTGTGTGTGTGTGTGTGTGTGTGTGTGTGTGTGTGTGTGTGTGTGTGTGTGTGTGTGCGTGTGTGATTTTTGCAAGAGCTGACATGGTCAGAGCTAAAGAGACATATAAAGAAGTGATGTTGTACTAATGTATTTTTTTTATGTCAATTTAACCTTTATTTCCCAATTCTCTTCTCTTTTCTCTCTTTTTCTGGCAGAGGGTGAAGTCGGGGAGGGAGGGCAGTGCGAGAGGACATCGAGAAGCCAGAGAGGGCAGCGCTGGTTAGTCACTCGATTACTAAGGATTTTAATGTACAAGACATCATCAATACATACTACAGTTACTTCTCCACTTCACTGAAGATGTTGGTGACTTTACTACCATATTATCCATGTTTGGTGTTTACATGGAACATGGTAAACCTCGGCATCTTGGTATCTCTGTATCTGTTTTTCCTTTTTTGGACAGTCCATTTCAAAGTTACACAATAATCAAATGTGTTGGTGTGGCCTAAAGTTTAACTTTGGCCTGTATCTTGAGATGTAAAAATCCAAAAGGTTTCTTCTAAAGGGGGTGGTGTAACTCGCACCTGCTAATATCCACCGAACATGGTGACGCAAGGTGGAAATGGAACTTTAAGAGGTCAACATTTGGAAATCTTTAAATTTGGTGTCCCATTTGTAGTAGCATGTGAGAGGAGAATATTCCAAGTATTAAAGCCACTGGTAGGTAGGCTGCACTTTAATTAGTAAAGTTAGGTTTTTCACATGTGAGTTTTGAGGTGAAAAGAAAATTTCTTCTCACTCAACCCATTCCCTTTTGTCAGATCAATTCTCTTTACAATCACATTTCTGTTCCACCAGTCTTTCTTAAAGTTATAATTTCATAAAAGGTTTGGGGAAACAAACTCTCAAGACTTCCTCCAGTTGACAGGACATTTACCGTGTATCATCTCGCAATGCATTGATGAAAAATAATCAAAAGATTTGCCATTTGCCAAACTGTTTCAAATTACAGGCCAAACACTATGTGTGGTCAAATTCATTTGATGTACAAGTCCAGATTTCACAAAACTCAGATGAGTTGTTTATTCTAACCTTTCTTGCTTGAAGGCGATTCTGCTTCAACCCCAAAGATCAGTAGTTGCAGCTGCATTTATTACTCGTTTTATTAAATAATCTCATCCGCAGTAACCTTTACCTACAGGGGGTTGGTTAAAATTCACATGCTGCAGTATTCTGGCTTCCACATGGAAGCTTTAGATGGCAGAACCAAGTTTCTTAAAGAGTTTTTACACTTTATGGTATGATAGAAATGAGGAGCCAATACTATGACTTAGCATTTCAACCTTAGAACAGCAACATACTAATGACAGATTTTGATACCTAATGATCCCAAATAAATGTTTTTCATCAGGGTGGGACTTGTGATGACTGTGAAGAGGCAGCAAGGTGGATGTGACATGTTAAAACCTTCTTAATTACACTAATTTGAGGAGACTGAGCAGAGTTGGGTGCAGAAGCTGGAACCAGGCAAGAGGTGGTGACAGATGCAGGCCAGTTTCCAACAAGGCGCGTCTTCACATTGTTAAAGATTTAGAGATGCTACAGTCAGAAACCTAATATTATATGCATCATTATTTAAGTTTTTGTGTTGAAAATCTGTTTTTATGATCTTAGAGCAGGTTATTTCTGTGGATACACTATTCTGATTTTCTATTCAGTGTCCGTCATCCTTCCATCTTCTATACCCGTTTTAACCCTTTGCAGGATCACGGCCGTCTGCTGGAGCCCATCCCGGCTCATTATAGGCGAGGCTACTGAATGACTGCTAATAATCAAACGATTATAGTTGGAGGAATATAGTTTCTTTGATCATCTTTATGTCTAAAATAAAAAAATACAAACTTAGATCTTCAACCTTTTAAACCTTCAGATTCTTTATTTGGATGAGGATCTGGTACAACTTTCTGAACTCATCGGTGCTTTTTTTTCTTCTTTTTTTCTAGAATCAAACCTGTATCTCGTACTCGTATTTTTCTGTGTGTCACCACTTCTTTCTCTCCTGTATTTGTTCATGCGCTCTTCAGGAGGTGTTTCCACGCCAGTCCTCACCTCTCCTAAGAAGTCCAACATTATGGGTACATTCCTTCCCACCATACAGAGTACTTGTGTGTACATGATTTTTGCAGTATACTGTGTAAAAAGATGTCTTCAGCACACTGAGGTCAAACTGCATGCATGCATTTTAGCACTCCTTCACTACATATCCACAACAAACATACACTGGCTCAGATGCTGGAAAACTGGCCCATCAACAAATCTCAAATGCATTCCAGACAAACTTGAGAGTTGCCAACAGCTGTAACAAAGCCCAGCTTTTTTTTTTATCCACTTTCCAGCTGTATCTAGTAGTCTCCTGCAGTGTTAGTTATATAAGTATCAGTCACCTGTTGATGTGTATCCTGCTGCTCCCTGCCAAGGTTTCCATTATTCATCCGTGTCCTGATAAATTAGAGTAGAAACTTTTTATGACTGGATAGCTTGGTAGTGGCAGACCGTGTAACTGTGTCTGTTGAAACAAACCACTTCATCTACTGGGGTTTTTATATTTTATATTTTTATATTTTATATTTCTTACATGTTCTTTAGCATTGGTTTTAGCATTAAAGTTTAACTGCACTCCTGCTTTGTTTCTTATTTTCTTACGGTGCACCAGAAGATGTCAAAACAGGTGAGAGAATGAAGGATATCACACATAGACCACCCAGTTCTCATCCACCATCATTACATATAGCAGAGCTTATTCTTAGTTTTATTTGTTTGTATCTATGCAGTCATTTTCTTCTCTTTTTAATCTTATTTTTTCTGTCTTTCTGCACCTCTGCTTCGTTGGCATCGGTCTTCATCTGTATTCTCATTTTGCTTCTGCTTTGCTGCCCAGTGTCTCAGTCTGAACCAAAACAGTTGAGTCCACATTTGGACTCTGGGAGAGGTATGTAAAGTTGTGACCCAAATATAAGAATCTGAAGCTCATAAGGGTTGTATGTTGAGGTTTGTGTGCCTGGACAAAGTTGACACAAAAACTGGGGCTACCTTGTTTCATCATTCCTCCTCAAAAAGTATTGTTTTTATGAAAAATGATGAAAAAACAAAATCTGTCTTAAACAATAACTGATTGATGCATTTTAAACTGATTCAGCAGAAGTGAGTAACTTTACACAGATTTAAGAAGAAATCTAAATATAATGTTGTGATGAAAACATGTGAACCTGATCCAGACATTCTCTGGCAGGCAGTTGTGACTGAAGAGTGCGTGCAGTGTTTGCTCCAAGTAATCTCATGGAGCAAGTGAGGTGTTAGGAAAGTTCTTTCAGACATCTGAGAAAACCTCTAGTGTACCTGAGAATTTTCCATCTTTTTGGGAGCGTCTGCATACTTTCAGTTTTGTGTGGTTGAGAAAAGCCTTGGATGTTTACAGCTCAAACATTTGACTGGAAAAACTTAGGTGGAGTTTGCTTTATCACATTCAAAAACATTTTTGGATCTGTTGGTAAAACCATCGATGCAGAATTTTATCAGGTATTCATATATTTGTAGGCTGATGTTTTTTTTTCTTTTACATACATATATACATCATATATATCACTTAGTTGAGGGTGGGTTTGCTCCTGTTTCTACATTTTTAATCTTCTATTCAGCCCTTTTTGACTACGTTTTTAAAGTTATAAGCAGGAGAGCGTTGCAGAAGCCAGACAGGTGTACCATCTTTTTGCTTGTAAAGAAATGCCCCTTAGATTGTCCAAGAAAAAGGGAAAATAAAAAGAAAATCCCAGCAGAGGTTTCAGTTTACTGGCAGTGTGTGGAGCTTGTGCAAGATATTTGGGACCGTTAGACAAGTTGGAATATCAGGCCTCCTTCCTGTTTTTGAGCTTTTAGCTGTTCTTCTTTTCAGTTTCCTTGGAAACCTGGCAGCCACATGTTGGTTCTGCAGTACGAACTCCCGTCTGTCCTTCAGTTCACTCAGCCTTTTTATCTGCTCGTCGTCTGAGTCTGTAACACATGTTTTACAACATATTATTATATCTTGTGTAGACTGACAGCTAAGACTAAAATAACTGGGACCTGAGCTGGTGCCGTTACTCCCAGCATTGCCATAGAGCTTTTAAAGCTGTGCATCCTACTACTAATACTAAAAAAAATAATGGCAATAATCCAGGGGTATTCAGAGCCAGAGGTGAAATAAACCAACTAAAAAATTATAGTTCATGTGAGTTCATGTTCTGGGTCTCTGGAAAGCACCTGGAGACAACTTGTGTTGTAATAGACGCTAAGTAAATAAAATAGAATTGAATTAAATTGAAAAAAATATTTAATCATTCTGTACTTTAATGTGTCAAAACAGCACAATTCAAACTGGTTTAAATGAATGCAATGTGTGGTGTTGAGGTAGTGTGGAAAACAAAATGATTGAACACCACTTTCCACTTTTGTGACCGTGTAACAATCGTGTTTCACATCAACTGTTCAGACCACAGAAACTGTCTGCAGGCTTGTAAATGTATGAAAAGTGATTTCATTTTGACAGGAATGATCTGCTTCTTATTAGTTAGTCTAATTGTTCATTCTTTTTTTTATGCTTGAAACTTAAAATATGTTAATTAAATGATTTAATAACTGGTATGTTTAGAAAATCATTTTGGATTCTAAAGCATGATTACAAACTGCATATTTAAACTCACTTTCAAGTTCAGTTGGATTTTTTTTAGAGCACATTTAAAAACAACCAATGTTGGCCAAAGTACTTTACAGCAAAATATCAACATTAAAATGAATGCACATTAAAACACACCGAAGTAAGTGATGCATTTACCAGATGTGAATTTTCAGGTTGAGTTAAATAACAAGAATAGAGCAAAGACTTGAATGATGCAGCAGATTTAGACGTTCTTATTTGTGATGGTGACCTGCTCCAGAGAACGAGGCCAGCCACCGAAAAACTCTGTCGCCTCTGATTTAAAGTCTCGTTTTGGGAACATCAAGTGCCATCTGGTACTTGATGACCTCAGTTCCCTGACAGCAGTATAAACACGAATAAAAGCCATCAAATATGGTGGTGCCAATTTATTTAAAACCTTGAGAACAATCAGTAAAATCTTAAAATCCATTCTAAAACAGACAAGAGGCCAGGAGTGATGCCGGTATTGGAGCGATGCCGGTACTGGAGCGATGCCGGTACTGGAGCGATGCCGGTACTGGAGCGATGCCGGGATTGGAGCGATGCCGGTACTGGAGCGATGCCGGTACTGGAGCGATGCCGGTACTGGAGCGTCGCCGGTACTGGAGCGTCGCCGGTACTGGAGCGTCGCCGGTACTGGAGCGTCGCCGGTACTGGAGCGATGCCGGTACTGGAGCGATGCCGGTACTGGAGCGTCGCCGGTACTGGAGCGTCGCCGGTACTGGAGCGTCGCCGGTACTGGAGCGTCGCCGGTACTGGAGCGATGTTGGTACTGGAGCGATGTTGGTACTGGAGCGTCGCCGGTACTGGAGCGATGTTGGTACTGGAGCGATGTTGGTACTGGAGCGTCGCCGGTATTGGAGCGTCGCCGGTACTGGAGCGTCGCCGGTACTGGAGCGATGTCGGTACTGGAGCGTCGCCGGTACTGGAGCGATGCCGGTACTGGAGCGATGTCGGTACTGGAGCGTCGCCGGTACTGGAGCGTTTTGCTCATGTTTTCTGGTTCATGTTAAGAGCCGGACAGCAGCAGCATTTTGCACCAGTTGCAGCTGGTAGCTGAAAAGTCAGCTAAACTTGATCAGTGATCAGCTTCAAGGAACACACAAAAAAAAAAAGAAACAACCATGATTCAATGATTCAGGTTATGTGCTTCCATATGTGTTTGTGCAGACAGCAGCAGCACAAAAGGAGAGCGTCTGAGCGCCAAGATGAGGACACTTCCTGGTTCCAACGAGCCCTACGAAGCCAGCAGCCCGAAAGAACTCGGTAAGGACACCATATGTTCGTGCATCCCCGTCTGTGATTCATTACATGATTCCCCCAGGTCAGCCGATTGTTGTTGTTTTCTTCTTTCTGTTTTTTGTCTTTTTAAGATGGGTAGATACCTCAATGTGTAGTAAAGTTACATTTTCTTAGATGGTGATGAGATAAAAGTTGTATACTGGTAATAAATGTTAGAAGCTCTCTAAATGATTCCAGTTTGTTAATGCAGTTTTAACTTGGCCTCTAAATTTCCTGCAGCTCACAAAGAAACAGAGATTGCCTCCAATCTCTTTAAAACAAAACATAACTTACTACTATCAGCCCACAATTAAAATCCCACTCGTCAGGAGGGAGTGATGGCCTAGTGGTTGCAGAGATGGGCTTGGGCCTGGAGCAAAATGAACAAAATAGGAAAAATAGCAGGAAAAATAGCAGCCCACTGCTCCTAGTGAAAACTAGTGATGGGTTAAAATTTTGGTGTGTTTCATGAGATATATACTGACATGAATAATAAAGTTTAAAGTTTTTAAGATGCCAGGCCAAAAAACTGCTGCACCTAAATTAGTGCAGTTTTGGTCATCGTCTCATTTTAATTCCTCCAAATAACAGCAGCTGAAAAAAGACTGCCAACTGCATATTATCTTTATTTTCAGACAAGTAATTCCAAGATTCTGAATTTTGTCCCGGCACAATTATTCAGTGTGATCATTTATGTTTGACATAAACTGATATTCAGTTAAACGTGCATATTGATGTGGTTGTTCAGAGTCCGCTATGACTCCACTTTCAGCTGCTGTTGAGAATCTCTTCATAGTGTACACATGTACTCGACTCCTAAATGCTACTTCTCTAATGTCATGTAACCTGTAAACTCTCTAATTTGTTTGTCTCGTGCATAGACGTGTCTTACGTGGACCCACTGGGGCCTCAGATGGAGAGACCAAAGACGGGCGCCAGGAAGCGGGTGGACGACGATGACTTTGCAGATGAGGAGCTTGGAGATGACCTGTTACCAGAGTAGACCTATCAAACTTCTTAGTTAAGCAGGAGAACATGCTTCACCACAAACAACTGGAACATGGACCTTCAGCTGATCTTTTGTAAACAAAGATGGCCCAGAGGTTTGTGGAAGTTGAGGATTGGGAAGTCCTCACCACAGACTGGTCATGTTTGTCACACATCAGAGTAACTTTGTGAAAAATACATCAGCCCACACCGGACTTGACTTAACTTTTCAGAGAAGAAATTTCATCTTGATTCATGGATTGAATGTACATCAGTGCCCCTGTAGTTTGTTACAGTGTAGTCTGGCGTTATTTCAACCTTTTTCCACCACAATGGGATCAAAACAAAAAAAAAATGTTTACTTTTATTTTAAATGTTTTCATATCAATGTCCAATGAGCTGTGTAAAAGGCAAACACGTTTGGAGATACTGATTTCACAGCAACCTAACTGGTGTTAGTTGAGTTTTGAGAGCGTCTAGGTGTCCAGACGCCCTTCGATGTTCGGCATGTTTCCATGTGTGAGCCTTGAATCCTTCTGGAGGTGTGAACATGTTGAACCAAAGTTATGTAATCCAACCATTTCAGCTCCAGTAAATGAGCAGAAGAATGTATCATCTTTGATTTATCCACCTTGCTAGTTTCTTTATTGTGAATAATACTATTAAAATATATATATTTTTATGAAATTGATTACTTGCTTGTTGAGCACAGTGACCTTAAGATAAGCAAACCATGAGGGGTAAGTTTATTTTGGTTTTTTTTTTTGGAGGGGTTAACTACTAATGTCAATCTCTTTTGCACAGTAGCAGATCAGACTAACACTTCAGAGCATTATTGATTAATTAGGAATAGGATCTTTGTTTCAAATAGTCTTAATGGTATGAGTTGAAACGATCTCTTCAGCAATAAAGGCCATGTGGTTTTACAGTGTGAGCTCCAGCTTGTCTAGCAGTACTTGTGTGGAGCTGAGTGAAATGCACCCGCCCCCCTCCTTTTTTTTTTTTTTTTTTTTTTTTAATACCATGGGCTTCACACTTTCACCCTCAGTGCCTCACTGTCAGACTCCGCCTGAGTGGTGCGCCACCCAGTTCATGTGTCCTGCAACGGCTTTTACGCACATGTCGCCAGACAAAAGCGAGCAAAAAGAACTCTTGACACGTTCGTGTCTTATCCAGAAAGAAACTATGTAAAACTTAGGCCCTTTAATACTTTCTGATGGTACATTTCTAAGTCTGTTATTAATGTTAGGGACTGTGCTGTGCCAACATGTTTCTAACGTTTTTTCACGAGGCGCGCTTGTTGCTCGATCTCCCCGCTGGGACCGTGGACTGACCATCACACAGTCAACTGGAGTTTAACTGAGCCGCCAGCCTGTTACCAGCAGACGCTGTTTCATTTACGGTCGTCTGTGGTTTCATTGAAGACGTCGGGGGTAGTGAGGGCGATAACGGCGCATGCCCCGGTGCTTTGGGTTTTGGCACAAGCCCTTGTTGAGAAGAGCGCCGCGATGACGCACCCGATCCGCATCCTCCTCCTGCTGTACCTGGCCGCCCTGCTGCCGGTCTGGACGTTAGAAGCCTCCCGTATCCGTAAGAAGGTCACCAGGACCCGGTCATGCCTGGATTTGCCGGAGGAGGTTTTGGAGCAGATGTTCGGACACCTCTCGGTGGGAGTGATGAGCGCCTTCCATCACGCCCTGCAGCTGGAACCACACGAGAAACTCAATCTGACCTGCCCGACCAACGGACGGCCTCTGGCCGACGGCAAGTCCCGCCTCCCGGTTAACCTACTCAGCATCTCCCCCTGGGGCTACAGGTAAGAAGGCAGGTGCGCGGCAGATTTGTGCATCACATTCTGCTCCGACACTTCAAGTAACATGCAACAAAATTTTAATTATAGTGTTCACTATACGGTCTACTTTGATTTTCCTCTTTAACCACAATCTTGAAATGAAATGTAATTTTGTCATATTTGTGTCAAATGGCACCATGTCATCAAAACTAAAGCATTTTTGCTGTGGAGCTCAACGATTAAAAACAAAGTATTAAATAAGCTTCATGCAGGCTACATTATTACAAGCACTTCTGTGGTTTTGTCCCTGATTTAAATTTATCTTAAGTTTGTGCTGCATGACAGGAAAATGGTTAAAAAATATCAAACGTCTCTGAGTCAAACTGTTGACTTTCAGTGCTCCTTGGCATCACATATCTGTAAATTTGTTAATAGAAAACTACTCATTAGTGGGTCATCTTTTAATTGTATTTTTCTATGGAACTTAAAATGCAGCCATCAAAGTGACGAACTGTGCAAAGACAAATGAATATATCAGTTGAATTTTTATTTTTCAGGATGTCTTATGACCCAACCAGATATCCACGCTACATCCCAGAGGCTTACTGCTTGTGTAAGAACTGTCTTATTGCATCATACGGGGAGGAAAGTGACCAGTACCGCAGCACCCCTGTCTACGCTCCCGCCGTCATCCTCAGGAGAACAGGCTCTTGCATGGGTGGCCGGCACTCTTACTCTGAAATCTACGTCTCCATTGCCGTGGGGTGCACCTGTGTGCCGTTGCTCGAGAAGGACAGTGACAACCAGAACAGCAACCAAAGTGTGGGGAGAGAAGCGCCCAAAGTCAGAGAGCTCTACTCTGCAGGCAAAACAGCATGACCAAAGGAGGCCTGGTGCAGATAATCTTTCACCATTGATCCAGATGTGCTGGATTTTTAGTATTTGGACAAAGTAAAGTACAGAACTCATCACACAGATTTATTTACACAAAGCTCTTTATTAACTTGACTAATCTTTTGCGGAAAATTTTATAAGGGCCTACTGTCTCTCTTGATTTTTTTCACCTGGACTTTCAAAGTTGTTTGTAATAAACCTGTAACAGGGACATACAATGCAGAGTAAAGTCAACTCAATCTGCTTCTCTTGTATCGCCTGAACTTTTGAAAATAGGCCCTGGGAAAGAGGGGGATATATAATATAAACAAAACTTCACAATATTGTATAAAAAGGCATGGAAGTGGTTGTGGACTTAATTCTTCCAAAATTTGAATGAAATATCAAGAAGGGTAGGTGTACATGTCAGCTATCTGCATGACATTCATCACTAAATAAGTGCATATTGGTAATTTTGTTAACCTTGGAAGCTCTAAAATAAAATCAAATAGACCTACTGCAATTAACAGAGGGGAAAAAAGCAATCTCTTATGAATACCCTAATAAATGCTGCCACCTTCTGGTATTACAAAAAACTGCATTTTTAAAAAACATTTTGAGGAAAATGGGTCAACATTGCTTTTAACTCCAGCCAACAAACAGGAAACTCCCCATTTTGACTAATACTTTTTGACACATTTGTGACTAGTGTTAACTTGGGGAAAAGCTATATATATATATATATATATATATATATATATATATATATATATATATATATATATATATATATATATATATATATATATATATATATATATAGAAAGGAGTAGGCCTAATACACAATAAAAGTCAATCCAGCATCCTTGTTGACATATAGTGTTAATGGGGGCAGATAGGAGAGTTGGGGTCTTCTGACCGACCAATAAAAAGTGACTTAATTCCTACATACATTGGGACTATAGTGAGAAAATGTAAATAAGGTAATTAAGCTGAACATATTCATATAACTGCCAGAAAGCGTAATTTTAACATATTTATGAAAGAAAGCTTGATGAATGGGCAATAGACCTTTTTCGGTAATTCATATAAGTTTGTGTATGAAAGGGTTCATGTCGTTTTGTGCTTTTGCTTCTTCTTGTCTGAACTGTTTTGATCCAGCTCCTCCCATCTGTCTTGACGTTCAAGAAAACACAAAAGCATCAATGTTGAAGGGACAACAGGAGCCATAACGTGTTTGAAACATCCTTTAGTGTAGACCTTTTTTTGTTTGTTTGTTCCCTTTTCTTTAATTCAATTTTATATTTTCACCAATCTTCAGTTCACTACTTATGTAAACTTCTTAATTTGACTGAACTGGAGATCTGAGTTTCTGCTGCGGCTCGCCTTTGTTTCCATTTACCAAGACAGAATTATGGCAGAATTCACACAGAAAAAAGCCCTAGAAAATCGATTTCAGTACTTATTTTTCAATATAAAAATTAACTCATAACGGTCCATGAAAACACTGGTGTCACACTGCTTATAAATGTCCCGGAAAGTTCCTTACAGTCCACTTCCCCTGTGTTATGCACCCCACATTTTTTCAAGTACAAATGGTTCTGGGTTCTTTTGAGTTATGTAATATAAAAAATATGTGAACACAAAATAAAGGTGTGTCTATTTATATTGAAGTCTACAGTTCGGCATAAATTTGAAATGTCTAATTCACATGGTCCAAAAGAAAAAAACTGGAGAAACTTTCCCACCACCCTTTAAAATATTTATTTTTAATTCTACTGAACTTGCTAGTCACTATTTGCTATTCCACCTAAATGCAACAACGTTAAGGGGAAAAAATGAGTTTAGCTTTTTATTAATTTGGAAAAAGTAAGTTTGTCTAATTAAGATAAAGTGCACGAACTCAAAGTCGTGACAGTGATCAAAGAAAACAGCGGTGACCAAAACACACGGCGACGTTCAAAGAGCAGCAGCAGGCGACTGAGAGACCAAAATAAAGAAGAAATGATGAGTGCAATTAATCGATCTTAAGTAAAATGACAGCATGCGGGTGTTGGTGT